>OX371223.1:107887265-108306101 GCA_947310385.1 Nephrotoma appendiculata
TTTGGAAAATTTTAAAACGTCAAAAATATCATCAGTATCATGTGTTTTTACACCAAAATCTTCATGTCGTTGATTTCCAAAATCGGGTAACTTTTTGTCAGTGGCCACGTAAACAAATACAGGAAAATCCCAATTTTTTTCGCTACGTATTGTTCTTCGACGAGTTGTCTTCTTATTGCACTGGCTTTCAACGTGTGTTGTCGAATAATTGGTACCAAACTCATCGACCACCACATTATTGACGGCAACTTGAATGGTCAAATGTACCGAGACATTGTGGAAAATGAACGGCCAACATTACTTAACGACTTAAGCTAAGAATTGCTATAGAACATGTGGTTTCAACATGATGATTGTTCATCACAATATTCGTCGGTAGCACGTGAAGTACTTGATCGTGATTTTAATAGTTGCTGTACCATTAGAGCTGGTCCTGTAAATTGGCCTGCCAAAGATCACCAGATCTAAATTCGCCAGATTTATTTTGTAGGGCTATTTTAAAAACCGCATTATTGACATTTCAACCGAAGTTTTTCCAGAAAACCTATTTTATTGACATATTGAGAAGAGAATTCACAATAACATGAAAACTACATTGTTGACATTTCGGGCAAAACATCGGCAGAAAAACTACTTCATCGACATATAGCTAGAGGATCAATAATAATAATATAAAACTGCAGTATCGACATTGCTGGCGAAAATTCGTTTGGAAACTGCATTGCCGACAAAATCATAAAAGGGAAACGAAAACTAGAAATTTTTTTGAAATAAATAAACTAAATATTTTAAAATCATATTCAAATCGGTTCTGCGACATATTATGTATATTGGATAAAGCTACCTAATTAATTCCTAATTAGTTAACAGCTTCTAAGTATTATGATAATTATAAATTTTGTATAATTTTATAATTTATAACGTGTCTACGAGAATCCGCGAAGCTCACAAAATTCATTTGTCGTGTAAGGTAGTTAAAATTCTAGGCTCGGGCCTACAAACACAATATCTATGCAAACTTTGAGGCCAAAGTGTATGTGGGATCAATGTTAGATTTTCCAAAATCCTCAACTATGTCTGAAATATGGTGCTGAAGTTAGCAGAAACATTCTGCAAAAAACTGTATTATCGACCTCTTTTATATACATTGGTAGAAAAAAACAGTATTTTTTGTTGATGTTGTTTTTGACCATTTTCTGTAGAAGAACTGTTTTATCATTTAAAATAGTTGTAGACAAATTGACTTAATTTTCTTTATGTAAGCATGTTTTCGGCCGAAATTCGAGTAAATTTCAAATGCTTACTATACTAGCATAAAGTTCTGCCGATCGTGGGAGTTCAAATATACGTGACACGGAAAATGTATTGGTTAAAAGAAAAAAGTTCTATAGATTTAGAGTTTCAAAGGTCTGCAAATTTGTTGATTTAGATAAGTTTTGGGCTCCTATAGCTATCTACGGAGCGAGTATGACGACGCGCTGATCGTGGAAATTCCAGCTATTTAATTTTGAGTGCGCGTTTTATGATACTTTACGAATTTGAGCAAGGAAAATTAGTCTGGGATGTGTACTTGTATTCAAAGGTCCATTGATTTGTAATTGCTGTTAGGTTCTGTACCCTGATGGCCAATCTATGACGAAACATAAAGTTCTGCCAATCGAGGGACTTCCCGCAAACTTGGATTTCAGGAATTTTAGAATTTTTCTAACTTCTTCTAAATCAACAAATTTTTGGACCTTTTAAACCCAAAGGCTATATAATTTTGCTTCTTTTCAACAGAAACAATACATTTTCCGGGTCACGTATTTATGAATAGCAGGAATTCCACCGACCGGTAGAGCTTTTTGTTAGTATAGTAAACAACTGAAATGTACTCGAATTTCGGCCGAAAACATGATTACATTTAGAAAATTGAGTCTATTTGTCTACGATTATTTTAAATACGTCGATAATAGTTTTTCTACGCAAAACGGTCAAAAACAGCAAAAATTGCTGCCGACTTTTTCTACCAATGTATATAAAGGATGTCGATAATGCAGTTTATGCTGATAAATTTTTGCATTCTCGAAATGATTCTTCCTTTACCCCACTGAATATTTTTTATGGTATTAGTGTAAACTCGATTTTTGAATAGTAGTCACTAACGGATTTACTAACTCTAAGGGGCTCGGAGGAACGAGTTGTGCCCCACATAAAGCTTTGTCCTCTAACGGGGAATAAATTATATACATGGATATAAGAGGGAAGATTCAACATACTTTTCGTATTCATTGGACCTCTAAGCAATCGGCGACCTAGGTTTTAATTCGAATAAACAAATTTAAAAGTTTAAAATTTCGGCCAATTAACGATTTTGCACTTTAACCGTAACATATATGTATAGCAGTATACGACCAAATTTCAAAACTATTTTAAAACTTAAAGTTTAAAATGTTGTGTCTGGAGAAGGTCTTATTTGATGAGAATTATAAGCGGTAATAACTTAAAAAATTTTAATAATTAAAATAATGTTATATATCTGTTTCATATAGCCAAAAATTGTCGATAAAGAAGTTTCAAAATTAACAAGCATTAAAAGGAATTTAATTGACGTTAGAATGATTCCAAGATTTTGACAGGTAGACAACAATCTGTCTATGTCAATTCGATAGCCCATGACAATAGGTAGATTTTGATTATTAGTTTAGGGTGGGTGTGATGAGGTTATAAGGGTGTGATTTTGATTTTCTCCTTGTTTTGTCGATAGATAGACAGACACCAATTTGATATTGCCGTTTCGATAGCCCATAACAATAGGTAGATATCGATTATATGTTTCGGGTGTTTCTGCACTGAGAAAAAAAACCAGTAAAAATAAAAAATAAAAATATAAAATCAAAAAAATATACTTAAATTTTTTAAGCGAAAAGTTTCGTTTTTAAAATCAAAAGGATAATTTTTTTATTTTTAAAATAAATTTTTTCGCCAAATTTGTTTATGAAAACAAAAAAAATGTTTTTATTTTCAAAAATACTTTCCTTACTTATGTCAAACAATTTTCTTAAACTTTAAGAGATTGTTTTTTAAGAATAAAAAAACTATTGGTTAGTTTTAAAAGATTTATTTTAATTTTTAAACAATTATTTTTTAACAAATGTCACAATATTTTTAAATCAAAGTAATCAATGTTTGCGACTGCTCAAGTCAGCTGAACCAAAGGGTCATCTACTCATAAGAACATAACATATCTACCACGCCACGACTCACGAGAAGTAGAAACTTAACTCCCCCTCCCCAAATTTTAAACCCCAGGGCCATTGTGTAAAAATACACAAAACTCTTAAAAAAATATAAGGAGAACCTAGTCAAAATTCTATTTTGGCAGTTTGGTTTCGTTTCGTACTGATAAAAAATTGTTCTACTCAGTCAGTACTCATTAGGTTGCAACGACCAAACTGCAAAAATTCAAACCTTCATACCTTTAGTATAACACGAGAACATATCGATTTGGCGAATTATATAAATAGCCGAAAAAAATTTAAAATAAAAAATAAAATATAGATGAATTGAAAAATAATACAACGGGATTTCTGGCAAAACAATTAATATAAACATTTTCATAAGTTGTCATTATTAACAAAAAATTGTTTTTAAATGTTAAAACACTTCTTTTGAAATAAATTATTATATTTAAATAATTAAACTTTTTAAATTTAAAAAGTATTTTATAAATCATTTTACAAAATATGTTTTTAAAATAAAAAAGCTTTTTATTAGTTTGCAAAAATTTCATTTAACTTCAAAAAAATACTTTTGAAATTCAAAAAAATTTATAACTTTGAGAAATTAAAAACTTCGTTTTTTAATTTTACAAACCAAAATTTTTCTCAGTGTGATGAGAATATAGCGGTAAAATGCCATATCTGTTTCACAAAGCCGAAAATCGTCGATAAAGAAGTTTCAAAATTATCAAGCATTCAATGGAATGGAATTGCCGTTTAAATGGCTTCAATTCGAGATTATGCAAAATAGACTCCAATCGGACTACGCCCATTCGATGACCCATAACCATAGGTACAATTTTAAATACAGGTTTTGGGTGGTTATGATGAGGTTATAGGGGTGAAATTTTGATTTTCCCCATGTTTCATCGATAAAATCGTTGGTCATTCGAGATCTTGCCAGATAGAGAACAATTTTTACTATGCCGATTCGATAGTCCATGACAATGGATAGTCAATAGATTTTTACTATAGATTTGGGGTTGGTCCGATAATGTTATAGGGTCGAAATTTTTATTTTCTGGTGGAAGATTATGATACATTTTTTAATTTTAAATCTGTATTGCCATAATTTGTTGGTATAATTTTTAAGTTAATCTTCTTTTTCGACACAATCTGCACTATCGACGTTTTACCGTAAAAGTACAAATGTTGATAATTTAAACCTGCTTTAATGACTTCCCAGGTTGCAGTTTCAATCCAATCTATATTACCGACACTTTTCGTCTGAGGACCTTCGGCTTACTTTAACACTATGTACAACAAATACAATGAGTCAGCTTGGGGTGACATTTGGGAGATTCATTTGGGGAAAATTAAAGTGGGGAAAATTATTGTAGGAATATTTTGGGAATACTCCGCGAATATAGTCAATTTATAATCCCCAAAGCTATATACAAACGGTACTGATTACAACAAATTTGGAACCAACATTTGGCTAAACTTGATTAAGAAACGTTTAGTATTAATTCCAAGTTCTTAGTAATCTCAGCCGAGAACATTGCGGTATTATTCAGTTACGGCACCAAATCGCTTGTATATTGGCTGTGGGACACCCTGTATACATTTTCCGGGAAAAGATAAGTAATTGACTATAAAAAATATGTGAATTGGTCATCATACATTTATTTATTTGCGTTCATTTTAGGTGCGATACTTTTACGATAAAAGCTTTTCATGGTCAATTGAATTGTCGAGAAGCTTATACGATTTTTTTTTTTTAAACGAGACCATCTGGTAAAACATTTTATGTGATCGTATATTTCTGGGGTGATGATGGTAAATTGTGCAAAATAAATTTATTCGTGATTTTTTTTAGTTTTTTAAGTTCTTTATATGTTTGGGCATGAATGACGCTGAGTTCGTAAAGAGATGAAAAACGGGAATTGAATTATTTTATGCGTAATATATTCGACTTCACGCAAAATATAAATTGCAGAGACAAATCCACTATTATGCCCAATTATACCAAAATCTAGATAGCAAAATTTATGATGCCAATTGAAATTCATAGAAAAAAAAATTCCCCATATGCATAGTTTCGGGTCCAAAATAGGTATACCTAAATACAACAAATTTATTATAATGACCCCGACCAAACAAAAAATTTCAAATTTCAGGATACATATAATTTTCCACACACACGCATACATACAAATACATAATATCGAAATTAGAATTTATATTTTTTGTTGGTAAATATTCCGAAATATCCTACAGCCATAATTTACATTTACTGGGGTGTACGCACATAAATATTATACCGATGGAGAGCAACACACAAATATTTTAACATTTTTGTTTTGAAAATTTCATAACATACACCCATATGATGGTGGGTTTTCCTCACACATCCATTTTCTATATACATATATACTCGTTCAAAATGAACGCCTATCTAAACAAAACAAAAATATTCAAGTGCGGCAGATTTTTATTTTTTGGGATAAAATGATTTAAACTTTATTTTGTATTCAGCTATTGGTGTTCTAATGTTCAAATAGATTTGAATTGCCCTGTGTTATAAATGTGTTTGAAAGGACTGGCCCCTCTCACCACTCGGTTCCGTTTTGTAAACGATAGCAAAAATAAACACATTAGAAATCAATTCATTGTTAAATACACATAGAAAACAGTATCAGATTGAATTGGCAACCAATTTTCAACAGAGCGAACAAATGAGAGCTGCTGGATGATGGTGTTTATCGATGCACTTGACTATAAACGTTTATATTTATTTGCCACTAAAAAAATATAACTCAGCTATTTTATGAAAAATAAAAAAAAAGCTAACAGTGAAAGCTCAATTTTTGTGATCATCAAAATCGAATAATTTTTGTTTATTTGGATTATGATTTTATTCCCGATTTGTGGTGGCTGTATAAATCTGTGATAAAATTTTGGATCTTTTCGTTTTTCTTGTGCTTTCTTGAAGATGGTTATATTCTAACATAATTAGATAAATTTTGATTGTTATTTTTTGAATTGTTTTTTGATCTGACAGTAAAATGGTTTTATTAAAGAATACGAGATTTTTGATTTCAATAGCAATAAAATATTATAAGCAGATGAATTTCAGTGAAGAACAAATTAAATTTGAAATGTGTGCGTGAGAGTAGGAAATTTGACACCCTGGCTTGACCTCATATCATAAGATTACAGTTCTAAGTTAAATTGAAACAAACAAATAAATAAAAAACCAGTGACTTTAAATCAGTAGTAGTTGTCACCTATTCCTGGAACTCGAGAAACCCATTTCAACAAATGTTATCGACAGTGTTCGTGCAGAAAAATGAGCCCGGATCCGCTTAAAAAACTTTGTAGAAATCAGGACTCATCACAATCGATTTCTGTTACTTGAACCCCCCATTTAACACCCCAAAACACATTTAACAAAAAACTTTCAGAGGAACATCTAAACGACTTTTAATTGATTTCAAAGTCGTTGGTGCCGAGCATAAAATTAAAAAAAACTTAAAGTTTATTTAATTCGGCTACCAACAATTTCTGGATATGAATCAATCCAGACACGTTACCATCTGACACAATTTCTAAACAGTACATCTACAATATTTGTATAACGTTGCTGTTTTGTTGTATTTGTTCTGAAGACGTTTCGTCTTCAGTTTCCCTCTCCTTTTTCTTATTTTTTTTTGTTTAATGAAATGTAAAATACGCGTATAGCAATAAGTTCTTGTTTTAATGCGTTATACCTTATTGGTGCTTAAACGTGCCGCGCGCCTTGAAAGGTCTAACTTTCAATAAAAGTAAGCAAACCAATGAAACTTTAAATAAAACATTTTATAAATAATTCATTAATTCATTATCATTTGAAATTTCAATATTACCACTCTCACATAGCGTCAACCGGAAGATTGACAAGCTTGGATACTGATCGTTTAAAAATACCGTTTTTTGTACTTCTACTACTCTGACCTTATTGTCGGGGCCTCGAATTACTGACACAAATCTACCTAAGGGCCACCTAATTGATCGAAGGTTTTCCTCAACAAAAATTACTATATCGTTCACTTCTAGGTTCGGACTATCCTCTTTCCATTTGACTCGTTTCTGTAAAGTTTGCAAATATTCGATAGAATATCGTTTCCAAAAAGATTCAATCATTTTACTCATCATTTGCCACTTCGTTAAATTGGTTGTCAGGGATGTTTGAAAATGGCGGTACATGTATTCCTATATTAGGACCACCTGTCAAAAAATGATTCGGAGTTAATGGTTCCGGATCATGTGGGTCGTTGTCATGAAATTTGAATAACTTAATAGATGCTTCCCATAATTCCCCGAAATTATTAGCTCAAGGTGTGATAAAATGCCATGTTATTTGTTCCTTAGCGCAGAATGATGCTATTTTGAGTTGTTCGGTTTCGGAAATAAAATTTTGAAACAACTCTTTGAGTTCTCGACTCGCACCAACAAAACTAGATGCATTATTTGACCAAATATTTGCCAGTTGACCACGTCGAGATACAAACCGCTTTAAACAAGCAATAAAAGCTTGTGAAGTGAGGTCACTCACCACCGCCAAATTTACTGATTTTGTGGTAAAGCACACAAATGATGCCACATATATCTTATATGGCGTTCTTTTCCTTTGGAATTTGTTTTTTTATGAAAAACGGACCACAATAGTCTACTCCAGTATTAAAAAACGGTTTAGTTTGAGAAGTTCTTTCATAAGGTAAATTACCCATTATTTGTTTGACGTTTGACACGTTACCTAAACACAGTTTCTGACGATTTTCTTTGCAATGTTTTTTCCGTTAACTGGCCAAAATTTCCGACGAACAATTGCCAGAAGTAATTGTGGACCAGCATGACCCTGCTCACATTTGAAAATTAATTCTACAAATTTGTGGTTTGACGGCAACAGCATCTGTTGCTTTGAATTTTAATCAATTCTTGCATTTTTCAATCTTCCGCCCACTCTCAACACGTTACCTTTGTCCAAGAGTGGAGTGAGAGTTTTCAAATTACTATTGGTTGGAATAGATCTGTTTAATGACAACAGTCCAATTTCGGTTTTAAATGCATTCATCTGCACGATCATGACCAATGCGGTTAATGTATTATCCAATTCTTGAACAGTTAGCTGAGTGCTGTTGACTGTCTGTCTTTTGCATTTGTTCAAAAACCGAAAGCAATATGCTGTGATGCGAGTTAATTTCATGTACGAACTAAATCTATTAAAAATTGATAATTTTGTCTAATTTACTCGTATCATTCGTTAGCTTCGGTAAAGTTTGGTTTTAGTTCACGGTCAATGTTCTCATCTTCTACATTACATGTTATGTTTTAAATAATTTCTCTTGTATGGAGAATATGTGGGTCTTTCCACCACATTTGAAGATCATTCAACTGTTGGGCATTACTCCTCGCGAGGTTATGTCCGCGGGATTAAGTTGTGACGCAATATGACACCAAGTATAATTAATTGTTTGTTCTTGAATTTCGTTCACTCTATTTGCAACGAAGGTTTTTAATTTATAAGGTGGAGTTGCAATCCAATACAGTGTAATAGTAGAATCTGTCCAAAGTACCACATCATGAAATTTTAACTGTAATGACTCAATCGTTACGCTCACCATTTTAGACCATAAATGTGTCACACACAGTTCTAAATGGGGCAAAGTGACTGTTTTAGAGGAGCCACACGTGATTTGCTACAAACTATATTTACCCCTACAGTATTATCATTATCGATAGTTCTTATGTAAATGCAGGCTCCGTAAGCCTTTTTGGAGGCGTCTGCAACTGGCGTCTTTTCGCTTAATTGTTGACTTTCACAACTATACATCGTAGTGATTGAACATTGTTTATGATCGAAAGATTATTTCGATATGATAACCAGTTTTCCTCGATATCGGTGGGCACAAGCTCGACCCAATCCAATTTGTTTTTCAACAATTCTTGCATCAATATTTTTGCCGTTATGATGATCGGTGCTAGTAAACCCAGCGGATAAAATAGTTTTGCTATGTCTGAAAGGACTTTTCGTATACTCATATTTAATTAGCTACAGAATTCCGGCATTCTGAATGTAAAAATGTCTTCTTTAGGTTGTCAAAGCAATCCTAAAGCCTTGATGTATTGGCCATATTTAATTCGTTAACTTTCAGTACATCATTGTCTTTTGAAGGGACTTCATGTAACAGATTTTCGTCATTTGCACACCATTTATGCAAATGAAAACAACCACTTTGTGTTAATTTACATAATTCAGCATGAAGCTTATGTGCCTCTGATAATGTATCGGCACCAGTAACTATGTCGTCAACGTAAGTATCGTTAATTAAAACCTTTGATGCACAAGGATATCTCCAATTTTCATCAAGGGCTAGTTGTTTGATAGACCTGGTCGCTAAGAAGGGAGCTGCTGCAGTCCCATACGTGACCGTTGCAAGTTCGAACGTTTTTAAAAGATCATGAGAGTTTTCTCTCCATAAAATCCGTTGAAGACCAGTTTGGCTGGGATCGACCAGCACTTGTCTATACATTTTCGTAATGTCGGAGGTCATGGCATAACTGTATCGCCGGAAACGCAATATAATGTTGAACAAATCTGATTGAACGGCTGCTCCAACCAGGATCCCATCATTCAAAATTACACCATTCGTACTCTTTGCCGAAGCATCAAAAACGACCCTTAGCTTAGTGGATGAGCTGTTTGGACGAAGGAGTGCGTAGTGCGGAATGTAATAGATTAATGAATCAGTTTGTTCGCGGTCGTCAACCTCCTTCATGTGATCTAAATAATGTAACAATGTATAATGCCGTTTCTTGCATAATTTGCATCCTAAAGATCGGCAGTTGGATACTGTATTATGTGGATCAAGGCAATTGGTGCAAGCTTTCATGTCCCTCATTTTATTGAATCGCTCTGCTGGGTTCATGCTTAGAAAAGAAGGGCAATTGAAAAATGCATGCCGAATACCACGACATAAGTTGCAATTTGGTTTTTGATTATTTATATTTGAATTGGGAACCGAGAATGTATGACTTCTGGAATTATTAACTGATTTATTTTGTCTTTGCGTGCTACCCAACGTTGACTTGGTTTTTAACTGACATTTTAGAATATGTTTCGAGATTCGATGGCACAAGATTTAGAATCGCGTCCAGTTTTCTTTTTCTTTTGCGGAAAATTAAATCTAAAAACATGTTTAACTGTGTAAAATTAACAAATTTAACAGTGTAGTTGTTTAAAAAAATTAAGATAAATTTCATTATAATTCATCCAGCCTTTACGTATCAAGCTCACATGAAAGAACACTTAACGGTAACAACAAACGTATTGTCTCTTTGTTGATGAATGCTATACTGGTATAGTTCGCAGTAAAATATACTAACTGGCAGCTTTCATAGGAACTTTTCGTTTGTTGCTAATATTTTGAAAAATATATCTTGTGAGAAAAATTATTATAAACTATAAGTTTGTAATAATTTTGCAACAATACTGGTCCAAATCACTTTTCGTAAATTTAAGCGGAAATGACGATTTTATTAACAAAAAATTGTTTTTAAGCAGCAATTTCATCGCTCTGCAGCCTATAAGAATTGATTGATCGGGATGACGGCTTTGTCCATTAATTTGGAGATTTCAGAGAATTTTGGCGAACATCAATCGATCGGAAGTGATAGCTTCCAAAGGAATTTTTCGTGTTTAAGAAACAGTCTGAAGCATTAACCACAAAACAAAATTAGTTCATATCACTTTGTAATTTTTACCGGAAATGACGAGTTTTGATATAAAAAATTGTATGTCAAAAATACAGCATCCGGAGGATTAACTTTCCGAAAAAAAACTTCATACTTAAGTTTTTCCATTTAAAGATCCTTGCGGAATATGATAGAAAACTGTCTACCGGATGTGATATCTTAAAATTTTTGCAATGATGTTGAAAAGTTTAGTTTTTGATTTCTTCCATGAAAAAGAAAAGAAATAAATTAAGACGGACAATTTTCAAGCAACAGGGTCTACCTTGATCCAGTATAATTAATTTCTCGCTTGGGGTCTGACCAAAGTTGGGATTGGGCCGCAACATACCCCTCCATTTTTTATTTCGTAAAAAAAAATAAAAAAAATATTCTAAATTAAATTTCGATCAAAATTAAATCAGATTAATTTTAGGTGAAATGACGAATTTTGATAAAATAATTTATTTCATCAAAATTCGGCATTTTGAAAGTCTATGTGAATGATGACTATTCAGAATCAAACTTCATGCTTAAACTTCTTCCATTATTTGGTAGAAATATGAGTCCCCTGAAAGTTGTAACTTCCATGGGAGCTTTTTCAATTTTTGCAATAAATTGTTGAAAAGTTTACCTTTTACAAAAACCACAAACAATTAAAAGATTAAAATAAATTTAGTTTTATTCTTTCTAAAAAATATTATTCGATAGAGACACAGTTTCAACAAGCAGATAGTTAGTCGAGGGCATTTAGATCAAAATCGACCGGAATAGCGGAAATTTTTAGGGATAGCAGATATCGAGATGCGATTTTCTGCATTGTGTTCAGGAAGGTCCCAGGAAAAAAGTCTATATCGTCTGGTTGAGGCATTTTTTGAAAAATGCCTTCTGGGCCGGAAAATGCATTTTCCAATTGCATCATTACTTGCACCATTATAGGAACGACTGGAAACTCGGAAAAACCGCTCGGAAATGGTTACACGGCGGTTTCAGGGCTGCCAAACACGATTCTGGAATTAGAATTACCCGGGTGTGCACGAGTTTGGCTCTGTGGGGGAGAAATGGCAGCGTGCATAAAATCGCCCCAAACTCGTTACTTGGGGGTTTTCGGGGATGCCGAATTCCACTCTGGCATTAAAATTACCCGGAGGCGCTCTAGGGCGGCTCGGTAGTGGTGCGCGGGTGGTAGATTGGGGGAGAAATGGTAACGTGCATGACATGCAAACTCGTTACTCGGGGGTTTACAGAGATGTGGAATACAATTCTGGCATTAGACTTCTCCGTGGGCGCTCGGGGGCGGCCCTGCAGGGGTATCCGGGGGGTAATTCTGGGGGGGATTGCACAGTCTATGGGAAGCGCTCCAAACTCGTGACTCGGGGGTTTTCGTGGATGCCGAATTCAATTCTTTCATTGGAATTACCCGGGGGTGCTCGTCGGGGGAATCTGCATGGTTGTCTTTGGGTGACTGGGGGGAATGGCAGCGCCAATGAAAATCGCTCTTAAATCGTTACTCGAGTGGTTTCGGGGATGCCGATTTCAATTCCGGCATTAGAATTACCGGGGAGTATGAATAATACAAATTTTGATTGAATATTAAATAAATCAATATTACACATATTATAAAAATAATTGCTTTGTAAGTCTTTTGTGCCTCGAAACTGGATTTGGAAAAGGTGCCAAAGCTATAAAGAGAGTAAAGTATCGTTACCACGGGGACCGGCGCGAACAGAAATATTCTGTATCGACTGAAAAAAAAAGTATGAGTCTAGTTCCCGCGCGCAGTCGGCGTCTGTGTTGCATCAGTATTCCATCTGCACGTTGCTTTAGTAATCAAGTTTCTTGGATTTTGGACCTTTTTTATCCATAGATAATTTAATAGATCATATCGAGCTAAACTGTATGCTGAAGCCACCAATTCTAAAAAAGATGATCTTGCACGCATAATCCCGACTGCCAATGCGTTAACCGAGCATATCAAGCTTGTCTATTTCCAAGTACAGGCTTGGTATGGTTCACAAGGTCAAGACGAGACCTTAGATCCGTTGAAATGGGGGTGGAAATTGGTAAATGGAGAGCTCAGTCATGTCACCATGACCCAGGAAGCCGGTCCCGAGGAAATTTTAAGCAAAATTTCTTGATCTTGTGAACCGACTGTGGCACGAGGTGCGGGTGCCGCCGAAGTGGGTTGGAGTGCTCACTTGCATGCAAGCATTGCGATGGCAATTGCTCAAACCAAAAAGGCACTTCCAACGGGGCCAAGAATAGGGACGAGGAAGAAGATAAAGAAGTGGAAGAAGAAGAAGAGGTTGAACAACATGTTAAGTATTTAAGTTAAAAAATAATTCAACATTAATAAAAACTCCTATTTGTTATTTGAATGAAGTATTAATTTCATATTGTGTGATTTTTCACTTTTATCTTTACCATTTTCCACAGAACCATCCCCGAGCGCCCCCCGGGGAAGTTTAATGCCAGAATTGAATTCGGCATCCCCGAAAACCCCCGAGTATCGATTATGGAGTGATTTTCAGGGACGCTTCCATTTTCCCCCTAGTCACCAACAGAAAACCCCACATAGGGACCCCCGATCGCCCCGGGTAATTCTAATGCCAGAATTGAATTCGGCATCCCCGAAAACCCTCCAATATCGATTTTTGAATGATTTTCATGGACACTGCCACTTTATCCCCAATCACATCAGATAACCTTACAGAGCCACCCCTAGTGCCCACAGGGAAATCTAATGCTAGAATTGAATTCGGCATCCTTGAAAACCCCCGAGTAACGAGTTTGGGGCGATTTTCATGCACGCTGCCATTTCTCCCTAATTCAACCCCGCGCACCCCACAGAGCCAAACCTGTACACCCCCGGATAATTCTAATGCCGGAATCGAGTTCCGCAGCACTGAAAATCCCCGATTTTTCCGAGTTTCCAATCGTTCCTATAATGGTGCAAGTAATGATGCAATTGGAAAATGCATTTTTCGGCCCAAAGGCATTTTACAAAAAATACTTAAACCAGACAATATAGACTTTTTTCCTGGGACTTTTCTGAACACAATGCAGAAAACGCCATCTCGATTTCTGCTGTCCCTAAAACTTTCCGCTATTTTGCTTAACTTCACTGGACTAAGTGTAAGGTCGCATACGATATGTGATAAATTCAATTATTGTCGATCACTCCAACAATTAATCAGTAAAGTTGACACCAATTAACCCATTCACAAATACTGGTGTATTCTTTATATGGAAGCATTTCCGTGTGCTATCCAACCGTATGTTTGACATGAGTGGTAATTCATTTAGAAGTGGTATCTCAATAAACAGCTGACTGGTTTTTTACGATACTAAAATGGTACGAATTTATTTGGTTAAGATTGCAAACAGATGGCGTAATTATACAAGATTGTTAAATAAAAAAAAAATTTCTGTATTTTGTTGAAGGACTCTTCTGATTCTTTAATGTACAGTCTTGGTTAAATTTAATGTTGAAATTGCTTACTTTAAGCTCAAAAATTCATTAGTATTTTTATAATCGAACGCATACAAAATATCAATAAGTAAAATATAATTTTTAAAGAAAAAATTTATTTAATCAAATTATTAATCAAATTTTTATATTTCTATTTTCAGGTAAGGACAACACATTTTGATATATCAAAACTTCTAACGGTCAAAATTTCAATTGAAGCCCACAAAAGGTATTTTGTTATATATTTAAGTAATCATATTAAATTGATAAGATTGTAGAAAGTTTTCAGCAGAAAAAATATATTTTTGCTATTAACCATTAGAGGCAGCACTGTCTCAAAAAAAAAAAAACATTTTGTCTGCTGATAATTTTAGAAACGAGCAGAAAATTTTTGAAATGTTTACGAACTCTAAAACATTGTCAACAGAAAGTTTCATAAAAAATCGAAGGATTTGTTAAACAAAAAGAAATTATTCTAACGGTGCCAAATCGCATGATCTTGGTGGCCAATCGATATCAAAATTTTAAAAATTAGGCGATCATTGAACTTGGTTGCGAACAAGTTGAGTGTTTCACGATTTGTGTGATATGTGGCACCGTCTTGTTCAAACCAATGGTCTTCTAAATCAATTTCATTCAATTTTGGCCCCCAAAAATCCTATTAACCTGCCACGATAGCGCACACTATTCGATGGTGTTCATATGTTCTACGACCTGCAACTGATTAAGTTTCTTCAAAACTCGCTCAAAGCCTGGAACTCGCAGTAATTTGACAACAAAAAAACGCGAGCAAATTTTGGTTTTGAGTTCGTTGAACGTGATAAACGTGAATGCTTACGGCGACTTCCAGCACTTTGAGACAAAAATATTAAACCCTTTTAATTACATCATCCCAATACTACTATGTAGGACGTTTTAATGAATTTAAAGAACGTAAATTTGAATTTAGTTGGTTGATAAACTCTGACAATGTATCAGAAGCTGACTTGATTATGCATTGAATACGACGAATACGAATTTGCGACATATTATCTTTGGATAGTGTTATATTGCTTTCAAAAGATTGACAGCCTCTTGCTAGTTAGGTTAGGTCGAACCATCTTGAGCTGCATTTAGGAAAGGAGTTCCAAGAAATTTCAGTATGCTTAGTAACGAGGCTGCCATTCTGTTCGCATGCTTATATCAGACCGTGACCATACTGACATGCGGTCGTTGCACCGATTTCATAGCTGTCCGGATCTTAATAGGATAGTTTTGGTCAGATCTGCCTAGTTATTACGCATGAGGTATTATTGGATCATCTGTCGTTAGATGCTCTCCTCGAGGATTTGGACTGTTCTTATTTCTTAGACTAGATGAGTGTCTTGTATTGTTACAGTTCCACATGAAGATGGAGTTGTTAACCTGGGACATCTAGGGGTGTGAGATGAAGGATAATCTCCAGTACTTGAGTGGATGTGCACCAAAGGTATTAGGCCCGTCACAAAGGAGAAAAAGACACTCAGTTTTATGTAGATTCACATTTCGACCGCAAATTTTAGCTCAATTGGAGAGAATACCAAGCGCAAGTTTAAGAACAGATCATTTTTGATCCAGTTCCAAATAAAAGGGGATAATACCCTACTTTGCGGTGTGCCTCTATTCACAAACCTGATATCAGATGACTTAACCAGGTTGTCCGTTACAACCATGCTTTTTAAGATCTACCCAGCCTTTGAGTGAATCGTCCGCACACGGAGAGGAAGGTGCCGATCAGCTGCGTGATCAGCTGTTTTGTGGCGTTGGTAAAAACCTCCACAATATTCAGAAAAATTATCATGGAGTACTTCTTATTTTCAAGAAGTTCCTCGATCGAGCAATAAAGGAGTTGAAAGGAGTATCCACAGATTATTCCTTGCAGTGTGCATATTGGAATTTCGATACGCTATTGAGTTCCATCGAACTTCTTCTGTAAGCTCTTTCTGTCTTGCCAAATTTTTAGTAGGGAAATTGCTAAACTCATAGGTTTAAGGTTCTTGTGACTGCAATGCGAACTATTTCCTGCATTAGGTATAAATTTTACATTTATTTTAGGAATGCTAGGCTCCACATGAAGAGAACTTCCAGCCATGGTAGAGGCGAGTCATTCGTTTATTGGACATCCACCTGTAAAATGCCATCGGGTGATTCTCTTGCTTATAACCTACCCTATTGGCCTTTGTAGCGCAGACATGGAGACCCTTGAAAGTGCAAATTCAGGAGTAGCTCCAAGGATTCTGCACGTTAGACTCCAAGAACCATCCTGCCTGGGAAGGTTCAGAATAATGGGACCTAGAGATAGTACATTATGTAGCCCAGATGTCTCACAGTATTCCCGTATTTTATAATACAGTATAGCCTCCAGGCATTTGTTATAGCATTGTTAAATTTGTATTTGTATGTTTTTAGTGCTTTTCCTTTGCAGTCCTTGTTCTTAACAGCTTTAGTTTGATGACACGCATCTAAATGGTCTTATAGGCCTAAGGCGTCGGTTAGCTGGTGCACTAGGACATACAGCTCTTGTATTGAATCAGTGGATTTGAAACCGGTATGGAATTGCTTAGAATAGTTTTAAAAAGATCATAGTCGGCCAGTTTTTCTCTTGTTTCTATGGCTAGATTTATTACTGTGCTTTGTCTCCAATTCAAATTGGAAAAAATTGAAGACCTTTCAGTTCTAAGAATAAAATCAAGACAGGTAATTCAGTGATCTGAATTTGCATCGCTTCCTAGGATAACTCCAATTTTGTATTTTTGAGCCTCGTTTTTGCGCCTCTAAAATCACAGGTGGGATATCTTTCCCATCATGTGGAAGATAACCTTATATTAGCCAAATATTTTGACTATCCGTCTCAATACTCTTGTTGTGATCCCATTTAAATTTCTATAATTTGATAACAGAAATAAACTCAGATTATTTTTAGCAAGAATACAGGATCTAATTTACCCACTATCTTCGCATTTCTAAATGGTCAAACCAAACAACAAGTACCCTGTCACCATTGACCCAAAGTTCCTGGACTAGGATAATGTCTATCAACATTAAATTTGCTTCTTTACATCTGCCTTCAACATAATTTCATCACAGTACTTCTTTGACTATAACTTCTTCAGGGATTCACGAAGTAAGTCCCATCGAAGAGATCATCTCCGTATCTGCAGAGAGAGTTTCTACCTGCTCACCCATTTACATGATATTCCAAGTTGTCAACAGGACCTTTACAGATATTGGCCCCGCAAGAATTCGTCGGGAATCGAATTACTGTTGGGTCGCCAGGTTCTGTTGGAATCCAAGCTCTCGCTCTAGGTCTGCATCGGGTATCTTCTCTAGCGACTACTTTTAGTCTAGCACTAGACCATCTATTCGTCCTGGCGGCTATGTCCTTTATTATCTTCCTTTAATTGCTGGACGATAATAATCAGTCTTTAGCATCATCTTTTATCACGTCATTGAAAGACTTTGTTCCTTCCAGCTTTGCATTCTGGGTAGCGAGCTTTCGAAGCCTCCTGATTCATTTCAGTAATCTGTTTACCCCATAAGACCGTTTTGATGTCCCTGTTCGTTCTCTCCGCCAACAAAATCTTATTGAGCTTTGCTAGAAATTTCCAGGCTCATTTCCTGCTTCCACCTTTACTTGTTCTCATGTCCCTAAAGAGATTGCATTCTAGGAACCGGCCTTAATCGTGCTTGTGTCTATGTTTTTGGTACATCTTGCGGACCGGGCCTAATGATTAAACTTCCACGTTGGTTACGTGTGCCTTGGAGACCAGGGGCCTTATTCTTGATATAACAGAAATTGCATTTTGTTTTTTTTTTTTGATATTACGTCACAAATAAGTCGGTATAATGAATTGGAACGACTTGACCGACTTATTCAAGATGGCGTCAAATAAGCAAATAAGTCGGTGTTTGGGACACAGCCTAAGGGAATAATTCCGAATCGATTTACCCACTCGGAATTTTTAGTTTAGAAGGAAAATAAATAATAGACAACTTGCAAATAAATTTGAAAAACGATTAAAGTAGCCGGCGAAAAATTCGAATAATATTAAGAGTTTTAAAGCAAATTATATTCCGAATGTGGACATATCCACCGATTTTGAGAATAGGGCCTCAGGCCTAAAGGCTAAAATCCCACCAGCATTAGTTTCCAGGTTTTTAAGAGTAAAATTATTTTTTTTTTTAGGATTCTTAGTATCGTCCATGCATTATCCCACGAGAGGCGCAGAAAGAAATCTCGATTTATGAAGAATTTCATATTACGCAAATAAAGCAGTTCTATCAGGAAGGTGCCTGGTATCCGGAGACAAATTTAGAGACTGAGCTTTTGTTATACAAGGCCCCTAGCCTTGCCGTTGACAAGCTGTACGATTCATACGTAACCCAGTCCGTGTCGTATTTCAACCTAACGCACCATATATATTTTAGTGTGCTAGTTGCCCGGTAGTCACTGTAACATAAGGTAATACGGAGATAACACGAACAAATTGCGGAAGCTTTAAAATACGGAGCAAAGACCTTCCTCTGGATAGTTAATTTTGGTTAATGCTGAAGAGCGCATTGGTTCCGCCGTTGCACCTTCAACTAAATTGTGCAAGTGTTGAAATTTTGATAACGTGTTTAATTGGGTATTTCTACGAACTAAACTATTGAATTGATTAAAGTAATCAAACCATTTTGTTAAATTTCCAGAAAACACGATAGTTTCTAGTCTAGGTAACTTGTTTATAACATTACCTTTTTTTATTAGGCTTGAATCCATAAAATACCATGTTGGCAAACCATGTTCCTATTTTTACTAAGAAAATTTATGCTGAAAACTGTAAGCTAAACCTCCCTCATTCATTAATTTACTTATTTTCCTTGCATTCCGAAGGATGTTGAAATTGGATTCGTATTGGCTGTGTCTTGCACAAGCGAGTAACAGATGTTTAACATCATTTACATTTCCACACAACTCACAATTTTGATCCTCACTCAATTGGCGTTTCCACAAACTTTCCTTCCAATTTCCATGATTCATCGTGATTCTCTCAATCGTTCGCAACATTCGCGTAGTATCTCCTATGAGCACTTTATAGAAAGGAGTTCTCTAAGGAGTACCATGCAGTTTAAAGTAATCCGTTTCTTTCGTTAGACTTCTGTCGTTAAATTTACCTAACACATCCAAAAATCATATCCACATAAAAATTGCCTTCTCTTCCACGTCAATTTTTTAGCGAGCATCAACCACTCTTGGAATCGGAACATATTACTTTTTCCCTTCTCCTTCATTCACAGCCAATTTATTAGCGTTCATTATACAGATGCTATTACCCAATTATTTAAAACATTTTCCCACATTCTTATAATAGGCATAAAAATACCAGCACCACCTACTCCATCCTCACTCAAACTAGTATCTGTATAAACAATATCATGTTTCAAATACCGCGATAGGAACGGCTTGCGGACCAGTATTGCCTATACATACAAACATGTTCATATTTTCAATCACAATGCTTGCTCTATATATGTTGGTTTGTACGCCACCCTACTTTGTAATCTTAATATCATTTCATTCAAAAGTCATTTTTCTTAGTTTTCATTCCCAGTGACGCTGTCACTGTGACCCATTCTCTCTTGTAATCGAGAGGGAATCAACCACCCATTTCAGACCACGGAGTATTGGGGTTGAGTTGACTGCCCCAATACCACTCTAGTACATACATTCTCTCTTTTTATCATGCCCCTTGCGAAACATATCCGTCACTTTGGGATAATCGCCCCATTTATATTGTACTCACCCGGTTAATCACATTTAACAGTTCTTTGCAGTTATTCGCCAAAATTTTCATTGTTTCCCAAAATCTATACGTCTGCCATTACAAATACTAAAATACCTATAAAGCATTCAATTGTTCAATTCTGTTACTATCCACATTAATGTTAAGACTTGCCACATTCGTTCTAAAACTCATATTCGCACACTTATTAGGATTCACTCTTAAATTAAACGTTTTAAGTTTTCCCATTAATTCATCGATTCTTTTTTGGGCCTTTTTTGAGCCGCTGCATCAAAACATCTTGGATACCGTGTATCTCGCTTGTATATAGGTTAAACAGAGCTGGAGATATTTCACTACCTTGTGGAAGCCCCATTTTTGTAAGTCCGTCTGACCTATACACACTTCTATTCAAAGCAATCTTTCTATCAGTCATAAAATCTTGAAAAACCAAAATTTAAAACATTACCTTGACTTACACGTCGTTGCGGTTCGTTTTTTACCGTGTAGCGAACCGTAACGGATCCGAAAATTCGTTGTTGGGGCAGCATGGTATATCGAACAAAATCGTTTCCAAATTAGTACCGTTCGTTACTGAAAAATGTGTTCATCTATTTAGAGCGTTAGCGTGGTCATGTTTTTCCCGGCTAGGTTTCAGGGTTGGGGTGGGCTTTGCCAAAGATAAATAGATGCTAGTGGACCACAAGAAAGGAAGTTAGGAACAGGAAAGGAACTGCGGAGTCAGGCATGGATCAACTTACCATGGTAGAAACTGTACTCGAACTTACCTACTCATTCTCATAAAACGTCTTATTTTTTCATCGTAAAAGCGTATCGAGCGAAATTAAATAGAAAGAAAAATTCAAATAAAAACAAAACCAAAATTAAATTATTGAGATAACAATAAAATTTTAGGCTAAAGTTTACTTTACGTATACATCGAGAAAATCAGGTAAGGAGTATAAATTTTGAAAATTTTTAAATGCAGGATTGTTTATCACCAGTTTTTAGGAGGGGGAAGCTAAATTTTTCCGGAAAATTACCCCATTTTCTGGGAAAATTTTCACTTTAAAAAACAAAAAATTGCGTATTATTTTACTTAAAATACGCACAAATGTATAATTTTTATAAAAGTTTTGATATTAGAATTGTATCTTAAGAGTTTTTCGACAGTACAAGTGATTTTTCCGGGAAAATTTTGCGATTTTTCCAGGAAAATTTTGAAATTTTTTCAATTTTTTTTTAACAAGTTTAAAATTATAAATTGAATTTAAAACTTGAAGAATTGTGTAAATTTCGGAAAAGCGGGGGTTTGGGGGCGGCAGCCCCCATCCTCTAAGGTATACAACGAATTAAAATTACATTAGAAATATTTTATATTTACAAAAGTTGATTTTTTTAAACATTTGTGGCACTATCAGAAGAAGCGATACGAGCGATAAAAACTCTTTGATCTGTGTCTGCAAGGTTGACGAAGCAATTAGTATTAATAAAAAAAAATAAAATAAAAAGTGAAAAATTTTCCGGAAAATCAAAACATTTTCCAAAATTTTTATATTTACTAAAGTTGGTTTTTTTAACATTTGTGGCACTATCAGAAGAAGCGATAAGAGCGATAAAAACTCTTTGATCTAATGTATAATGAAAAGGAAAACCTTAATATGGCTGCCGACAATGTTCATGTCCCACGTTGAGAATTCTTTTATTTATCCTTCGCATTTATTTATTCCAACGTTGAAGTTATTATTTATTATTATTATTATGTGTAATTTTTAATTAAATTAAGATTACTATAGTTTTTATTTATTTATTATTATATTCGTACTATTAATAAATTTTTATTTAAATATTATTTTAAACTCATTATTATTACGTAATTAACTAGATTACAGTTTCAATTATTATTATTTGACGTAGCAATTAACTTAACTATAATTATTCACACTATACAGTCAGTTCACTATACAGACTTGTAACACATTAGTAGTGGCATGTGGACACTTGATTTATGCGGTATTATTACCGTCTTTAATTTTTAATTAGTGGTTTATCCCGTATCTACGATTTAACAGTTTCTTTGTAGCTTTTCGGGAACCTCATACACTGCACTCACATTCACGTTAGATATTTATTAATCTAAATTTAGTTTATTAAATTAAATAACTTTCACTGTTTTTGATTAACATTATCACTTAATATAAAACTAAAATTATATAACAATATGACTTGTATCTAACTAACAAGTTCACACTGTTTTCTTTTCACGATTTATTAATTAAACTAATAAATATTTAATTTTGACCGAACAGCTTTTTTTGTCAAAAGCAAGAATATTTCGACCGCTTGTCATTAAATTTAAAACTCAACTGACTCACTTGACTTCCAAATTCGTTTTTTTCCTACATCTTTTCGATTTTCATCCGATTATCTAAATTATAATTTCAACGAGCGAAATATTGAACGGGATCATCCAGTTACATTTCCAAAAAAAATAAATATAGTCTGTAGAGGTGTAGTGTTAGGTAGTCAGGGGTATGCAACCAACTTAAACTTGGAACGATTTGCATATTGAATCGTGACAACCGTTGACCATATGCACCAAGGCAAATTGTTGTACATTGAATTGCTCACATGTCATTTTTAAACCATCTAACACACCTTTGCATAAATCGAAGCTAAATTCAGCTAAATTCAATGTCAACATTAATCCTGATCCTTTCAAATTTATCAATGTTAATTTGTCGTATGGTTTCTAGTTTTAAAATCAGCCATATTGGAGACATAATAACTTCCAACAACAAAACAAGCGACCTTCACTAACTTTAGCTCTATCAATCCAGAAATAATATAATTTTATAATTTTTTTCAAAACAGTTAATTTTACAAGTAGTCAAATCAAATCACAGCTGGGATGTTGTACCATCACTATTTTCGACTTTTTACTTTTTTTATATCTCAATTTTCAGGAATCAATTAACATTCTATTTCGCGTAAACAATTATGTGTTTTATATCGCGATTTCAACCTCTTCATATAATTGTGAGCTCTCTTCTTTTCTACATTTCAAAAAACTTATCACGAAAAAATTATTTGGTAATAAATAGAGTCGATTAATTTAGTAGTCTTAGATATCGTAGAAAGGAAATAGAGTGATGTTTTACTCGAGCAAGCTGAGAACACATTATGAAATGCGTCGTTTTGGAAGTGAAATAGGCTGCCATTTTACTCGTAAAAAATGAGACATAAAAAAAGTCGAAAGTCGAAAATAGTGATGGTACAACATCCCAGCCCAGGATAGGAACCAAGCACACATTGGGCGCTTTCAGGTCCGCCAACTGTTGGCATCATGATTAGTGAAATCATCGCCAAGTTGACTTGAAAATTTCATTAAGTTCAAAATTTCTATAACGTTGGCCGTGATTTTACTTAACATGTTGCCAACTGTTGAGTGACCTGAAAGCGCCCATTATATCGATAAAAAATATCAACATAACAAAATATTTTGTTAGGGGAAATTGGAGAAAGCGAAGGCTGCTAGATTTATTTTGGTTTCAAATTGAATCACAGCTATTAAGAAAAAATATTTATTTAATTTTGTGTTGTTGGTCACCCAGTAAAAACAAAAGCCTGCCAAAAATTTGATTTGGGATTTTATCGATTGATTTTTTTAATCGATAACATTTACGCTTCGTTCCTACCCAGGTTTACCAAGAAAGTTTGATATAATAACAAAAATATTGGTTAGTTTATTAGGTTAGTTAATAACAAATTTGGGTTAGTTAATAACAAATAAGGGATAAGTGGTGAGGATTATCCACTTTGACTTCAAACAAGATGTATATAAACTTATAGAATCAATGATTTGTAAAATAATTTGTGCAATGTGTAACCACCCTTGGTCGTCTTGCACACGCTTTCTTGCTTCCAACATCCGGGTGCTTCAGTGGGGAGGGTTGTTCTACGACCAATCTAGGCATTACAACTCGTTCATGTGCATATACACTATCACAATAATCACTGTATTACCGATCTATATCGATATCTTTACATTTTAACACTATATATCACAGCCACTTCACATTTACTTTCCTCGGGAAACCATCACTTCCCTAATATATTAAGTGAATCAGCAATTCATTTTATTAATGGACCCACCGATCCGAATAAGCAAAATAAGTGAAACCAACACACGATTTAATTAACAACAAAATTATTCAAAATATTAGTTTGACTATTTGTATTTAAATTTTAAGAAGCTGAACGCAAAAACATTATATCTACTTATTTTTATTGTGTAAAAGTGTGAAAATTTTGATTTTAATATTTTCTTTTGTAGTAATTTCGAAAACGTATATAAATAATATCCGCGGCTAAAAAAACGGTAGACCCTAAATGTATATTTACTTTAGATAAAAACTCACCCGATTTTATTGTTTTTAGTTATCCACGTCCCACGAGAGCTCTTGTGTGCCGTGCTGGATAGGGTAGCTGGAAATTCTCCTAATTTTGTATGTTACCGATTTACAAAGTAGCGTCACTTAAAAAACTCAATATGTACCGGCCTCGCCAAATATGTGACAATTGAAAAAAAAAACTTGTAGCAGCTTGTAGTACCTTCTCTGTAACCCAGCCAACAGCGTTCAAATTCTATGATGTATATCGGTTTTCTGTTTGGATGTTGTATAACTCATTGATTAAATCGAAATGAAATCAAGAGTAATTTGTCACCATTATTTAGCCCAGTAATGTAATAAGGGAAATTATTATTTGTCCAAAACCCGAGCGAATGGGAAATTATTCAAGTTTCGCAAAAAAATTGATTTAGCCCGCGAGTAATTTCGAATCCCAAGTGTTATAACTTTATAACACCTGCAACTTTTACAATTAAATTATTATTCGTCGTCGACATTCAGGCGCACTTTGAAAATAGTTTAAAACCAGATTCAACACCATCTGTTTATGCCGCAACATTTAAATAGAATCATACCGACGGTTACAGCACAACTTTGTTTGATGCAGGACGCATATTTCAACTGCAGGCCAAACAATGTTGAAAATTACTTCCTGATGTCTTTTGCATCAAATATGCCTAAGAATTGTCCGTCTTCACTTTCGATTTCGAAATTCACGAACCCAATTTGTTTTCGAATACGGGCTTTTCGAAATTTTGGGGCGAATTCTGCACAATGGTACGTTCCAGCATTACTTTGCGGATGTTCTCTCACGTAAACTACGGCTCCCGGGTCAAAGGCTGGCTTACGAGTGCGGAGGTTATAAGGCTGTGAATATTTTTGAAAAGCTAGAGCTAAAGTTTTACGAACCTCTGCATGTACCGTTTGCATACGTACAGGCATGCAGTCCACCGATATTTCATTCTCCTCAAGACACTTGATTTCTCGGAGCAGTTTATATTCATTCGCGTGATTCATGCGGTAACATCCGAAGAGTGTAAAGTGAGGACTATACTTAGTCGACTCATGAATCGAACTTCTCAACGCTGCTCCGATTGCTGATAAATGTTCGTCCCAAGTCCGATGGTCTTTGTTGACATAAGCTCGTATGGCCGCCACAATTGAGCGATTCACCCGCTCAGAGGCGTTTGATTGCGGGGAATAAATTGCCGTACGAATGTGAGTAATGTTATATTCAGTCGTCATGTTTGAGAATTCTTTTGAAATAAATTGAGATCCATTGTACGAGTGAATGAACTCAAGGACCCCATATACGTGGAACACTTCGTTCACCATAAATTCCAAAACCTTGGCCGTCGTTGCTTTCGTCATGGGTCTTAGCAACACAAATTTGGATAATTGGTCTAGTACAATTAGGATTACTGTATTGCCCTTACGAGACCGAGGGTATGGACCTTAAATATCTACGTATAGTTTTTGAAAAGTTTTTTCAACGATAACTGGATTCCTTATGGGCGGCTTCATTACTTGATTTGGTGCTTTCGTAATTTTGCAGATTTCGCACTGCGCAATGAAATTTCGGACTTGGTTACGCATACCGCAAAAATAATATCGTCTCAGCCGATCCAAGGTTTTAAAATTACCTCCATGTGAAGCCGTAGGATCACAGTGTTCTCGAGATATAAGGTCAAGCCGTTCGGAATACATAATTTCCAGATGGGAATATCTGTTAGTTCAGCGTCAAGCTTCGGTTCAATTCAAATGTACACCCTATTCTCAATAACTCTATCATTCGGGAAATATTCTGGTGAATCTTTATCTCTAGCTAGTAGCGCAGTATATTCTTTGTCACCAAAGTGTGGAGACTTAAGATCAATGGCTCCCAATATTGGTAGACAATCTTCAAACTCTTCCAACGTGTCGCAGAAAACTCGTGATAATGCATCAGGAATTACATTCAATGGTCCACGCTGATGCTCGATAACAAAGTCGTAGCCTTGTAGTTTCAGGATCCACCTGGCTAACCGCGCGCTGAGGTCTTTTTGGGACATGAGCCATTTCAGACTTGAGTGGTCTGTAATGCTTTTAAAGTGGTAGCCCTCAATAAATGGTCAAAATTTCTTTATGCTGATGATAGCCGCCAGGCATTCCAATTCCGTGACCGTGTATTTTTCTTGTGCCTTGTTCAATTTCTGCGATACAAACGATATCGGCCTTTCCCCGCCGTCTTTATCGAGTGGATACAACACTCCGTCTACTCCAGCCGTGCTTGCGTCGCAACGAATTAGGAATGGCTCAGAATAATTTGGGTTAGTTAAAATTGGAGCGGTAGTTAAAAGATTTTGAGTCGTTCAAATGCTAACTGAGCCTCCGGCGTCCACGTAAATTTCACTGACTTTTTTAGTAAGTTCGTAATGGGGGCTGTTAAGTCCGCGTAGTTTGATATGAATCTCCTATACCATCCTGCCATTCCAAGCAAACGCCTTACTTGTTTTACACTCGTAGGAACGGGGAAATTGCATATAGCTTCGACCTTGGTGGGATCGGTTCTAAGACCTTCTTCACCGACCAGATAACCGAGGTATGTGATCTCTCGCATTACAAATCTACTTTTGCTGAGATTTATGGTTAATCCGGCGTCACTTAACAACTTGGCTACTGTCTCTAGTAATTTAAAATGTTCATCTAGTGTTGCTGAAATGTTGAGCTGGTCATCTAAGTAGACGAACATGCGATCATGGTACTGGTGCGGGATCACCCTGTCCATCAGTTTACGGGAATCTGGATTTTCCGTTCGCTTTCCGCACCAAGACGACTGGAGAACACCAACCGCTCTTGCTTTCTTCCACTACTCCTAACTCGATCATGCGGTCTAACTCAGCATACATTAAGTCTTGCACTGTGGGTGATACGTTATAAAATCTTTGCTTTATTGGCGGAGTCGTACCTACGTCGATTACATGTTCCAGGGCGGTGGTTCTGCCTAAACCTTTGACTTCAAATGCAGGGAAACTTTGTTTGAGTGATTTTAATTTTTGATTCTGTTCGGAAGTTAACGAATGTTGCATGGGGTCTGACACTTGAGATGGTTCACCGATAACGTTCGGGGCTAAATTAAAATTGGACCAAAAATCAATACCTAAGTATAAGTTTCCTTGCAAATTCGGAACAACATACAGTCTCATAGTAACAGTCCTGTTGGTGTAACTGACAGGTGCATCTACATATCCCACTATAGCATTTGGGGTTCCATCAGCCGTTTTTACATCCGAGTATAATCTCTTAATATTCAGTCTACACTGCTTTATTAACGAAAAGGCATCCTTTCCAATTATACTGATGGATGCTCCGCTGTCCAATAGACCAATTACTTCGATATTATTTATTTTGACTACCACATGTGGTCTCCGATCGCTTTTCAGATGAATTATGGTGGAGATGCAAAGTTTCAACAATACCTTCCGTGTATTCCAATAGGTTTTTGATCGGATCTTCTTGTCCTCAGTTTGCTTTTCATGTTTATCCTGTGAAGTTTCGACTTCGGTTGAGTGGGATTGAATTTTGCAAAAATTTCTAGACGATGGGAATTTAATTGGTTCAGCCGTGGACGATGAACACAATTCAGCTGAATCCTTTGCCGTAAATTCTGGAGTTTGACAAAGTTGGATACTACGACTTATCGGGATTTTATCTAGAAGGCAGTTATTGCTTACGACCTGGGTGGCCCTTGGGCTGTACCCGAACGGTACCCCCCAGATCGTAGTACGTTCGGTTGAAAGTTTGACGCTACAGCATTTTGACAGTGAGTACAATTCGGCTTTCTTACTTCAGATTATCCACAACCAAGGCAAAATACTTCAGTAAATTCTTTAACGCAGTCTTGATATCGATGACCAAGATCTTTGCAGTTTCAACAAATTAAGAAATCTGCATTATTTTTACCGTCTTTTTGTGTTGTGCGGATAGCCGAAACCTCTGGATTTTCTTTGGTATCTTCGATCTTGAATGCATTTACGGAAAGATCCAGAGCCTCTTGACCAGTAAGCACTTCTAGAAACCTTACTCGCCAGCCTAGGTGTTCTGAGCTATTTTTTAAATCGTAACCGGAATTCATCCAAAGTCTCTCATATTTTTGTCACACATTTCGAAGATGGTCGATGGATGGGAAATCTCTTTCCAGGGTCATTGTTTGCAACGCGGGATGCATATGCTTCCTAAGGATTTCTATCAACTCTGGCTCAGAAAAACGATTAGTTAATCGGCCATTCAGCGTCTGCATTTCCAACGAATAGTCATTAAAAGATTCTTTACTCCTTTGCATTCGCCTCTCTATTTCTCGCCTAGTTTCCCGCTCGGTTTCATGGCTTGAGAATCTGAATAAGAGAGCATCTCTCATTTGGCGCCAAGTTGCGTTCGGATTACCTCTAGTAAATACCCATAACCATTTTTCAACCGATTCGGACACAAAACTATGAATAATCAATGGAAGTTGATCTTGCGGGTAGCCATCACGTTTAGCAAATAATTCGAGGCGAAATATAAAGTCGTGAATATCTAAGCCTCGTTTTCTTCCGTCAAAGGATAACTTCCATTTCGGAGGGAAATTTCTATATAATTGTTATGTTTTGGAGAGTAGTCGTTCAAGTCGAAGTTGGAGTCTTGACCATATTGACCACCAACATTCAATGGTTCGCTCACATGAGGAGGAGGTCCTCCGAAATCCGGTGTATGTTGGTCATTTTGGTGAAATTGTTCCTGCCCAATTGAAGCTACTGTTCTCGGTCTTCTCCCTATAATTTACCAAGTATTTCTGGTTTCTGTTTCTCTAGTAGTGGAGTGTGGTGGAGGCATTTGACCAACAGACCCAGCTGGTGGTGGCATGTTTATTTTCCTAACCGAGGCTTTGGTGTTCATGTTTACACTTGTCATAGTTACTGTGGATGTTACGCCACCTGAAAGCGATGGCCCTTGGGTAATCGGCGCAGAAGAAATTCTGTCCTCCAGCTTAAGTTTTGCTTGTTGTCCAAGCCGTTTAAAATTGATTTATAAGTTAGTTATATTAACGGCATCGCTATAGGAAGCTTTCAGCTTTTTTAACCACTTCAGCCAATGAATACTACGAAAGTAAACCTCTTCGGGAACTCCACTAAGGTGTGATTTATTTACGTTATGTGAATCGAGAATGGAATGGACCTCCCGAGCAGCTTCCAGCTCTACCTCAGGGAGGGCTATTATGTGAGATTTAGTTATTGCCTGTTGAGGATCATCAAGTTCTCGTTGGAGAGCTTTGCCTAGGAGAGTCGGTGCGTCATCGTCATCAACGTCTATCCCACGGATGGCACATTCTACAATTCGTTCATTTTTCGCTCAATTTTTGATATACTCGTAAACTTCTCCGTCCATTTTGTAACAATTATCTTTCAAAGGAGAATGTAAACCGAGTAATACAATGGTATGTTGAAGTACCGAGTGAAAATTATTGGAAAATAAGAGAAGATTTCGCTCCGGATGTCAAATTCAAATTAATAGTTTATACTTATATTTTATATCTAGTTAACGATGCGTAGAAATTAAATGTACGAAATTTAATAAATTAATTAACCAGAATTAGATCTAGGTAATAAAGGAATTTTATTTATTTATTTTTTTTTTATTAAGAAAATATCAATGATTCATTAGGGAAGTGATTATTGAGATTCCGACAACTGTGATTGGAAAGTGGCTATCTTATTCATAAATAAATAATAAAAACAACTACCAAAATATGCTAAGCTAGAGGAATACTGTCAACCAACTGAATGAAGACATCTAATCATTAATATAACCCGAGATATCGAAGAAGTCATCCCGATTCGAGAAATATGATTTAATTAGTCACATTGTTGACTGATCACCTTGTAAAAAAAATTGAATAAAAGTAACAAAAAAAAATTAATGAAAATCATTTAAACTACGAATTCATACTAACTGAAAAAACGCGCGTCTAGGGAAACAAACCATAGGATATGAAGAGAGATACCAATTCATGGCCAAGTCGATCGTCCACATGATAGGTTCGAAAGTCAACCACTACGCGAGTAATACAATTATACGAAAATAACTGATAAAGGATTCTACGATGAGAAACAAAGAGTCACTTTGACGTCAATCAATGTATACCTTAATCTTGAAACAAATTTTTATTTAGAATTACGAAACGTTTAAAACCTGACGGGCAAAAAAAAAATAAAAGAAAATGACAAAAGAAATAAATCCGACAACCGCGTAAATCAATTTATAGAGGCGGCCTCTAAATCGCTTTAAAGATAAGTAGTGAAGCTCCGGGGATGCTTTATTAGAACATAAAGCAAAATATATATAAGAGGAACCATGTAGAGATTCCGAGGTTAATCTATTTTACTTTTGGCAATCTGTATAGGCCTAACAAGAACAATAAACAATAAAATAAGATTAACCTCGGAAAAACCTGCCTATAAAATTTGCACTACTTGGTTTCTCTTATATATTTATTGCTCGATGATTAGAGCGACCTACACTGAAAAATACTGCTAAATTTAGACTACAGGTTCAGCAACCCGTAATAAAATGACCTAACCAGGTCCCTGTTTCGGTGTCATTTTTTGTAACCACCCTTGGTCGTCTTGCACACGCTTTTTCGCTTCCAACATCCGGGTGCTTCAGTGGGGAGGGTTGTTCTACGACCAATCTAGGCATTACAACTCGTTCATGTGCATATACACTATCACAATAATCATTGTATTACCGATCTATATCGATATCTTTACATTTTAACACTATATATCACAGCCACTTCACATTTACTTTCCTCGGAAAACCATCACTTCCCTAATATATTAAATGAATCAGCAATTCATTTTATTAATGAACCCACCGATCCGAATAAGCAAAATAAGTGAAACCAACACACGATTTAATTAACAACAAAATTATTCAAAATATTAATTTGACTATTTGTATTTAAATTTTAAGAAGCTTAACGCAAAAACATTATACTCTGTCTGAATGTCGTCGACATTCAGGCGCACTTTGAAAATAGATTTAAACCAGATTCAACACCATCTGTTTATGCCGCAACATTTAAATAGAATCATACCGACGGTTACAAATGGCCCCTTTGCTGAATGCGCGAACTCTGATGACGATTAATCGGGAACTTATTATAGCAAATTAGCATACCGTCAAATTGTGAATGCGACGACATGAACCATTTACATTGAAATTAATCTCTCCTTTTAGACTAAACATTGTGTTTAGCAGCTGGATATCGACCAAATTATAGCTCGATTATTTATTCTCAACAACTGCAAAATAAAATGTATGCATGACCTAATCACATTCATACTATACATAATGTATTGTACATAGAGTACCAACGTTTATTTTTTTAGATATACAGATTTGCATATTAAACAGCTATGTACTAGTACTATGTGCTCTTCTACATTATTCTTTCCCGCATATAAAGTTTGAAGTGAAGAATTTCTTGTTATCAAAACAATCTAATTTTCAAGTTGCAAAGCAAACCAAAATTTCTACCAAATTTATTCATCCCAAAACGAGCAAAACTGAAAATGAAGTGGAGTAAGTTACTGGTGTTGTACTAAAGAAAACGAGTGTGGGGTGTATGTGTGCCCCAAAAAAAAATGAGATTGGATAGAGATGAGCACCAAACCGTATACAACAACAAAAAATTTGGATTTGGATTTTCCTGGTGGATATATAGAAAATGTTTGCCAAATATCATTTTTTTTGTGTTGGTTATTTTTTGGAAGCAAACAACATCAAACCGTAAAAGAGGAGCTCTGTAAGTGGAACGTAATATTCTTTATTATTGGGTAATGCAGTAGAAGCAGCAGAAAACATTTAAAATGATACATAAGTTTTTACTCTTGGCATTTTCTTCGAAACTTTATGTTCCAGATATATGTTTTGTAGTTTTTTTTATGTGTATTTCATCGGTGATTGGATAATAATCGTTCATAATGGCAGTTTCTGAATATATTTTGGTTTTGCAAATTTTGCTAAATTGAATTTTTCTTTTTGTGTACTATATTCCGAACTATTTTATGTTGGGAGATTTTGGATTTGGTGCCCTCGTTCTCTTCGATTGTTTATATCGTTTTGTGCAGTACCAGAAGCATAAAAATCCACTTAAGATATGTGTACTATACGATAATAGATGTATTGAGAAGTTTCGAAGGCAACAAAAAAAAAATGAATGTTTTATCCTAGATGTTGTTATGTGTTTGTCATGATACTTTGACCTCGTCTTTAGAATTTTTATGTTCCTTTTCTTCAGTTTATTTTATGCTGTTTGTTGCTTTTCTAAATTTAAGATGTGTATCGTGTTATCGTGCATACGTTGCTGTGTCATGATGGTATGAGTAATGGAAAAATGTAATTGTTTGAATGACTGTTGTTGCCTTAAAGGCTATCACAATTTATGTACGATGCTGGTTGTTGTATTTTTTGCCGCCGTTTCATCCTCGTTTTTTGTATGTACACAAAAAATTATTATTTTAATGAAAATATATGAATTGGTGCCAGAAGTGTGATAAAAATAATTTTTACGAGAGTTTATTAAACTTTATACTTGTGGGAATGAAAAGTAATAATCTAAGTAGGAAAATAAGTACAGGTGTAGCAGGTAGAACGCGTTTCTAGAGCAAGTATAAAATTTACTAGTAACGTCTTAAGCCTCGTTTACTCGCTGGATTCCGCATTTATAATTTGTCGTGTTATAGGGGGATATGAATTTGAGTTGTGGCACTAACTAAGCTACATATATTTTATGTAGCTTCACCCAGTTCAAATTACCACTAAACATGCGTTCAGCTTTTAATTTATTGCACTATGATGCTACATAAAATATGGCCTGATTTTTGGTACATGTGTTCACTGTTAGTGTCACAACTCAAATTCATAGCCCCCTAACACGACAAATTATAAATATGGTGTTGGCAAGCTCAATGAGCTGTTCAACAATTGATCGTAATACAAAATGCAATTATTTGTAAAACAAATTTGCTGTCTCAGCGTACATCATTTCTATGTAATTACTTGCCAATGGCCTTTTATATTTTTCATACAGTGCATACAATTATTAATGCAAATGAACTATAATTGTATAAATTTGTATATAAAGTGGGCCCATACATAATATTTGTTAGAACGAATTAAAAAACCAACCATATAGTTCTCACTGATTAACTAAACCTCACCAGCAGTAATTTAAATAATCAAGTTAAACATAATCAGAACAAATGCCTGATCATACATGGTCCTTCACTGAGAGAAAAAATTGATTGAATCTACAAAAAAACCGATAAATTCAACAATTTCCGGGGTTGATTTTGAGCCAGCAAAAAAATTATAATATTTAATGTAATCATTGTTAAAATTAATATTTTTATTTATTGTAATTTCAATATTTAAATTGGAATAATTGTTTATTTTACAAATAATTTATGACTATTGTAAAATTAGCAAAGTGAACAAATAAATTGCCACATTTGCAATTTTTTTCAGTTCTTGTAAAATCAACAAGTAAATGATAGAAATCGTAAATCATACAATGAAATATTAATATTAACAAGTACTACAAGTAAATTGTCATACTTGTAAAGTCAATAAATAAATGTTAGTCAATAAATAAATGATTGTATTTACAAATAATTTGTACTTTTAGTAAATTCTACAAGAAACTTGTATTCTTGTATCCTCAACAAATAAATATTACAAATGATAATATTTACAAACAAATTATAATCATAGAAATTTCTACAAGAAATTTGTCGTTTTTGTGAAATCAACAAATCACTATATAAATGATAATATTTACAAACTAATTGTATTATAAGTAAATTTGCAATTATGTATTGTTAATGTTAAGATAAATATTATTAAAAAATCTGGTATAATTACCCGTTACTGGAAATGATCATTTATTTTTTGACCTCAGTTCAGAAGCAGTATAAAAGACGAGCTGTGTAAAATGAAACCTTTGATAGGAAAGAAAATAAAATACTTTTTTACGATTTTTTGATTGAGCTTTATTATAGTTTTAAAGTGATTATGTTAAGAAACAGTTATAATAGTTCATGTCAAATTGCAATTCATATAAAAAAGAGACAAACAAATTTATCATTTTAACATATTTTTAAAAAAAGTTTTATAAACAATATTTTGTTATATTTTTATCATTTTAATATTTATGAACCATGAAGCTAGCTATAACAATAAAATTATAGTGATAGTCTTCTAAGTTCCAACTTGATAACAACTAAAGTTAAATACTAATAACGCTAAAACTTCAAAATTTGAACAAATTGAAAAATATTACTATTAACTTTAAACATATTTTCTATCATTTACAACATTTGATAGGAACCACATTTATTTATAAAACGGATGTATAATGACTTATATAATTAAAGAAAATAAATTAAATAAATATTTAAATAACAATATAATTTAAAATTAACTAATTAATGCAATTAAGTAAATTTGTACTTATGGTTTAAACTTGTGTTTTTCAATGTTGAACAAATCAGTTATTAAACTAGCCGCTGCGGATATTGGTTCATCAAAACGCGTGTCTATCGCACAAAAATAAGTTTGAATACAATACCATACGTTATATGACTAATGTCGATAGACTAAATTAAAAACTTAAAACGTTTTAAAACATGAATCAATTGCTCCCTCGCAAGAGTGTATGTTGAATATACGAAGTTGCTATCTACTCTTGCAATAAATTTAATCAGCAATTCGTTTAACATAATAACGATTATTATTGGTTGAAGGGTTAAATTATTCACTATAGATGTTCTTCCGTTAAATTATTGTTCGTTGATTTCTTCTTCATCTTCCAAAATCAGAAACTTACTATTTATGGAATTTTGACTTTATAGCTTCCAATGAAATGTTTCCTCATCCACTTTTAAATTATGTTTAATTAACGGAGGCAACAAGTAATGTAACAATTTAAATACTTGTAAATGTTGCAATTCTAAAAGATAAAAAACAGATTTTCTTTCATTTATTTATTTTCACATATACGTTACGGTCACAGTAAGAAGTGAAACAAAACTTACCAGTATTATTAGTTTCAGCAAAGGATTTTTTTTTTAATTTAATTATTCCATCCAGCTTCAATAGTTTGTTCGAATTTTCCAACCTATGGCCATCACAATCTGTGCTCTCTTTTAATATATCTTTCTGCATTCTTTTAACCCTTTAACTGTTTATGTCGAGTATACTCGTCAAAGCAAAACGAAAAAATTTCGCATAATGTCGAGTATACTCGTCATGAAGATAAAAAAAGTTTAAAGATAAAAAATATTACATTCGTATTATTATTCAACGAATCAATTTTATTTTTTTTCCTGAAGAAGGTCAAATATAGATCATTTAAAAAATATACATTTTAGAATTGTCGTTGCTCTGGTAACTTTATTTATTTTAATTCGCAATAGATTATATTGTCTTCGCTGAAAAATAATTAAGCAGGGAGAAAACGTTTTTCGAAAAAAAAGTAAACAGTTAAAGGGTTAACATTGCTGATATGTTTGGAAAACTTGGACTTTCTTTGGAAAAATTAATATCGGCTTAACTTTGTTCAGATGTATATTTATAAGATATAAGCTTGTCATCACTGAAGGCAATGGTTTTTATAAATCTATATAAATTGTAACATTTAACAAAAGTTTAATCTTTATAAGAAAATAAAATCGAGAACTATTTTAAATGATGTTCGAGTTCGAGGTAAAATAATTACAAACTATAACTATCGATAAAACCATAAAGATGAACGTACATCTTTTTCAACAATGAGGGAAATATTTTATAACCTTAAATTTGGTAATGGAAATGCACAAAACCTAATTTCACTTTCCGTTTTTTTTTTTATCAAACGAATTTATATCAACTAAATTTTTCTTACCAAGCAATGAACTTATATTTCCAAATTCAAAAATGTTGTATCCAAAAGAATTAATAATAATTATTAATAAATTTTCACTAAACAACGTATTGATTGGTTTAAGGTTCAACTGAAACTGATCACCACGTTGTTTTAGATAAATCGGTTTATTATAATAATATTTACAAATTAATATTAAATTATACAAATTGCTTGTAAAATTTAATATATTGTTTTAATTTTTTACAATTTAATAATAATTGCTATTATTGTTTATTTATTTGCTTTATTTACTATTTAAGAGTAAATGAAACAATTTTTTGGAAGGTAGTTTAATATTTTATTGTTCATGATATGTAATACTCGTTGATTGCCATTATTGAATCAAAACACATAATTCATAATTTTATTGGCATTAATATACCTGGAACTATAATTTTATTTACAAGTTAGTTACAAGTCATGCCAAATAAAATTATCTTTACGTTAAATACCATGCATTATTTGAATGATTACACTGACCACTTCTGGAAGAATCACAAATCGCAATCTTATACATACTAACAACACGTTCGCCATTTTTGACAAAATGGAAAATATTTTTTAACTTCAAATTTTGCACACCCAAACATAAGAAACGCACAAAACTTTTTTTCACTTTATAGTAAATAAATCTTTCTTGCCAAACAATAATTTTAAATTATTTATAATAAAAACTGGTATAAACATTACAAATTTTTCATTAGATAACGTATAAAACTATAAACTGATTCGTAGTTCAACTGAAACTGATGCACTGATAAAAATTTATGAACAAATTTTAGTTTAAACAAATTTCTAGTAATATGTAATAATAATTTTTTAGTTTTACAATTTAATAATAATTGTTACTGATTATTTGTATTAATTACAATTTAACAGTAAATATAACAATATATTTATTGTAATTACAATTTAAAAGCCAATTTAACATTTTATTTTATATAAATTTGTATCTGTGGTAAAAGAGTGCCAATACAAACAAAAACACTTTAAACTTGGCATTACTGGACTAAATATAACTGAGATTATAACCGTATTTCCTATTTTATATCGCAACAGTTGGCCTTACACTTACAATTTTCCGTTTCAAAATGTTAAGAATAAGTTGTAAAATTTGCGGAATAGGTACAAAGGGCCGAATGTCGAAGGGCCGAATGTCGAAGGGCCGATGTCGAAGGGCCGAATGTCGAAGGGCCGAATGTGTCGAAGGGCCGAATGTGTCGAAGGGCCGAATGTCGAAGGGCCTAATGGGTCAAAGGGCCGAATTTTTTTTTCTTTTTAGAAATATAATTTTTTAAATTTGTATTTTTATAACAAAATAAAATATTTTAGGAAAACATATTAGAATAATTTTATATTTTTTTATTTTTCATATTTTTTTATAGAATATTTTGTAATTTTTTTTTTTTATTAAACATAAATGAAATTTTTATGAATTTATGTATTTTAATATTTTTCATCTTTGAATATTTATGAAATTCCACGTATCCAGCGATACATTTTGGTGAAGGAAAATATTGTCATGCGCCACCAGATACATTCGGCCCTATTTGTCAGCTTTCTGATAATAGGTATATGGTGCAAAAATAAAAAAAATAATTAAATTCAATAATTAAATTAAATAAAAAAATAATAAAAAAGAACAGCTTTAGTATCGCAGTCAAATTTTTTGACAGTCTGAGCGACGGTGGCGCCACTTTGATCAAAAGCGGGTTTTTATAACTTAAAAAGTGTGTCTTTTCTTAGCACTTTTGTGTCTCAAGCTAACTCCATCTACCGGAATAAAAATGAGCCAAAATTTAAAATTTTACTTTAAGCCGTGATAAAATAATTTTTAATAAATTAAACAAGGCAAATCTCTGGTTGACAATATTGAAATTACCGTATATTTGATTTGAATTTGTTTATGCTTCGTCAACCTTGCAGACACAGATCAAAGAGAAAGTATCGCTCGTATCGCTTCTTCTGATAGATGTACCACAAATGTTAGCTCAATTCGTTGCGTAAGAGAGGAATCTACGAATACATAGAATCGAATTAAGCATTTGATTTTAATCTGCCTATGCTTCATCAACCTTGCAGACACAGATCAAATAGAGAGTATCGCGCATATGTACCACAAATGTTAGCTTAATTCGTTGCGTACGAGAGGAATCTACGAATATATAGAATCGAATTAAGCATTTGATTTGAATTTGTGCGTGCTTCGTCAACCTTGCAGACACAGATCAAAGAGAAAGTATCGCTCGTATCGCTTCTTTTGATAGATGTACCACAAATGTTAGCTTAATTCGTCGTGTAAGTCCCTATATTATTTGAAATTATTTTGCATCAACAGCATACAAAAATTCCTTGGGGTGAAGGGTGAACCATCTCAAAAATGACGAATTTAAATTACGAATATTTAATAATAATCGCAAGTGACTTAATAAAATTTATTTTGTTTATAAACCATATATTTACATTTTGATTTTAAATTAATCATTTAAAATTATTTATTTTACTAAACATTTAAAAACAGTTCAGATGTTACAAACTCAAATTTATTTTATTTATAAAAATATGTCTAAGATGGCAGTCAATTAAATTAACAATTATTTAGTTAAAATTATAACCACCAAAAAAAAAATGTAGAAAAATTTAATCCAAAAGCGGAAAAAATTATAAATAATATATAAAAAATTGAAATTTATCTAAAATGGCGTGTGATATGTTTCCAACTTTAGTTAAAATTATGACCATTTTGAAAAAAAAAGTCGCGATAGTCAATTTTGACTGCGGTACTAAAGGCTAGCCAAAAAAAAAATATATTTCTAAAAATAAAAAAAAATTAAAAAAAATTCGGCCCTTCGACCCATTCGGCCCTTCGACACATTCGGCCCTTCAACACATTCGGCCCTTCGATATTCGGCCCTTCGACATTCGGCCCTTCGACACATTCGGCCCTTCGACACATTCGGCTCTTCGATATTCGGCCCTTCGACATTCGGCCCTGCGACACATTCGGCCCTTTGAAATTCGGCCCTTCGACATTCGGCCCTTCAACATTCGGCCCTTCGACATTCGGCCCTTCGACATTCGGCCCTTTGATATCATACCAAATTTGCTACCAATTCTAGATTGATAGTTTGTTGATATTCGTATAAGGGGTAATAAAATACACAAAAAGCATTGATAACTGAAGACTAATGTGAAATTCTATTTACCAAAATCCAGCACAAAAAAATTGATTTACATCAAAAATTTTGTTCTATTTGGCAGAAAAAATCAATTTATTTTTGATATACCTACATCAATTTTAAAAAATGTAAATTTTTTCGTAATTTTTTTTTTTGATGGAGAAATACCAATACATAATGAAACGTCATAGATCGCGGATCTCTGGCAAAGCTGTTTCACTTGCAGTAAATGTTCGTAGATTTGTATAGAAATTCGATGTCACGATTTTGCATAGACGAGACAAATATCACTCGTATAGTTTATACATGAGAGCGAAGATGTATGAATGATTTTCAATATTTACTGCGATTGCTGTGATTACTGCGTCCAACAGCATTGATCGGTGATTAATTTGCATTTGTGTTAATTTTGCTTTAGGGTATTTTTCCCAATAACATCAAAATACATAGGTGTTTTAGTAAGAATTGCGAATAATTATTTCAATGTGAAAGCTGTATAATATTAAGTAAAACACGAACATGTTTCTATACCAGCAATATGAAGTATGGATTGAATTGAATTACCTTTGAGAATTTAAGGTCGACGACAGTTGCGATAGGACCAAAGTGTAATACATTTGTATCGTGACATAGAACAGATGACTAAACATTTATAATTAATTAATTATACCAGCAACAGTCTGACAATTCCAGCAAAACTGCTCAAGAAACAAAATGTCCTGATGAGGAGTATGCATATAGTTCAACTAGCGAATAGACTGGCCGAAATAACTAAAAATGTAGTTCCAGGGATATCTAGGAAAAACTATCCTTTCCTTAAATTTCCAATAAAAACAGACGAAGCAAACAATACCAAGTATCTATGTATTAAACTGAAACATAATTTTACTTTAAGAAATAAATTTGATGACAGATGGTTCTTAAACGTTAACAGAGAAATTATTGCAATGGAATATGGAATTAAGAAAAACGGAGAACATTTTGTTTACGGACATACTATAAAATACCGTGACGACTTTTTTTAGATCCTATAGAGTCATCGAATATAAATATATTTTATACCACAAATTCAAATGAATTTAATTGTAGTTATTTGTACCCAGCCAAAGACAAATTTTGTAAGCTGGTGGCGATAAATCAAAACAATAGCCATGTCGTCTTTATACCGCTACAGCATACTTTGAACTGAAATTTTTATATTAAAATTAAAACAAATATTAATATTGGTAAATATTACTTGAATTATCTTTGTAAGCAATTAAATAAAACCAAAACACAATCATATTATTTATTGAAATTATATTTATTGTATTTTATTTATTCAAACCATATAGTCTTTTAATTCAAATTTCTAGATATTCGTAAGAAAAAAGCTTTCTTGATAATTTAATTTTCGTACGGTGGAAGTGGTGATGAAGGCCTTGTCGATTCCTTATTGACGAAACTAAGCCCAGGAAGTTCACTCTCCAAACCTGTTGGCGTCCTGACAAAAAAAAAACATAAATATTGTTAAAATGTTTATAATTTGTAGTCGATAAATCAAACATCTTACATCTGAGAGGGATACGTGATGAAAATGGTATTACCCCTTGAAAACATATCTCCTGATCTACTCGTATATATAAGAAAAAATGTAAAATTGTTCGTTGCGTTGATCGTCGAAGCAGTTTAGAGTTCAATCTAGCTGTTGAGTTCCGTAGCTCTTTTTTTAAAAAAAACGTGATATTGCGATACGGAAAAAGTTGGATCTGCTGCCAAAACAACATCGCAAAACAGTTTAAAAATATTGTGATTATTTTCAAATTTGCTTTTTACAAGTTGACGTCCAATTCCAGTCCAAGAACAATCGGCAAGTAGTGAACGCTTGAACATTCGATCCAATACATCGTAGCATAAAGTACGTCTATTACCGTTACATTGGCCATTGAAACATTTGAATCTATTAAACTAGAACACGAGCAAAAAAGAAGAAAAAATGTTCAATATATGCCGATACACAAACGCATATTCTACAATATGCTGATCTACATAGACTTAATCTAAAATACTTACCAAAATTTTGTAATAGTTGGAGTCATTCAGATCGTTCTCGAATTTTTCTAGACTGGATATCGAATCTAAAACTGAAAAGCCTGGTAGATCAGTTGGTATACCCCACTCTTCATTGGCAGATTGTACAATGATAGGCACGTCCTTCGCTAAAGTAAATTGCTCTATCGCACTCTGTATTTTCACAAATTCTTCCAATAATGTCCTGAAACAGCATTTAGATTCCATTGAAGATATTCTCAACTCCATTGCTGACAATCTTTTCGAGAAGTTATCTCTAAACGAAATGACTGTATCTAAAACAGTTTTCAGCATAATAGTGCTTGTCATATCGGTTGGAGCAATAGTACAATCATTGTTCGGAAACAATTCATTTGTATTTTCTACTAAATCCCGCGCTTGTGTGGTTTTTGATGAGTCAATTGAGCTACTTGTGTGCATATTTGTATTTATTTTAACGGCTTGCGTTGCGATTTGCTCAACAGTTTGGACTTCATTTCAATATTTGGTGATGAAGCAGATCCTAAAATTTTAAGCCATAGAATTTGTTAAATTTTCAAATGAAATTTTCAATTGGTTATATATATATATATATATATATATATATATATATATATATATATATATATATATATATATATATATATATATATATATATATATATATATATATATATACCATTAATTTTTCTGAGCTGTGATTTAAATGTTCCGGTTGTTAATCCAGAATTTCTCATTCGGTCGATTATCCTTTTTTTTTAATTACAGGACCCACATCTTCTTCCGTTTCCGAAATTTGCATCATTTGCTCTTGCGTTTCGTTTGCCACCTTCCAATCTAAATTTGTCCGTTTTATTTTGCACTTCATAATCTAAAATTGAAAATTGTTTTAAATATTTACAAGAGCATTTCAAATGCTGTAGATTACCTTCCAAGTTGGTTGCGGAGTGCTTTCCGGTTGTTTTAGTAATTCATTAATTTTTTCCGGTGGCCAATATAACGCATCTATGCCATCTGATTTGGCAGCGATCCCATCCGCACAGCCGTTTATAAAGTCAGTAAAACCATTTTCGACAACCCAGTTGGATGGGACAATCGTAAGATATGGTTTTTTGTTTTTAACTGTTTGTACAACAGCATATGCCATTATTGCCAATATAATAATTAAAATAATAAAATTACCAACACTATTAACTAACACTATTTATTAACACTATTAATTAACACTGTTATTATTTAACATACATATGTACCTAACGCTGTCGAACGAAGCAAAGAACTAATTAACTTTTATGACTTATTGTCTACACTATACTGCACGAATTGCATCGAAAATAATTTTTATTGTTGATCGGAAAATTACGGTAAAATTATTAGTCATTTAATGATCAGTTAAGTACTTTAAAACAGTTTTATCTTTTAGTCCAATCATATTTTAGTAATATAAATGCTTTATAATGAGCACATAAAATCAGTCTATTTTTTTTTAGTATTAATAGTAACAAATTATGTATTGACATACATGTATGTATACATATACGAATATTGAAGTATTAGTATGTTTTATTCCAGATATATTTTTCTCTATGATTTAAAATATTTTGGTATAACGAAATTAGCGAAATAATTTATGATCAGTTATTAAGTTGACTTCAATATTTTGGTATTTTAATTTAATTAATACCTATAATCCATTTTGGTTAATCATGAGAAGATATAGACCAGATGACAAAAACGCAGCGCAATATTGAAAATTTATATAGATCGATGGAATCGAGTTCGAATCCCAGCGAGGTACCCAATAAAATAATTTAAGGTAAGTATGAAAAAATTTAGAAATAGAAAATATAGAAATAAATGAATAAATATTAAAAAAATTGTAGTAACTAACTCACTCGAACACACAATTAAAAAAATTGAAATGTTGTGTTAAAGTTCAGAACTAGATTAATCAAAAGTGCTTAAAAATTTTTGTTAATATTTTTAAATCATATATATAATACCAAAGTCATATAAAACAATATTATTATGATATGTCATATAATGATCATTAATTAAGTCACAATGAAGCAAAAGCAGTAGTCATATTATCAGCCAAATGATAGTCATATTATCAGCCAAATGGTAGTCATATTATCAGTCAAATGGTAGTCATATAATTATCTTGTACTGGCGATATTTATCTTGACTCTTATAAAATCATTTTAAGCCGCATAATATGAGCTTTTTTGATCATACAAACACCATAATTTGGCAAATTATGATGTTTGTATAATTTTGTTTAATGACTGGTCATACAAGAAAATCGTAGAGAATGGTATGTGATCGAATTAAGTACTAATTATATAATTTCTGGTTACTTGGGAGCCTATATGCTGGCATAGAAGATGGCTCGGCCCATGAGTTTTGCACTTTGACAGGGGGTCATAGATACATAGAAAAAAAAACGGAGTTCGCCTGACACCGAACCGGTGTCAAATAATATCCCACCGATCGGATACAAGTTTTTTTTATCCCAGTGCAGTTTTTATTTTGATCGTGATTTACTTTTTTCGGATGAAATTATTATTTAAACTTTTTCCACCAGATCGGCCCTTGTCCAACTTTTATAACGGTCAATTACTAAGAACTATTACTTTTACATCAAACGGTGTAAAAAGTATATTGTTTAATCCTATCGAATGTTTTAAAAATAGTTCCCTTCCTTGCGGAGTTAATTTGACGTAATTGGATAGAATGTAAAGTATTTTTTCGGATTAAATTCCATTCACACCGCGTTTTTTTTACTGTGTATGTTCCATTTCATCACAGATCATAATCTGTAGATGAAAATTCTCTTTTCATTTTACCTCTATCCGGATTCGAACCCAGTACCTCCCTTCATGGATTTTGTGTTGCCATGATATATCAAAATTTCCTTAGAATTCGCCTGAGTCTATAAATTTCTCAAGGTTTAAACAACTCATAAAATTGAAACTTCTAACTACTAAAAGCTTCACCACCAAGGGAGATTAATTTAATTATCGATTGATTTCGTTCAGTTGCATTTGTACAAATCATAAAATGTTTCAATTATTTGGAACACATAAATTTTTATTAATATTAAAATATTTATCGATAAGTCAACACATTTTGAGAAACGTAAAAAGATTAAATATATAAAATAAACCGTTGTAAAAGCTTTTAAAAATTTATGACGACACATGCAATTGATTCAAGTACTTTTATTTTGCTAGACCGCACCTCTATTTGATAAATTGAATGTTTTTTCTCGTGTTGCTGTTATTGTTCTTGATGATGAAGAAAATGTTATATTTCTCAACCAGGCTTAACCCATATATGGTACACATATACAGTAACCACACACATACACATAACCCATTTTAAATGAAAATACGGTAAAATAACTCAGATGAGAAGAAAAACTAAATCCATAAAAAGGATTATTTGAAGCTTTTATTTCTACTTTATGTATTTATCTCCAGGAAAGATTATTACTTTGAAATATAGAAGATATATTTTACTGGTTTTTTATTTCTATGGTTTTAGTGGAACCAATAAAAAAGTAAAATCAAGTAAATTTTCACTGCTAACATATATATAGACAGACATATACACACCAAGTTTTAGAGGGAAAATTCTTCAGTCTTAATAATCATGATCAAATAAAATATTATAGCTCAATGTCTGCGTAGGATGAGGTATTCCGTCCTAATAAATTAGTTTAATGCTCTTTGAACCATCTACAGATATTCATAATGTATATAGCGTATACCACAGCCAAATTAGTCGTGCTTCACTTCAACATAATAAATGAAAACTTGTATGATGTGAAAATGGAATTAAGACAAACCATCACACAAAAAAAAAATCATTTAATTTCCACATAAATAACAATTAAATGGATTCTGTTTTCAATATCAGCGATTTTCAATGTAAGCTAATCGGAACCCATGATTCTCTTTCTTGAACAGTAAACTAATAAACATTAGGAGTTAAATATGTTTAAAAATATGTCATATTTAAAAAATCACTCGATCGATTTCGACTTGGTAGGTCAGAAGGATCTACTGATTTGTAAAAGTAAAAATTTAGTTTTATAAAAGAAGGAGAGACAAAAAATAAGCAAGAAAAATTAATCAATTGATCGTCCCTACCATCTGTTGTTTATACGGAAAGATCAATAATAAATAAAATATATAAAAAAAAACTTTTTAAAATACCACGTTTTTCTAATGCACTAAAAAGAAGAAAATAATTTTTTCTGGCATATAGAATTATCTGGGCATTTATACTTAAAACTAGCCCCAATTTTCTACAACTAAAAACGTGGGGCGCATTTTAGAAAAGAAAATTGATAAATGATATTTGGATAACTTCTTATGGTATTTTTTTAGAACATTTTGTTAGCTTAGAACCTTCCTGTACCTAATGATTAAGGTGTATGTGTCCCGAGTGAACACTGACGTATTTGTCTAATAAATATCTAGTTGTAGGGATTGACATGCTTTACGTCTACATGTCATTAGTCATGCTTACAGCTAGACATTTACTAAACAAATACATCCAGTGTCCACTCGGGTATGTGATAAAATAAACTAGGAATTTATAATTTTTTTTATTAAGCTTTGCTTCTAAATATTTTTCAGTCGTCTCGATATTCAATCTTGTACGAGATATGCAGGGTATACGAGAGATTTTGACTAGAGTTGACAAATATAAGATGCTAGTATCAAAGCCCTAAATTTTCACATTAATTACACCAAGAACTTATTTTTTTTATAAAGAATTGATTTACGGAACTTTTACTTTTTTTTAAAATATTAGCAATTTCATATATGATATCAATTTTCTTTTCTAAAATACGCCTCACGTTTTTAGTTGTAGAAAATTGGTACTAGGTTTAAGTATAAATGCCCAGATAATTCTATATGCCAGAAAAAAAATTATTTGCTTCTTTTTAGTGCATTAGAAAAACGTGGTATTTTAAAAAGTTCTTTTTTTATATATTTTATTTTAGTCTTTTTACTTGTACGAATTTTGAATCTTGTTATCAATTGAAAAAATTTTTAATATAGATTTCATCTCTTTATTCAATTAAATTAATACAGTTACATTATTCAACATGTGTGCAAATTCGTGTCATTATAACAATTGTCTGTTAGGAATTACATGCCTTCTTGGTTTTCAAGTTTGGAGTTCCAGGCGCAAGCACGGATAGATGATGCATACTGCGCCCAACACAAACACACACAAACATTTATACAAACCCCAACAAGGACAAAAACATAAATAAAACTGTAACGAAATTTAAAGTTAATCAAAAGAAGATTGCACTTTCGTTAGAAGGCTTCTCTCCTGACTATTTGCTACAGTCCAATTTCTCAATTTGCAGTCCATTTAAAGATCTCACTCTCCTTAATGCGACGTAAGCTTGACCGTCTTAAAAAAGTGATCTTCCTAAGTAAACGACTGCATGATCGACGGTACATCCCTGCATTTTGTGCACTGTACATGCCCAACACAAAATTATTGGTAATTGTCTACGCTCAATTGTTCTATAATTATATTTAACAGGAAATTGTATAGCTTTCGGCTGGATAAGTTCAATATTCTCATTGCCAAAATCTATTCTAACTGATGGAACCTCGGTATAGTACATTTGGTTCTGCGGAAATGCGGCCAGATAATCTCTGTGATATTTCCAATGGCGCCGTTGACAAGACCCTTTTCAACATTGATGTTTGAGCGTAACATCACTTTGGCACCAACAAATGTTTTCAGCTCTTTGGACAATCCTCCAGTTTTATTTACATCTGCTGGTACGATATTAACCATGTTGACATTATCAACATTTCTTGTTGCATCAATAATTTGACCCTGTGCTCGAATTTTGAAAATACGCACTTGTTGAGCTCAAGTATATTGCTCAAGTACAACAACATTATGGGCATCTACTTGGGCTCTTAAAGGATAAATACGAATGGCTTTATCCAATGCAAAATCTCCAGTTGCTTCTGTCATTTATTTTGACATAAGAAGCTCAAAATGCTGAGCATTTAATTTTCCATCTCTAAGGGCATTCAAAATATCAGCAAATGTGTTGTCTCCTTGCTGCCGCATGTTTTCTGTCAGCGCACATATAAAGAAACCAATCACCACAAATGAGTAACTGGCAAGATTCGAGTTGGCTGATTGAAAATTTGTGTTCCTTTTACGAGAGGCAATTGCATCAAGTAACCGAAAACAATTTATTTATTTTATTTATTTATTTAAAGAAATCTATTTTGTAATATACATATATGATTTCAGATTATTTACAGTTATAGTTAAAATTATATTACAACAAAAAACTTTAGAACAGAAAAAGAAAAATATAAACCAAATTTTGGTTTAAACAATTAAAAATTTAGAAAAAAATCTTTAAGGATATTTTTAAAGTTGTCCTTTGATAAGTTGAAGTCAAATAGGTTGTCGATTAAGTTGAAAGATTTAGACATCCTATTAATGGGGTTGTTTTCTCCATATTTGGTGGAATGGTGTTCAAGTGCTAAAAATTCATGGTTTCTAAATGTTCTGCATGGCACGTGAATTGATATGTTTTCCAAGATGTAAGCTGAATCTACGTGACCAAGCAAAACGTTACCAATAAAAGCTGCTCCCAAGAGAAGTCGTCTATTTTCAAGCGTGCATATTTTGTAATCTGTGCATCTTGTTGTGTATGGAGGTAAGCGAGCCACATTTTCATGGAAAGGTAAGTTGTGGTCGTAATCCCAGTCACTTTTCTTTAACAAAAAAATCAGGAACTTCTTTTGAATGCTTTCAATTCTTTTTATGTGTACAGCATAGTATGGATTCCAGACCGTTACAGCGTATTCCAGTTGAGATCGAACATAAGCGAAATAGAGTGAACATAAGGTTTGGATATCCTTAAATTCACCTGTCCATCTTTTAACAAATCCGAACATGGCATTCGCTTTCGCAATACAATTTTCAATATGCCTATTGAAACTGGCGTTTTCGACAAATGTAACACCTAAGTCTATAACCTCATTGACTCTTTGCAGTACTTCGTTGTTGACTTTGTATGAAGTAATTATTGGATTTCGTTTACGATGGAAAGACATGATTTTGCATTTCTTAATATTTAAGTATAGTGAGTTCCGATCACACCACTCACTTAATCTATCTAAGTCTTCTTGAAGTTTCTCCGTATCTAACAATCCATTAATAATACGAAAAATTTTCACATCATCTGCAAATATGAGCACGTCTGAGTTTTTGATTATCTCGGTTATTCGGTCTATGAAAACAATAAAAATCCAAGGCCCGAGGTGTGATCCTTGGGGAACACCAGATGTAACTTTAATAACGTTTGATTTCTCATTTCCCATTATTACAAATTGGCGCCGGTTTGATGGATATGATTTAAACCAATTTATGTAATCGAGAGAAAACCCAAAATTGAATAAACTCTGGAGTGCTTTATGATGACAGATAGAATCAAATGCTTTACTAAAATCCGTGTACGCTACATCAACTTGACGGTGTTTTTCTATCTCGTTAATTAGTTTACTGATGAATTCAACCAGATTAGTCGATGTGGATCGGCCAGGCATAAACCCATGCTGGTTTATTGATTTATGACGTGTAATTGTGGATTTAAAGCTGTTGCATAGTACTAACTCAAATAATTTTGGAATTGATGATGTAGTTGATATTCCTCTGTAGCATGAGATATCATCACGTTTACCCGATTTGAAAATTGGAGTAATTTTTGAAATTTTCCATTTGTCAGGAAACACGCCGGTATTTAAGGAATGATTGAATAGATAACATAATGGAATTGTTAAAATTTCAGCGTACTCCTTCAGAATAGAAGAGGGTATATCGTCAAGACCGCAACCATCTCCAAACCCCCTTAAAGCCGATAAAATGTTGTCCTCAAAAATAGTAGGAGGAGTTATTGATGTGTTGTTGTTGCTGGGTTGTTCGTACAATCCACTAGTAGCGCTTGGTCTATAGACTGATTGAAAAAACGACGCGAATATGTTAGCTATATCTTTGGCGTTTGAAGAGCAGGTATTGTTGTACGTCATATTAGCAGGGTATCCTTCAATTTCGCGTTTATTCCTAAAGTATTTCCAAAATTGTTTTGGATTTACTTTGATGTTGTCTTAAATTCGATTAAGATACGACCTGTATTTTGATTTGAAATAAATTTTAAATTCCTTACTATGTTGTAGAAACGTAGTTTTGTCCGCTTCTAACCCACTTTTCAACATTTTGGCATACGCTTTCGACTTTCGATTTTTAAAGTTAACTAGTCTATCATCAAACCAATGAGGGTGAGCATTTTGTGGTTTACAGCACATAGGTACATACAAATTGAAGCCTTGAAGCATGATGTCATTAAATGTATCCACATTTTCGTTTATATCATTGGAATTGAGAGTTATTTGCCAGTTGATGGATTCCAGGTTGCTTTGTAGCCCCACACGGTTAGTTTTTTTAAAGTTGTATTTCATTGGTTGTAGGTGTTCTGATCTCGCCATTTTAGTTATGTCAAATACAATATCCAAAGATTTATGATTAACATCATTTATGACAAAAGGTAATAGGGATTCAGAAATTTTAAAATTATTAGCAATTGTGTTTATTTGGTTCAATTATAACCAAGCATGGCGTCTACAAATAAAGATTCCGCATCTGTTGTTACATTGCAAGGTAAAATACAGTTTAGTTCTGGGTCCAAATTCCAAGTTATATTTGGAAGATTAAAATCTCCAAGCACAAGAACTAAATCCAACGAGATTGTCGTATTAATAACTTCATCAATCGCATCAATGCAAGTTGCATATTGATCACTATTTGATTGAGGTGGTATATATGCTGCGTAGATGATTAGATTGGTTTGGTTGATTTTGATTTTTACACCGATCTGTTCGACTCTCGATGGGGCTAAAGTTACTGGAGCATTCCACAGTTTAGAATGTACTGCTATCAGTACGCCACCACCCGATTTCTTCGAACTAGTTTCAGGAGACCGATCGCATCTATAAACAACGTAGTCCTGGCCAAAAAATTTGCTGCTGCTTATGTCGGGTTTTAATGAAGTTTCCACAATTACATATATAGGGTAGTTTGTTTGATGAACAAATTGATAGAATTTGGATGCTTTTGATGCCATTTTATTTACATTCTGATAATAAATTGTAATGACATCTTTGCCTGAATTTTTACACGGTTTTGAAGATGGTTTGGTAGTATTTGGTGATTTGTAAATAGCAGGACAACTGTTGTTAAAATAGCGCGCCTTCATCACTAACGAATGGAGTAAATCATCAATTATATTGATTCCTCTAAACAGTTCTGTTGTAATTTTGGGTTTAATTAAGCTGGTAGTTAGTTTTCAGCTCCCTTAACTCAATATTACAACACCAAAGACTGATTATAATTCAGTCGAAGAACTTTCAGGCGTTAGGCCATTCAGTTCGAGGGATTTGAATAGACAAGTAAATGGGGATTTTACAGAAGTGGAATAATCCAAGAAGTATGAGATGAGATTAGATTCGAGGTGTAACCGTAACGAGGTGAGAGGGTGCTTAGTGGAGATGTTTCCCTCAGATCCTTTTTATTATTTTGTAATTTTTTGTTAATCGTGTTTTTTTTTTGCTTATAGTGCACCTTTATGGGTGGAATCTATATTTATGTAATTAGTAAGAAGAGGACCTTTAAAGTGTGGCTATCACAAGATTGTATACTGTGGGGTTACCCACTCGTTCCACAATTTCTTTCGCTTTGCCGTGCGAAATTAAGTAGCCACAAGTTAAGGATCCGGGCGTTCGGATGTTAGTAGGTTGCTTATACTTACATGTACGTCTACTCACCCTTTTATAACTGTTGTTTGGAAACTTTTATAACTGTTGTTGTCCAAGAATGTTTTATATTTATGAGTACTTTTTTTACACTTAATTTCTTTCGATAGTTTTTTTACACTTAATTTCTTTCTATTAAGATCGAATTTCTTTCGATAGTTTCGGGTACACCGTTGGCGAGTGTCTAGATACTATTGGGGCGAGATTTAAAATTGAACTATATAATTGATTGATTTAAAATGGGTTGAGTTAAAACTGGACTATGCTAATACCGTAGAGGTTCGTTGAGTGACGAAACCTCTAGGGGTTTACGATCCAGTTTTACTGTTCGCGATGGTTGAACTATCTTCTCGAACTATATTATAACTATTTTAATCGAACTATATTTTGGTTCTTATATATTAAATATTTGTTAGTATTCTACCAACAATTCATTTTTTGAAAACTCAACAATATTACACGCGTATAATTATTGATTTTTTTTTTTGATATTGCAAAATTGGAAAATATATTTACTAAATTTTCAATCATCATAAATCGCAGGTCGATAAACGATATTTCATTTGAATAAAAAAAATGTATATCACATATATGTCACATGTATTGTGTGTTGTTGTTGTTTCTTTATATTAATTATTAACGTACAATTAAAATGATGAGTAGTACAATCATGTTGTGTATACTACTTGCCTTGTTGTTGTTGCGCTTTGATATTACATATATGGAAAATCGAAAATTTTATGTATAGCGTCGATCGCGCTTACTAATGCGTTTTTGTATGTACGTATATGCCACATTTATGTTGATTGAATTTATATCGTTTATGTCGTCGTAACGATCTAATTTGTATTTGATTCAAAATTATGATTTGGTTGATGATTAGATTTTGGAAATAATTCGCGATATTTGGTAATAATATGGATAAGGTTGTGAATATCACAACATATCTTTTTGCCGTGGGAAAAATAAAATTCCTGAAAGGGATTTTATTTTTTGTTTGCTTATTTGCTTATTGTATGGTTCATGCTTTTTAGATTTTACTTAATGATTTTTTTTTTTATTGGATTTTTATAGAATGATTATAATTGTGTATCTAGTTTCATAGAATTGCAATTTGTTATATTTAATTTTGATATTTAGTTTTAAAATTTTTTTTCTTATTTTGCATGATGAACTTAAGATGAAATTTCTATTTTTTTTAACATGGATAAATTTTAATTTAATTTTAACTAATATGGATCTTGATTTATTTTAAAGATCTTATGAATTAGAATTTTTTATAGAATGATTTTTATTTCAAGAAAGATAATTTTCTATTTAACTGGTTTTAAATTTTATTCTCGGTTGGTTTGGAACCTTCGATAAATGAATTCTTAAAATTCTTAGTTTTCTTTAAAGTTTGTGAATTAAATAGTATAATTAATAACAGTTTTTTTTGTAATTCCTTTAAAACTTTTTTTTATTTTGGTTTTATTTTTAAAATACTTTATTTAATTATCAATGAATTTTTTTTTAAATTTCAGTTTACGAAATTTATAGAAGTAGAGAGTGATTTTACAATTTTCTTTGATATTATACATGGATTTTGTTTCTAATTGAAAAATGAATGATTTGTACAAATTTTCCTTTTTTTTTGAAAATGACTTATTTTAAGTTCTTGATTTTGAATGAAAATGAATCTATGATGAATTATTATAGATTAATTGTATTATTTATTTTTATTTGTGATGGATTTGCGTTGAGCATCATGGTTTGTGATAACAGGTTTCGCTTGAAGATGGGTTTTGTCTTGTACATCGTAAATGTAATGTTAGATGAATTGTTGTTGAGCATCGTAGTAGATTTTGCTGGAAGATGAATTTGTTGAAGAAGATTTCTTGTTGTGCATTTTTGTTATTATAAATTTTGCTTCATCTATGTTGTGCATCTTGATTTGTATTTGTAAATTTTGATTGCTGGTGAATGTTGTGCTAAGCATCATGGTTGTATATTATCAATTTTTATTGATGGTGAATTTTGTGTTTAACATCTTGGTTTGTAATGACGGTTTTTGCTTGATGATTAATGACTTGTTTTGCTTGAAGATTGTTTTTATGTTATGCATCGTGAATTGTATTGGTTGATTTTCTTGAAGATGAATTTTTTATTAAGCATCGTGATTTGTATTGGTAGATTGAGCTGAATGGTGAATTTTTGCTAAGCATTGTGATTTGAATTTTTGTTGTGCATCTTCATTTTTTTTATTTGTAGGTTTGTTTGATGATGAATTTGTGTAACGTTAGATTTTGCTTGATGGTGTATCGTGACATGTATTGGTAGATTTGTGTTTATGTAATGAATGAAATTGATTGATGATGATTTCGCATTGTGCATCTTCGTTTCGTAATTTTCGTTCTGCTTGATGTTGAATTTGTATCGAGATTTGTAATGAGAGATTTTAGTTACTGGTTGATTAGTTTATGCTGCGCATCGGAGTTGTAGCGATGGTTCTTATTTGATAGTCGATTATGTGATTGTTGATCAGCTTGTTGCTTTTTTTTTGGATTCTGGTCACGCTTCTTCTTTGCCTCTTAATTTGTAACGAATTTCTTTCGCTCCAATTTGTCCATAGTTTACCCAGCACTGATTATTAATTTTGCATCGATTGCTTTGCGGTTTATATATATATAAATGTGTATGGGTTTGATGATGATCACTTGTCTCAAACGAGAGAGAAATTGTGTTTAACGGGGTTTGCGAATGATATAAAAAGATTAATTTGGTACAACGCGGGGAGTTGAGTTTTGATTTTTGACCATACTAGATATTTTATTGTTAGTGAAGTTAAAACGTTTATATAAATTTTATTTAACTCAAAAATATTATAATTTAATCTTTATATATAATAAACCAATAATATAATATACAATTAATTAAAAACCATAATTTCAAACTTTTCGTTGTTTAATTAAATAAATTGTTTAATACTAATAATATAAACTAATCTAGTTTATAAAATAATTTTTCGCGCATTTTAATATTATTCTGTGAAAGACAAAAATGTGCGTTAGTTTAGATTAAATTTAAAATAACTGTGGTGATGATCAGATTGATTAGTGACATTACGAACTCAATATTTTTTCTTGATTGATACGAAAATATTTGGAATGAACATAATTTGAATTTATAAATTACACCAATAAAATAATTGCCTGTGATTGTAGTTTTAAAGGCGTGCATATAGCCATAAATAATATGCATAGTATTGTATGAGTGTATCAATTAAAATAGACTGTGGTGTACGAAACGTACAAAAATTAATTTGGTGAATGAGTACAGTGTGATCTACGAAACGGTAGACAAAATTGCATGGACAGTGATCAGATGTGCTAATACGGTACTACAGAAAAAAACTAATGTGTTTAATTATAATTTTATATAAACTATTCTATAAAAAAAAACTACTAAATAAATATTAAAATTAATTAATTTATTACTTAAACTAAAAATAACTATATAAAAATAAAATAAAATGGGTGTAAAACGTGCGCTATAAAATCATGTACATGAGATGTCAACGGTACCATGGATAACCGCAAGTTCCCGAAATTCATGCACCGCAAGGATAAATGCTAGCACAGGTTTTTATACCAGTTTTTTTTCTCTCGAAACTAAATGGATCCAATAATTAAATCGACGTAATAATAATTTAAAATGATACGCCTGATAAAATTAGATTAAATTTTATTTAATTAAGTTAATATTTTTTTTTCTATATTAAAATTTAAAAATTTCTTATTGTTAGTTTTAGGTAACAGTAAACTCACATAAGCGAATTATTATTTTTTTTTCTCCCGTTGGGTGGTTGTTAAATATGAAGTATCCAAGTACATATAATAATTCTAGTCTTAGATAAATTTGCTATTATCTTAGATATCATCTAGCTTAGTATTACTAACCCCTTACTATATTTCTATATATTTTTATTATATTTCTTTTTCGCTCAATGTTAAATAAAAAATTAGTTTATTTTATGGTTCAAAATTCAAACTGTTAGTTTTCTACTTTTTTTCATGCCGTTGTTGGTTGTGTTTGTTCCTTCTCTCTCGTTTAAAGTGATTATTCAGTGAAAAGTGTGATTATGGACTCTAAAATGGAATAAATCGGGAGTTTCGCCTGGAGGATGTGACGGAAGCACGTAAGTAGATGCTGGTGGGTATATTATTGCCTGGTGTATTTTCCTATCCTATTTCCTTTCCTAACTTCATAAATTTTCTATCTGTTCCTTGCGGTCTAACAAGATCCACCTATGCTTCGAGAAACCCCACGCCCATTACCCTGAGCCCTAGCTGGAGCCAAGATGACTGCCTCGAAGCCTCTAAGTGGGTAACAAATTCTGTCAACACCCGGTAGTAGCTATCGGTGTCGTTACAAATTTTCTTTTGTTTTATGCTCGTGGTATTGACATTGATATACTTTAAATGATTGTTTGAATTCATTATTGGTTTACTTGCAGGATGTTGACTTTATTAGTTTTTTTAGTGGCTGAGCTCGTTTTATCCAATTGTTGAGTGGCTGGTCTCGTTTTGTTTCCTTGATGAGTGTCTGGACTCGTTTGTTTTGTGGCTTACATACTAGGTTGCGAGAGCTAGTCCCGTCTTTGTTTGATGAGTGTCTGGACTCTTTTGATTTGATTGATGAGCGTCGGGGCTCGTTTGATTTGCTTCTTATATACTAAAGTGCGAGAGCTGGTCTCGTCTTTGTTTGATGAGTGTCTGGACTCTTGTTTTGTTTGATGAGCGTCGGAACTCTTGTTTTGTTTTGTTTGATGAGCGTCGGGGCTTTTGTTTTATTGCTTAAATTTGAGAGCTGGTCTCATTTGTTTTGATTAAATTTTGTTTGAGCTGCTGCTTTTCTCCCATGTATGGTGTTTTTCAATCTTTGTTTTAACATTTGAATGGATTATTTTTTGACTTTGCTTGTATATTATGCGTGCTTTCGTTGTATATTCTTTGTATCCTTGTTTGTTCTCTGCTGGTAACTTGTATCCGTGGTTGCTATTTGATTTGATGTAGGTAGTGTGATCAATCTTCTTTTTTGGAATTGTCTCGACTATTATGTATTTATATGTGGTTTGAAGTGCTCGATTATGAGTGCTCGGATGTTGTGATATATATTCTATCATGGAGTTTATGACTATCTGTCGGATGTATTTGATGATGCATTTTGATGAATTTTTGATGCGATTTCGATGCTGCTTTAAATGTTGTTTAGATGCGGTTTCTCGATGTTGTTTAGATGTTAATTTCAATGCTGGTTTGATACGGTTTTGATGTTGTTTCGAGGTAGCTTTACTGGAGTTTTGGTACTCGTCTTCTATGATGTTCGACGCTGTTTTGATGTGATTTTGATGCTGTTTTGAAGTAGTTGTTTTAATTGTGTTTGGTACTCGTTTTTGATGCTGGTTTTCGTCAATCTTTTGATGCTTGTTTGATGCGGTTTCAATAGTGTTTTCGTAGTTTTCGATGCTGTTCTGCTGTCGATTTCTATTGCTTTGGTACTGCTTTTGGATGCCGTGTTTCGATGCTAGTTGGACCTTCTTGTTCTGGCGTATTTCTCTCTCCTTCATCGGTTTCAGATTTCGATCTGAATTCTTTCTTTGTTTTTTTTTTTTTTTTGTTTTAAAATGGGAAATTTTGACTCATAGAGCTATTTTATTTTTATAATGACCGTTTAAGTAGTTTACTTATTTTATTGTTTTTTGCAAAATGTTGAATAATATGTATTCAGTGGATAATGATGAAATTGATGTTGTATAAAATTTATATACAGATGGGTAATAATTTGAATATTATTGGATGATATGTGAATAACGTTGGACAAAATTTTAGATGTTGGTGGTGTTGATATTATTGATGTTGTTGAATATCAGATTGATAAATTGAATGAATTAGTTTTAGTGTATCAAAGTGAATTTTGGTTAAGTATACTGATAAATGTTCGAGTTGTAAATGAGATATTTAATGATTTTCGTTTAGAAATGCTTGAATGAAAGGGTTTAAGGTGAAAAATGTTGCTTAACATATATTCAATGGATAATAAATAATTTGTATATTATTTAATTATTCTATCGTGAAGTCAAAAATGTAAGACTCTAAGAATAAGAAATTTTGAACGTTTTAAATGTTATTCACATTGGTAATATATATGTACGTTTTCGATTTTTAAGGGATGTTATGAATAAATAATTATGAATAATTTTGTTGTAATTGTGAAAGATTGAATCGATGTTGGAAATATATTTTGATGTTAAATTTGACTGATGAATGATTTATGTTTGTATTTTAGTGTTAAATTTGTGTTATATTTTTTTTGTGTTTAGATGTGTTATGAGGATTTTTAAAAATGTATCTTTAATACAGGTGGGAGTGTTTTACATCATTTGTAAAATTTTAATAATTTGATTCAAAAATATTTTTTTTTTTGAATGTATGATGTATTTTGGGTTTACCTCACGTTCGATTTCTGTTTAATCACGTTGATAAACAGAATTTCTACAGCGCCAATTTATGTTGTATGTCTGTATTGATAGACTATTTGTTAGATATTTCAGTCTTCTCAATACAAATATCACTACACTTTGAGTTGATATTGAATCAACTGGTGAATCTTTGGTAACTTATCACAAAATCAAGAATAGAAATTAAGGATATTCCATCAAAGCGGATATTAAACTGAAGTGAAGAAAATCATATTAAAAGAGAAATGGGTTTTATAGACTTGGTTATTATTATTTTTTTTGTTGAATTAAATGAGTGCACCTCGATGGGTGGATCTATTTTTTTTTTGTTAGTAAAGTTAGTTCTAACTAAGCATACCCTGCACGAGTGTGGATACTGCAACAAAATGCTTCTTCCCCTCACCCTCTCGCTTTGCCGTGCGAGATTAAGAGACTATGAGTAGTTAGAACGGTGCCCGGTTGTTAGAAGTTGGATACTTACCATGAAGTTAATTTAATATAGGATACTCACCAAGTTTTGTTTGTTGTAACGAACTGGATGGACAGTGTGACTTTTGTTTGGAATATAAATTCTTTTGTTTATTTGATTTAGTTTACAATCAATTTTAATAACTTTTACTTTTAAACACCATTTTGTCTTTAGATTGACTTTTTTTATTTCTTATCCCTATTTTAACTTTTTATTTTAAACGCTATGTTTATTTTATTTTAACTGATAATTTTACTTTGGAAGCTGATCAATACGCGGACCTTGATGGTGACGATTTAAAAACGAACTATTGTAAAACCGGACTATGCTAATACCGTAGAGGTTCGTCGAATGACGAAACCTCTAGGGGTTTACGATCCAGTTTTACTGTTCGCGATGGTTGAACTATCTTGTCGAACTATATTATAACTATTTTAATCGAACTATATTTTGGTTCTTATATATTAAATATTTGTTAGTATTCTACCAACAATTCATTTTTTGAAAACTCAACAATATTACACGCGTATAATTATTGATTTTTTTTTTGATATTGCAAAATTGGAAAATATATTTACTAAATTTTCAATCATCATAAATCGCAGGTCGATAAACGATATTTCATTTGAATAAAAAAAATGTATATCACATATATGTCACATGTATTGTGTGTTGTTGTTGTTTCTTTATATTAATTATTAACGTACAATTAAAATGATGAGTAGTACAATCATGTTGTGTATACTACTTGCCTTGTTGTTGTTGCGCTTTGATATTACATATATGGAAAATCGAAAATTTTATGTATAGCGTCGATCGCGCTTACTAATGCGTTTTTGTATGTACGTATATGCCACATTTATGTTGATTGAATTTATATCGTTTATGTCGTCGTAACGATCTAATTTGTATTTGATTCAAAATTATGATTTGGTTGATGATTAGATTTTGGAAATAATTCGCGATATTTGGTAATAATATGGATAAGGTTGTGAATATCACAACAGTTCGTTCTCTTTATTTTTCAATTGTCTTAGTCGTGAGTCAATCATGCAAAGCATTTCATAAGGAACCATGCTTATCACATCTATGAAAATGTACCCGACATCCTTCCACTGTTGACGCATAATCTTCAGGTAATTTACTGTCAATTGGGGCATATTTGGTGTAAGAAATCCATCTTTTTGAACAGGCATTTTCAATAAACTGTGAAGTGTTGAACCTCCTACTAGTCTAGCTGCAACACCAGTTAAGGCAGCAACTTTCACCACTGATTTTCCAACAAAACAGTTTTTAACCAAATTCTTAAGAGCATTAAACGTAAATGTTTTGCCTACTCCTGCTCCACCAGTGACAAGTAGAATGCTTTGTCTTACTAGTTGGAAAAGTTCTTGTTGTTTTGCATTTATGTTATTGTAAATTGTTTGCAATTGTTCACCAGATATATTCTGTTCAGGAACTTCCTCTTCAAAATTTGGATCAACATATTCTTCAGGTTGTTCGAGAATATTGAATGCATTTTCAAGTTGTCTATCTCTTTCTCAAAAAGTTTCCATATATCTGATTGTTTCTTTTATTCTTTCCTCGTGAGAAATAAATGCTTCCTGTGGGTTTTAAAATCCCAGCAAAAGCTTACTTTCAGAGTAATATGGAACATATTGAAGCAGAAGGCTGTAAAAATAATTGTGCGGATCAGTATGCATTTGAAAATTTGGAACTCTCACTACAGCAGGAATATTTCATATCAGCATTTTAGAATTATCAGTGAGAGTGATGAACTGTCTCACTAATCCTGGTTCTTCGATCTCAGCATCTACACTCTCCTCATTAACATCGCCCTTTTTTGCATAATACGATTCAAAAAGCATTGCGAATTCAATAAGGCACGTGTCTTCGAAATTGTAAACAAAATGATCTTTAGGGCGATTCTCATATCTTTCAAAAACATTGGAACATACTCTCGTTGTTCAGGGTGTCTGGTATTTAAAAATACACATCTGCGTGAACCTCCTCTGATCGGTAGATGACATAGGCGGTATGCACATTCACATGCAGATACTTGTCTCTCTTTTAGTATACGCATGCATGCCTTAAACAATTTTCTTGAAACGTTGGTTTCTTCTCTGCGAATTTGTCTAATGGCCTGTGCAACACTCTCATTTATATTACTAGGTTCCGACTTTGAAATATACTTAGCTATGTAGTGTGCGATAAATTCATTAGTTCCACATGGCTGAACTTCTATATTACCATCCCATAATTGAAGTATTGCAGGATTGTAATTATTTACATATTTGCCTTGGGGTCGTCTCTGTAAAACGCATATTCTACCTGCGTTTCTGATAAATTCATCAGATGTTTGAGAAATGATTTTGGTTTGATCACATATGCTTGTCGTGGAAATCCGAATCGACATGCTTTCGAATTATTCTTGTGACAAGTATCTGTGTGTCTATGAATTTGATTCTTTTTGACAAACTTATCTAAATTTGAATTTTCTCCCTCTGATGGCAAATAACAAGAAATGACCTCATCAATTAATTTAATTCCTGGTTCTGATTCAAATGATGACGCATTCCTAATCCAAATGACCATATGGACATGAGGACTGCCTCTAATTTGGAATTCAATTCGCCACCAAAAGTCTTTTACTTTTCCACCAAGAATCTTATCATTTGCTTTTAAATGTTTCATAAAAGCATCCAATCTTCTTTGAAAATGTCGACTCACAACAACTGGATAACGCTCAATGAGACGTTCAGCCTTATCTAAGCTAATGCTTGCTGGGTCTTCATTGGATCTATTGTCAGCGATTAACAATGCGTTACGCATATGTAACCAATTTAGATCATTACAACTTAATGTCAAAAATCAAGTTGGTGGACCAAGGCATCGAATCTGTGCAACTAATTCACTGTTTGCACTCCGCCAATAAGCTGCTGATCCTCTCAAATTTCTCATATAAATATGAAGATCTTCAACTACACCTTCTTGTCCTCTGATCTTCTTAACACAAGCAGAAATTGTATTTTTCACTCTATCATACTGCAAACATTGCAAGCGCATAGAAAAGATAATCATTGCGTTAAAATCGTGTATCTCTTCCCAAGATTCGCGATTGAACGTAATCCAATGGTGAAATTTTTACATAGCGTTGCTCATTCAAACCATTGACTCCTTTTGGGAAAAGATAAAATCATGAAAATTCTTCTACTATTAACATTAACAATGTTATCTCTTGTCTTTCGAACAATTTCATTGACATTTGAACTTTCAACAAGTTCATCGTCACCATCTGGTTGAACAACATCAATTGGAGCCATGACAGATGTCTGAACAAGGACATGTTCTGTCAATACTGAAGAACTTGGCTCTGGTGCAAATCCAATTGGAGCTTGCTGTGCGGGTGCATGCTGCCTTAAATATGCATCCGTCTGAACGAAATCACCTTTAAAATTTATGTTGATGTAATGAATGGAAAATTGCTCATTATCTTGTTAAACACATGTCTATACAGATACGATGAAGTTTTTCAATGGTATCACATTCGATAATGCATCCTTGACCTTTATTGTGAGTTATAGGCTTGGCTTTAGGTCTACATGAATGTGAATCAGTAAAGTAATATTTACCATCATAATGCATGAGACCTAAAGATTTCCAGTGTGCAACTATAACTCCTGCAATATGCTCTGAAAACAATTCTACAAGAGCGGCCAGTAATATTTTGAAATCTTCACCATCGTTTCTCTTGTCGATTAAATTTTCATGACAAAGCCAATTATCGTCATAATCAAGAGAAAAAAATCTTCTTTAATCACATCTAAATTCAACAAATTTAAGTATCTACTTATTGGAATATGATGTTCTCTTCCGTTATGTTCGTCAGTCCTATGTCGTATCAAAGCATATTATATTTCATCTCCCGCATACATATTCCTATTCAATATGTTTATGTTCCATTGATTTGGAGAAATAATAACAGCTCTTACAATGTTTGCAAGAACTATTGCAAAGCACTGAACACCAGCGTATCTAGACTGGAAAATTTCGCTATTGCTTTGATTCCAAGTAGCTCTAACAATTCTTGGAGTTTTAACATTTCTATCGAGAGCAACGTAGACATTTCGTATTTCTACGTCATTACCTTGTTCATGAATAACATGTTCTTGTTGGTGTGGTTGTTCAGGTAGAATGACACGAATAATGTCTTGTGCCTCAAGTCTAACAAAATGATTGATCGTGACATCTTTATATAGCGGGTTATTTGCAATGAGCCAACGAAGTGCGATATCCAGCGAGTCCCATGAGACATTCAAGTTCTCGAGGGTCTCAGTCACTACTACAATACTAGCGTCATTGCTAGCTCTTGGCGGCATATTTGGAAGCTTCTCGCTAACCTCGAAAATGGCGAGAGCGAAAAGCCTAGCATGTCCCTTAAAGCCATATTGGCCAAAGCGGCCATCAAATTTGATGACTTTAGTGAACGGGACTATACGAGACGAAAGTCTCTGTTCAGACTGTGTCAAACATTGAATTACATCAGGAATGACACCTGGATCTAAATTGTTCCACTAAGCCTTAGGTAGAGCCTTCATTCTTGCGACTGTTTTTAAGATATGTATTACATCGATGGCAAAGAACCAGAAAATCTTTGCTTGCAAGCTCCACAGGTAGATAAGGCTTTGCAGTCACCAAATGGAACTTTATTATCTGATTTGGATAACACTGCTTAGTGCAGATTTCACAAGTTTTATCACAGAAGTTGTTTATTGCTCAATAAAACTCTTCTGTGCTTGAAGAATTTTGAGCATATGATTCTCGAAGGCGACTCAGTCGTTCATTGTGTTCTTGTTCAATTTCAGTAGCTCTAGCATGAGTGTGCAATACTCGATCCCGCTCCAAGCGACCAATACGTTGAGCCTCTGTTTCATTTTCTATAGCATGAGAGTGATGTACTCTATCACGCTCCAAACGATCATTGCGTTTAGCTTCTGATTCATTTGCGCGATATTGGGACTGGCGTATTTTTTGTTGAGCAGGGCGAGAAGCCTGTTGGTCTTCAGTTTCTGCATCAATTTTATTTCTACGTGTTAATCGTGCTGTTTTTCTCTGGTTCAGATTCAAGTAAATGCTTCTGTTGGTATTTTTGACGAGCTTTTTCACGAGCAGGTAGTTTCTGGCATACTTATTTTATGACATGAAGAATATTCACTTACGTTTGATTTCTGTAAAACAGTATCCAATCCTTATATCTACACAAAATTTATAATTATTTACACTATACAGGGTGGTCCAAAAGTCTGGAAACAGTGAATTTATTTCGCGCACGGGTGCAAAATCGGAATTCTGTTTTATTACCTACTAGACCTAAAACATTAAATCATATAATTGTTTAATCAACCAGCGAAAAAATTCAATATTTACGTCTAGTACAAAAAACGCTGCTTAGGACCCAAAAATGGACGAAAAACATTTTTTTTTAACCAATTCGGATGTAAAATTTCTCGCTGAATCCGAATCTGCAAAAAATGGATGGGTTTGCATTTGAAATTTCAACGTTGGGCCTCATATCTCGTATAAGGCCTCATCTGGCCAAAATCTGATGCGCCCATTCCATTCCTCGGGTGAAATTACTAAAGACTCCAGTATCAGAATTCGGATTTTCCATCCGTGCGCGAAATAAATTCACCTTTTCCAGACTTTGGACCACCCTGTATAATACATACACTATAATAATTCCTTATAAAATTTTTTGTTAATTTGGCAAGAAAGAAAAAATTGGAAAAATTGTGACATTTTTCTATTATTGTTTTACAACCCACAGCAACTATGATGGTGAATGTTTTACGATAAAAGCTTTATTTACGCCAACCGTAAAAAATTAATAACCGTTTTCTGAAATTTGTATTAGGTTTTTGTTTCGAATGTTCGATAATATGAAATTGTCAGGTGAAACAACCAAGTGAACAAAATTTCAGCAAAATCGACTGATGATAATTGTTTCAAATTTGCACCTCAAATTTGACCCAAACAGATTGACAGATAGACAAGAAAGCAAGTTATGAAAAACGTGGTAAAAAGGGGAGGAGGATTGCGAGTGCGATTAGTCATCGGCTGAGTAACAAAATTCAAGGTATGTTGAAGTACATTTATTTACCCGACGTATTAGTCAAATTATTATGAACGTAAGGTGGGACCCGTAACTGGCGAGAAACGGATTTCAATCTGTTCGTTAAGGATATTTTGGTTAAGGAATATGGATTTTTGAATTTATGTACGCAGCCGATGACTAATCGCTTATCTGCTTTACTCCCCTTTTTTAATATTTATTTTTAGTATAAACAACAGATGATTGGGACGATCAATATAATTATTTGTATTGCCTATTTTTCGTCTCTCCTTCTTTTATTTCTTTTTTTGCCTGTTCCTACTATATAAATATTTTAATTAAAATATTCAAAAACTTAATTTTTTTGCGAAATCAAAAAACCAGTGTTAGGTGTAACTTGTTTATTAAATGTTAGTGTATTTCGCCAAGTGCCTACGGCAAAAAGTGAATGTCTATTGTTAATATCTGATATCTGATGTCTGATATTTTATGTCAAATATCTAATGTTTAACGTGTAATGTCTACTGCCCAATTCCTAATTGTTAATGTCTGATGCCTATTGTCTGACCTTTTATTCTCCCTATAATGTCTCTACCATACATTAAGATGAATACCATACATTGAATACCATACATTAAGATGAAGAACACATTTAGTGTTAGCTATATGTATATCCAAATGCATGCTTCATATCATACTCGTAATACATATTTCAAAATAAGTTATTAGCCAATAGGTAAAATTCAGGTGCTCTTACCATTTTCGATTATGAATAAAATTAAAATTTTCCCAAAAATCCCAAATTTTCAAGATGAACAATTTATTGTGGTTTTAAAACCATTTACAGTTTCCATTCACAACACACTTGCAATTTACTTAGGTAAATCCGAGTACCAGGTACACAAACGGATACAACACGTAAAAAGTACAATTTTGTTTGTGGTTTGTACGGCAGTTTGTATATAGGTATATACCAGAACAAAAAATTATGTATATTCGACTATAGGTGGTTATAGGTAAATACCAACAAAATATGTTAGGAAAACATGGAAAATTTATTTATGGTCACACTTGAATTTCTATTGAAAATTTTCCGATAAAATTTATACATCTTTTGAAAATGAAAATTTATGTTTAATTTAATTAATAATTTATGATGGGTTTTATTTTATTTCTTAATTGTATTATCATCTTTTCATACATAGAAACAATTGGTTTCTTTTTTTGTTGTCATATGAATAATAGAAAGAACATTAGAAAATCAGGTACTACAACATGTGTTAAAATTAGATAAAGACTATTGTTGATTTAAGATAATTTTTTTTGTGGTTATGGTAATTTTGATATATAACCAGAGAAAGGTTATTGTAATGACATTTGAACTTTGTGTATGTGTTATTTAAAGTTAATATAAGGTTGGGGTGAGAACTCGATTCCTGATTGATTTTTCTACTGTTAGATGTACACCAAGCATTACATATTTGATTTTCCGCAGCACATTGTAAATTTTAAATTCGTTGATCGTTGCAGCGATCAATCGTCCTTCATATGCACCATGGAGTGTTTTATCTGCTCGAATGACTATTCTGTGATCATTTAATGGCATTCATGGCAATGCATTGAATAAATATAATTTTGTAGAAATTGTAGACAAAGGTGCTGATAAATTACCATGAATGGCAAATTTAATTTTTTATTCGGTTCGGACAACACATTCCACGAAATTAGAGCTTTAAACTGCATTCTGTAATCATAATCTTTATCGCAATTGCGAATGCAGATAACTTTAAGTAAGCTCTCAATTTTTCTATTGATCGACTATATCGTAAGCGATTGTTTTTCCAGCCATTTTTACGCTATCCACCTGTTTCAGCTGTTCTAGAAGAAGACATTCTGCTTCGCTCGATTTCATACTGTGTTTCACGCTTTTCACTTATTTCAGACATTAATATTTTTTTACTTTGCTGTAATCTGCAAAAAATGGAATAGTAAATATGTTCTGGCGAACACCCGACTTTATTTTACCAAGAATGTATATACCTAAATCTCGAAAACACCATTCTTGACCAGTTAAACGAATAACGAAATATGTACTTACAGGACTTTTGGTAAAACTGTCTTGTGTAATCAAAAAACATAATTCATTCATAAACATCAGAAAAGCAATAAAGCAATCTTCAAATTAATTTAAATCTTTTCAACATCATTGGAAAAACTGAAAAGTTTCCATGGCAGCTACTACTTCGGTACACAGATATTCACCAACCGCAATGATCCCCCAAGATTTTTTTATCTAAACTCGTCATTACCGGTAAAATTTAAAAACTGATCTGAACTAATTTTGTTTGAAATTTAATTTGCAACATATTGTTTTAATATCTTTTTTCATAAATGCTATAAAGCTTTCCAAATATTTACAAAAAACGAAAAAACTCTTTTGAAAGCTGTCATTTTCGATATCCAAAAATCATTGAAATCTACTAATTTATGGAAAAAAAACCTTAACTTAACCAAACTTACCTTACAATTTTTGAGAAAATCATAAGTCAGAAGTTCCATCACGGTCAGTCAATAAGTCTGGGTTATAGAGAATCAAGATAAATTTAGTCTGTGCGGAACCACTATAGTACACGCACACAAAGAAATTTTTTAAAAACCTCTATGGCGATATAGCGAATGGTAAATCTGAAAAATGTGTGTACTACGTAAAAAAAAGTAAGATTTGGCTGTAGCAAAACCCAAATGAATTATTTTTGGGACATTTTAATGTGCAGATCAATTTTAGGGATAGATCAGGGTTTATCCCTGACTATTTCATAGCCTTCTAATATTCCTTCCAGACTGTTTACTCAAGACACGTATGTGGTGTAGTTCCCGTTTCTAAGCCCATCTGTTGTGTTGTTACGAATGATGGGTTAATCGGAGATGGATGCTTGTATTTGGTCGATTGTAGTCCTTATTATTAATCGGCTTTATACTTTTCGGAAACTTTTTATTATTAAATGGTTATTAAAGAACTGTTTATTTTAGTTGATTTATTGATATTAAGGTTCAAAGTATTTTCAATATTTTTGTTGTTTATTCACTGCAGTCTAACGAAACGACCGATTTTTTTAATATAAAGAATTCAATGCTTCATTCAACCCAGAATAACCCAAATTTTCATATTGAAATCGAATCTATGGATACAACATTACACTTCAGAATCCTTCCCAGTTCCTTCGGCTGGGAAAATTATGACGACTGTTTTCTGCAACAGTCATCGAGTTATATTAACCGATTCCCTTCAAAAAGGGAAAACTATTACAGGAGCAGACTATGCACCTGATAATATGAAGATATAAATTGCGGAAAAACGGCCACATGTGTAGAAAAAAAAATTTCCTTCACCACGATTATCCGCCGTCTCACACCTTAGCGGTTGGCACGGTGAAAATGGACAAATATCGTTTTGAACTGCTTGACTAGGAGGCTATCATAAATACATGCCCAAGCAGGATAATCTAGATTCTTACTTTTGAATGGGCTCGGATTTCGTCGGGAATACACTCTTGAATTGGGACCGGTTATCGCAAGCACATATTCTGTGGAATGAACCTGCGTTTATACTAAAACATAATAGTTTGATCTTGATAAATGTTTGCGACCAAAAAACAGAATAATAATGCGATCTGCTGTACTCAATACATAGTATTGAGATAGTAGTAATCAAAGACATAGTAGTAATCAAATATGAAAGTGTAGCCGTAAACCAGTGGCCAGTAGGAAAAGTCAAAAAATGACATCCCGGTTTCGATGGCATTACCAGAGTGGTTACTCTCAGAACCAAATCTGGGGAAATAAAGCGTCCCACTAGTAAACTGGTCATACTCCCAATATCGAGCCAAAATGATTCCGAAGACCAGCAAGATGCGTCAACGTCCAGTCAGTCACATTCGAACAAGGAAGTTACAGTTCGTACTTCATAATTGCATACCTAATATCTCACTCTGAAATACATTTAACCTAAAAAACAAACAAATGTAAATACATAAAATAATCAACTGTATACTTACCCTTTATCATTGTATAAATACCAATTTGACCCTCCTAAAATAATTAATTAAGCATTAATTCATAATTTATAATTGTATAATTTATATTTATATACTTACTTAAAATTATTTGTATTACATCCAAATGTCAAAACGTCACCCATCCAAGTGTCAATTGGTGGACGAATTCCTGTGCTGTATCTTCAGTTCAGTGCATGATTCAATACCGAATTTACGTTCGATGCGACACCTGCGTTTGAGCGCTTTTAATAAACGACATTTTTTCGGAGTCGTCTACGCTAATAAATACGAGCAACCATTTTGACATTCTCTCTTATTCCAATTTGCACTCCATTAACATAAGTTTATTTAAATACAAAATTATAAATAAATTAAAATAAAATTTATAATCAACAAAAACTTGGGATTTACGCAGTTTATTATTGCCTTCGTTTCGCAACATACAAATATCAACGCAATAGCCAATTGCCTCAACCACATCGGATATTTGTACCATCGCAACATTAAACTAGCCCCAACATATGGTCCTTCGAGCCGGATCCAGACCAGCAGATCGCAAAAACACAAAAAGGAAAGCGCTCACTTCATCCAGTAACGCATCGTGGTCAGCAATTCGAGAAATTTAACAACAATTTTGTGGAAAAAACTTGACGCATTGAGTGGACATTGTGGAATTTTCATCACCAAGCGACATCATTCCAAGTTAAGTAGCCATTTTGAATTTTAAAATACAAGTGTAAATTCAATTCTTTAAACATTTATTAAAACCAAAACTACTTAATAAATCGATCTATAGAACACGTGAATCGCGTTAGTCCCAAACAATTGTTAATAATTAAGTGATTTAAAAGTGCTCACTAATTTGCGTACAATCAGCCGCCAATATAGTTTACTGATACAATTCGAAGCGAGTAGTTATAACTATTATACAACGATTGCAAATCGAGTTCTACTAAACCGCGTGTTCTTTCAAAAATCAAACTAAAGTTAGTGAATTAAAACTATAGTGAATATACTGAGTAAAAATTCCTGTGATAACCTCAAACATTAAAAAGTGCTACGATCATTAAAATGAATGAACTCGCTTCACTATAAAAACAACGTGCCACCAATATGGGCCGACTAACGAATATATTGAAATTCATCAATGGAGCGACCGAAAACTTATCAATTGATGATTTCCGAACCCGCCTAGCCCGAGTCGAAACATGTATGTCCGAATTCACCGTGATCGAGAGCAAAACCTTCAATATAGATCCCGAGGAAGAATCGGATGTTTTATATGAGGAAAACTACTACAACGCTGTCACGGCCTTGAACAAATTCATAAGAGCGAAAACAATGGCCGTTAGTAATAGAGCACTAGATATATCGTTTAATGCAACGAACGCTGATCATATTCGCGAGATAAAATTACCAAAGATCAATATACCGCCATTTTCGGGCGACTATACCGAATGGCAATCATTCCATGATCTCTACGCGAGCACCATTCATGAATCGACGTCTTTGAGTCCCGTACAAAAATTCCAGTACCTCAAAGGACTACTCCGAGGCGAGGCCGCCATTTTGCTGAAGCATATTAGCCTCACAGAAAGTAACTACATAGGCGCATTAAATAAGTTGAAAGAACGGTACGATCGAAAAAGGCACATTATCAACTCATTCATACGTACGTTCATTGAACAGCCTTCGATTTCTACAGCCAATTCCTCTAACATCAAGAGGCTCATGGATACCTCGGATGAGGTCATACGAGGCCTAAATGCTTTGGGAGAAAGCGCCGAAGCACGCGACCATTGGTTGATTTCCATACTGGTCCAAAAGTTAGATGATAAATCGAAAATGTTATGGGCAGAAACAGTTACCGTCATTGAAAATCCACAATTCTCAAACTTTGTTGAATTTTTAGAATCAGCGAACGTATCCAATAAAAAATCAATTCCCAAGCATAACATCAAGAGCCACGCCATAACCCGCGAAACCAGCTTTTCCTGCGATATTTGCCAGCAAAAGGATCACTCCCTATTTTCCTGCAAACAGTTTAACGAAATGGTTATTATCAAAAGAAGGGATTGTTCAAATACTAACCTCAGATGTTTTAATTGTCTAAGCAGCTCGCATCTAATTCAGAAGTGCCTGTCCAATCGTCGTTGTCTTCACTGTAGGAAAAAACACCATACGATGCTTCATTTGCCAGAAAATACCGAAACTACTGCTACTCCTGATCCACCACCACCACCTAAGAAAAACGTGACTCCCAAAGAGGTGAAGGCCTTCTGTTCGCAAAACGTAGTATCGCATTCCATACTTCCAACACCTTGTTAAAGTTAGCCTAAATTTGTTAGCCGAAAGATATTGCAGATAGTGTCTTGACTATTTGTTAAACTCTCTTTATACTCTCGCTCCTATCGATTTTTAAATTCCTATAAACTGAAATAATTTCTCCTTCACCCGAATGATATAACCCGATGCTAAATTCGTAAATTCTTAAGTTCATGACTGATTTTTTCTGTATTCAAGACACTATCTGCATTATCTTTCGGCTGGAAACTTTCGGCTAACTTTAACAGTATACTTCCAACCAGTGTTGTGCAATTGTATGTAAAAAACTGTTTTATACATTTTTTACGTAAAAAATGGTAATATACCTAAATTACTGTATAAAACGTATAATATTGTATAAAATCAAACGCGTATTTAAAAACCGTAGTAAAATCGCAAACCTTAATATACGAAACGTAAATTTGTATCATATTAATACATTTAATTTTATTCGATAAAAACTATATTAATAAAGATGCTAAGTTAAATTAATATAAAATACGACATAAGCATAACTACAGAAGTCGTTATCCAAATATATACTTCGCAAATGCAATTACTGCGAGGAACACTGCATAAAATATTCGTAACTAATTCAAAAACATCAATTCTTACGTATATGAAAAAAAAATTTGGATATATGATGTAAAATGAGAAATGGATTTGAAATATTTGAATTTATTTATATTACTTCTAATTGATTAATTATAATTAAAAGTAGTTAAAGTAGCTAAAGTAGTTTTTCCACGTTAAAAAGTGTTTATAAGATTACATATGGGATCAAACAATTCTTTTGAGTTTTGTACGCTTTCGATAAAATCTTTATCAAAAATAAATTTTGATATATTTGCCATAACTATTTTGGTATCTGACAAATTTAATTGGCCATGGAAATTTGAGGATTGAGGATTGGCACATTTACAAAAACAAAGTGGAATTTTCCAAACTTCATACTCAAAAGATTCCAGACATTTTTTGGAGCACTTCAGCGAAGCCACCCAAATGTATCCAACTTAGCACTGAAATTATTAAATCTTTAAGCATCGACAGCGCAGATTGAACGGATATTTTCAAATCGGGGTCAAATTCCTTGCCTAATTCGAAATAGCCTGTCATCTAATAGGTCTAAAAAATTAATTCATATTTATTAATATTATTCTTTAAATAATAAAGAAATTCTAATTCGATTTGTTAATAGTGATGATAATGAAGATTTGCGATAAACAAAATTTCATTAATGTTACTTTTAAAAGTAAAACTAAATTTATAATAAATAAATAAACAATTTTTTTGAAATACAACATGTTTGTTTTTTATTAATAATTATTATAAGCATAAGTCAACAAAATATTTATTTTTCAGTTAAAATTCTACTTAGTTAAGAAAATTTAAATATTCGAGTCAAAGTGCCATTGGTGCCATTTGACTTGTAATTTAATAAGTAATAGAAAACTCACTCGAAAACTATTAGTAAAATTTCAATATCTCGGGCCAAATTTTGATTTGCCGTATTCTTATAGCTAAGGCTAAGATGAGCGATACATCGAACAAGCATAGTTTTGAACTCCAACTCATTCATACGAAATATCGTTTTCAAGCAAATTTGCACTATCCTTGATTCCTTGGCCGTAATAAAATCCTCTAGTTTTGGAGCTGGTGGATATAATTATATTATTTGGATATAATATAATATTTAAATTTTTATATACCTGGGGCGGGATATTGTAACATCACAATTTTCGAAGTTCGAAAAAATATCGATAGTTTCGAAAAGTCGGTATTTTGTATCATTATCGACGAGCGATAACTTCGATACTTCATCACTCAAGAAAATCAAAGTGATATGTGATATTTTATGTGATAATCTAAAATATTTATTTTAAATTAAAATAAATTATTTGAAAATGAATAAGGTAGTGATCTTGTATACCAATTTATAATAAAATTTTATTTCTTGTATATTTAATTTATAATTAAAACATAAATATTTAAAAATAAAAATAATTTTAATTTGTATTGGCAGGGGCATACAAATTTTAGACGGCCACCAATTTGGTCCCTAATGAAATTTTAGTTTTTCTTAATACCAAATTCATTCGGGGTTTTATTTGGTCGAGCAAATTTAAAAGTACGTCCTTTGAAACCCGGAAAGATTCCATGAATCTTAAATAAAAATGTAATTAATAAATTTGGTGGATTATATTAGTTATATGTTAAGTGTATCTTATTTTTAATCAGTCATATCCAGCACGTTAAAGCGATTACGCAAAAACGATATGCGATGTAAAAATTTATCCCCGAGTCTCTTTCAGCATTGGATTCATTTAAACTTGAAAATTAATCATTTTATTTAAAATTAATTTATAAATTTAATACTAAAGACAGAATGAAATTTTTTAACAATAATTTTGACAATCCAAACACAATTTTTGACATAAAAAAATATTTGTAGAACTGTCATTTCAATTTCGAAAAAGGGTTGCCATAATAAATTTCGCTTATCTGTCGAAAATGGTACAAAATACCACCTTTCACCATTTTCGATTCGACTATCATTTTCGATAGTATCGAAAGTGATGTTACAAAATCTCGCCCCTGATTTTATTTTTCGATTTTTATTTTTGTTTTTTTGTGTTGACATTTGTCAATAACAAATGACACCTAAATTGTTGGATTTTTTCTCCTCACGTCACATAGCGCAACAATTTTTTTATTTCGTTTTGCTACAATATTAGAGCAGTATGAAGTTGTTTATTTTAAGCAATGTAATTCTTATTTTAAGCAATAATCGATAGAGAACAAATTGCAGTACAGATGTCTCTGTCTGTGTCAAGTTAAATAATCTTGTCGAAAGATGGTAATGATTTCTCTTAATCATCTAAACAATTTTTGTAACCGATAACATTAAAACGTTATAGCATTAATATTGAATGAGTTCGATGATTAATCGTTTTACACTTCAATCCCATAGTGTAGTGGATTTTGTTTTTCTATTTTAAAAAATAAGCTAGTAGCTGAGAAACAAACCATATTTTCTTAAAAAAAAAAAAATAATTTTATTTGTATTTTCTACAAATATTTTCTCTTTTAATTATAATTAATAAATTAGAAGAACTATAAATAAATTCAATTCAATTTAATTATTTAAAGTTCAATTCTCATTTTACATCATAACTATATCCAATTTTCTTTATGCAGATACGTAAGAATTGAGATTATGAACTATAAGTAATTTTGAATTAGTTACGAATAGTTTTTGTATTTTACATTTTGTAAAAAATTGTTATGTGTAAAATACGTATTTTACATGTAAAAAACCGAGTATATTACGTAACGTAAAAAACAGGCACAACACTGCTTCCAACCGCTTTGATCGACGTAGTAAGCTCTTCGGGTAATGTAATAACATGCCGCGCTTTACTGGATTCCGATTCACAAGCCAGTTTTATTACACAGGAATCTGCACAGCGACTTGGCCTTAAGAAACGAAATTCAAGATTATCGGTTGTTGGACTAGGAGGTGCTAGTGCTGGCCGTACTAAGGGCTTAGTAACGTTTACCATTCGATCAAAACATCACCCGGAATTGTCAATAGAAGCCTTCATTCTATCCAAAATAACGACAAGATTGCCGCACCAAACCATCAAGGATAACGCATCAATTCGTTGTTCTGAACTACAGCTAGCCGATTCATATTACTTCAAATCGGCCGACATAGATATTTTGATTGGAGCCGACCATTTCTTCAGCCTGCTGGAACCCGGTCAAACTCGAATCAATCAAGATGGACTAACATTATACAAAACCATATGAGGTTGGGTCGTCGCTGGAAAAACTGATAATTCATTGAGAGGTGATATAACGTCCATGACTGCCACAAATGAAAATAACGATGTCGATTTGGATCGCGCGCTTACTAAATTTTGGGAATTAGACGCGATCCCAAACCCCGAATTCAAACTATCTCCCGAAGAAATATTATGCGAGAAGGAGTTCGTCGGTAAAACCAAACTATCAAGTGACGGGCGATTCATTGTCAGGTTGCCCTTTAAGACATCACCTCAAAATTTAGGAAACACGATAAATATTGCCATTCAACGATTGAGAAGCATGGAACGTAGATTCATTCGTGAACCAGATTTTGAAAGACTTTACCAGAATTTTATGTCAGAATATCTACAGCTAAATCACATGAAAGAATTTCCGCAAGCAGAAATTAGTGATACCGGATATTACTTACCGCACCACGGTGTCCTAAAACGCTCCAGTTCCACCAAAAAATTAAGAGTGGTTTTTGACGGGTCGGCAAAACCTCCCCATCTGGGAATTCGTTGAACGAGTGCTTGGCAATTGGTGCAACGGTCCAATCAACCCTGCATGCTATCATTCTAAGATTTCGAGAATACAAGTTTGTCGTGACTGCCGATGTGGAGAAAATGTATCGGCAAGTGACTATCGACAGCCAAGATACAAATTTCCAAAGAATAGTCTGGCGTACCCATCCCTCCGAACCAATACGCCATTTCCGATTAACGACCGTTACTTATGGTTTAGCTTCCTCCGCTGTTCTAGCCACAAGAGTCCTTAAAAGGATAGCCGATGATAACCAAGCAGCTACACCAATTGCCGCCAAGGCGATCCACCGGGATACATACGTCGATGATATAATGACTGGGGCTGATACGGAATCGGATCTCATGCAATTAAAAAATTCCATAAATAAGCTACTGTCTCAGTATGGATTTAATCTCCGCAAGTGGATGTCTAATTCAGCCAATATTGTACATAATCTGAAGGAGAAAGCCAGCCGAGGCATCAAATCAATTGATGAGAATAGCCAAAGTGATTCAAACTCAATAAAGGTATACTTGGACTTAATTGGGACCCGAATACCGACCAATTTACATTCGTTTCCGAACTGCCGTCAAGAGACTCATTCACAAAAAGGATAGTCGTGTCCAAAGCCAGTCGTCTATTTGACCCGTTAGGGTGGTTAGCCCCCGTCATAATAGAAATTAAAATTTTCATCCAAAGGTTGTGGGCCAGTAATCTCGAGTGGGATCAACCACTTCCAGAAGTGATATGCAAACGGTGGCAAACAATTCGAAATCACGTGAAGAACGTTAATCAAATTTCGATTCCCAGATATATTGAAATAACCAAAGCTAAAACCGTTCAAATGCATGGATTCGCCGACGCCAGTCAAGATACCTTTGCTGCTTTGGTCTATCTACGGGTAGAAACATCGTCGGAAAACATTTTCATAAAATTAATTGCGGCCAAAACCAAAGTGGCTCCTATGAAACAAGTCTCATTACCACGACTCGAACTTTGCGCTGCGTTGCTTCTGGCCAACCTGATCAAATTAATCCAAAAGGAAACAGAAGTAGAAATTTGGGAAACATATGCGTGGACGGACTCCCGAATCGTATAAGATTGGCTTGCTAGTCATCCGCAACGATGGAGTACCTTTGTAGGCAATAGAACGGCTGAAATTATAAATATTATACAGCGCAAACATTGGTTGCACGTGCCTTCAACGGACAACCCGGCCGACTGCGCATCCCGAGGTTTATCGCCAAATGATTTACATCACCACGCTCTTTGGTGGAACGGCCCTATCTGGCTCCGTCAAACCCTGAAATCGTGGCCTCCGCAACAATGCGATTATGGCTCAATTGAAGAAATTAATAACAAAATATTCACTTTTGCAATTACAACCGTCAGTCCATGGCTCGATGAACTAATGACAAAATATTCATCTCTTACGAAATTTCAAAGAGTATTCGCGTACATTTTACGCTTCATTACGAACTCAAAGGTTGAAAGGGGCTTTAGAACCTACGGAACGTATATAACGAGAGAAGAACTGTTCCAGGCACTATTCAAAATATGTCGGCATGAACAAGGAAAGTCCTACTGTATGGAGCTAGCGCAAATTCAAACAACAGGCGAAATAAGTAAATCTAGCAAAATCAAATCATTGAGTCCCTTCTTAGATGAATACGGCCTCATTCGCGTTGGCGGGCGACTACAAAATTCGGAAGCTCCGTTTTCCACTGAGCATCCCATAATCCTGCATCCGAAGTCACTGTTTACGAAGCTAACTCTGGACGACATCCACAAAGGGAACCAACACTCTGGTCCATTGTTGACACTAGCCATCACCAGACAACAATATTGGATTCCGAATGGCCAAAGCACGGTTCGTCAAGTCATTAATCAGTGCGTCATCTGCTCTAAATTTAAAGCACAGATAAATAATCAAGTCATAGGTAATCTGGCAAGCTGCCGTGTCGAACTAATTCGCCCGTTTTTAAAAGTTGGCGTAGACTACGCCGGGCCAATTCCAATACATTTACGAAAGGGCCGAGGCCAAAAGACATATAAATCATATATATGTTTATTTATCTGTCTTAGCACAAAAGCTATTCATTTGGAGTTGGTCGGCGACATGACCAGTGAATCATTCCTAGGAGCCCTGAAAAGATTCGTAGGGAAGTAGGGAAGTCTGAAGAATTTTTTGAGAATGGACGCCGTCGCTTGAAATAAAACCTGAAACAAAAGGCGGATTATCACAGACTCAATAAGACTATCACCAAAAAATTGAATATGTTTATTGGGAACAAGCAACAGCGCCACTCTTTTAGTGCGTTTTTAATATTGCGTATTGAATTAGAAAAAAATATAATTTTTTATTTTCTGAACCAGAATGATAGTTTGACATTGTTGTGTGTAGTTGATTTACCCTTTGTATTTTATACCGAAAACTCAGAATTTCTTGTTTGCGTTTTGTGTTTTGTTATCGCTTTGATTTGAACATGTACATCCATTCCTTTTAGTACTGGAATCGTTGAAAAATGCGTGGTATCCTTAGTTCTGTTCTCCAGGTATTATCCAAATTTTTGCTAAGACAGCTGTATCCATTTGTACCCACTGATTTAATTGTGGTTTGATTTGTAATAACATCGGCTTCCGTTTTTAAGACAAAGCCTTCTAGCTGTTGTGTCAACTTTATTAATAGCGATTTGACCAATACGAATGATACCATCTCCTTAATTATGGTTTTGTTCTAACTTATTGAATGTATAGTTTGTAGTTGTTATACGCGTTTTTCTTTAGTACGTAATCGAATGCCCAATACAATTAGACGAATTCATCAAGATCATTAACAATCTTGACAGTCTGCACAAATATCCCAGTGTATATGTTATTTCGTTTATGCTCGATGGAAAATTGAGTTTACGAACAACCAAATGACAGAACTGCAGAGGTATGCGCTTACATGCATTGAAAGTATGTATATTTATGCTAGCATGGTACTCCTTTATCCTGTCCTATCCAGCGTCCTGCACCACAATATTAACATTTCTGTACTAACCTCATTGACTTAGGACTAATTTAGTTTAAATATTCTATTTAGTTTTCTTTGTTATTTTCACTAATCGTATTATAATCATTTTTCATGAATTTCGTTCTGAAGGAAAACAACTGAAGATCAAAACTTGTATAGATAACATTTTAAAATTGAGCATTTGATATAATCCTTAACATAATTTATAGTTATATATTTTATTGTCGATGGTGCTACCTCAATCTCACTTTGCTAACTTTACTGAATAGGATTGATCTAACCTCATTCTCTATATAAAGTAAACTTAATATTATACTTCCTTAATTACTATTGCCTTAACCAACTAATATATTCATAATATGGTGCGCATTATACCAGTCTTCACCTTACCATTACATCATTTTTGTAAATGCCCGACTATACATAGATGGGGTCTAATGGGAAAGTGGATGATGGTTGTGCCCACGTTTTCAACGGCGACGTTTCAAATTTGGTTAAAAAAAGTTCGATACAGATTTCCGGCTGGAATACACTTTGTAACTGGACGTAATTTTTAAATTATGCAAAAACGCCCTACTGCCGTACTTAGTCTCACAATGCCACTTCTAAATCCCACAATTCGACTTTAGTACTTGTAAGTTTAGCATGTATCTTGATACTGCGACGGTTATAAATATAATGTTACTTTACATTAACTTTACCTTTTTCTGAAAATTTTTAATAACCATAACATTGACCCTGCTTCTTAACGAATCAGTCTGAACTATCGTAGACAATTCTCTATCATTATATTTGTTACAGGAAAGTGATTTATAGGTCTATTAAATTTTTGCTAAATTAACTGATGGTTCTTGGTCAAGGAAACTGTGCCCAATTCTAACATTGGAATGTTTGGTGAGAAACACCTCAAATATTTTTTGTAACATCGAAATTTAAAGGAATCATGTAGAAATGGTTTGCCATTGATGAAGTTCTTGAATAATTCAGAAAAGAAAGCCGTCGAAAATTTAATTACTCTAGGTTGACTTGCAATGATTTCTATCGATTTGATGATATTACCTATCTGTATTTTATATTTACCGCTGGTTATTATACTTTTATCTCTAACTTTACCGTTCTTTTTCTTTGTTAAAAGTACGTGATGTCCATCATTCTAATGTTACTTGTGATGCTTTAGCTGGTAATTTACTGCTTACTTTATTTTTAGTTACTTGGCCATCATTTCTTGCGGCTCACCTTGCGCATAGACGGTGGTTCGCTATATGTCTCTACACTTAAGGTTTCGCACTCACGTTGGTTTTGTTCTAATTTTTGAACTATATACTACTTACGTGTTCGTAAATGTAATTTTCTTGTAACTTATCGGTAACTTTAATAAATATTCCTAAGTCCTACAAACCGCTTATAGCCAAGATCATCTCATTGATTGCAGCTTAATGTAGAATCAGATCATTCCACTTAAGGGACATCCGTCCTTCTACAAATTAATTTTTCAAAGCAATGGCCGCTTTATGATAAGACACGATTGGAATTTTTGGACATTCTCACTTGATTAAGACCTTGTCACTGTCTAAATGTTTCACATTCATTTAAAAAAGTAAAAAAAAAACTAAACTAAACTAATAAAAATTTCTAAATTTAAATAAGACAAAAAACAACAACCAATTATTCACCCTCACCATGGAATCGTGACTTCCCCCTTATTGAGATGTATGTGAAGATAGCCCAAATTCCATCCCCGCAAAATGCGATGGCAACACTAATTATTGCTATCATGACGTATTTTTTACTCTCAGCCCAAAAAATCACGACATTTTTACTGTCAGCCCCGAAAATTTACTGTCATGACAGCTAAAACTATCATGACACAGACATTTTTTTGGGATGAGAGTAAAAATATTACATTTTGGTGAAGAAGGAATATTTAAAGTAATTTTTGATTTTCGCTGTCGGTATATTTGGCGTAATTTTACTTTACGTATACATCGAGAAAATCAGGTAAGGAGTATACATTTTTAAATGCAGGATTGTTTCCTCTCAGTTGTTTGGAGGGGAAAACTTTTTACTTTTTTATTTTTCCAATATTTTTTTTATTTTCATTATTATTAATTGCTTCGTCAACCTTGCAGACACAGATCAAAGAGTTTTTATCGCTCTTATCGCTTCTTCTGATAGTGCCACAAATGTTAAAAAAATCAACTATCAGTATACCAAATATTTTTAAATGTAATTTTAATTCGTTGTATACCTTAGAAGATGAGGGCTGCCGCCCCCAAACCCCCACTTTTCCACAATTTATACAATTCTTCAAGTGTCAAATTAAGTAAAAAAAAAAAAATTGAAAACATTTAAAAAATGTCCTGGAATAATTGCCAAATTTAGATTTATTGCTATAATTAATAATTAAAGGTCGCAATAGTATACATAAAAATGTACAGTATTGCCATAAGTAACTATTTCGATTTTTGGGGATAGAAAATTGGGCTATCTTCACAAAGGTTTTATTGAGTCAAACTATAGGATAGGATAAAGGACAAAATGTTTAATTTTGATGAATCTGTTTCATTGTCTTCATTGTCGCAACTCTTTACGAGTGATCCTCATTGCCGTAGTCAATATGGAACAAAATTCATTTAGGGTACCTAATGGATCATTACATTGTTCTTGTCCTCTTAATCGCAATTGGCCAGTCTTATAATATTATCGGAGGAGCTCAATTGTGCGAGTTCAAAAGCACGTATTGTAACATACGTTTAGTGATGTTAACGAGACTTTTTAAGTGGTTAAGCGCTTGAATGACAGCTTCTCTTCTTTCGAGAAGAAACGATAATTCGACGATTATTTTTTAGAATTTCTATGACATATGATATAATTACATTTGGCCTATATCCTGAACTCAACTAAAACTCGGGTAGACTGACACAGAATCACATCCAAAAAGATGTAAAATTAAACTAAATGTAATGCACAAACTATTGGTTGTACAAAAACAGTACACCGTCTGGATAGATATGAAAAATTTAAATATTTTGGTAATGTCACTGAAAAAGTCATGCTACAACAATAATTTAATTAATTGTGGAACTGGTATTAAGCTCCTATTGAGTGCCAATATAATGTAAAGATTTTGGGAGGAAATCTTAAAATAAATTTGGGATTCATAAATGATTCCAGAAAAAGTGGCAAACAGAACGGAGAAAACAAATCCTAATTGACATCTCTAGAATTACTTGATTATGGCCCACAACCTACCCTACACTGTCATATTAAACATCGCAAACGGACCGGTATTCTAAAATCGGTGAGAAATTCCACGAATGTCCCGTTAACATGGTGGTTATCAAAATTAATCTATAAGAGGACACACGCTAATGGAATTCGCATATTATACTCTTACTATTTTCATCTACCTATTAACAACTATACGGTTTAATATAAAAACGTTTAACCGCATAGACAAACAATTTAAATACCTTTAGATGATTTACTGTATATTTTTATTTATCATGATTTTTAAATGTAAAGTCCCTATTAAATGATTTTTTTGATTAAATAAAAAAAATTCAACCCTGCTACATGTTCTTTTGTGTATCACTACACTTTTGATTAAATTGTGTAAGTACACTTTTCAAAAATGATTTTTAGTGTACCTACACTTTTGATAATTGATTAAAACTTCACATCGGTCAAATTTTTGAATCAGAGACAAAACATGTCGAAAGCGATGTCTCAAAAATGGGAACTAACTTTGAAATGGGACTAGCACCATTGAATTCAGCATACTCGAATTTGGTTTACCCCCCAGGGTGCCCAGCTTGTCACATTTTTCAACTAGCACAGTGAATCACACTTTATAATCACATTTGCAAAATACATATTTTTTGATTCGGTATAGTTGATCATTTTCAAAATTTGGTTTGATAATTTTCTTCCAAATATTTTATCTAAACTTTACCTTCTGTAAATTCAGAATCGTTGATTATTCATTCCGATCTTGAAAAATCTGGAATGAAATTTAAAAAAAATTAGTTTTGCGGTATTCTTATGTACTATCCCTAAATAATCGTCACACTTCTATATTACCTCCGTCTATAATATTTCTATAATATTTTATTTTGTCCCGTTCTAACATAATGTATAAGATAGTGGAATTTTGGCAGCGGAAAATAAGAGATTGCGCTACTCGCCGCAAGTGGCAGCACTATCACTACAGAGAATTAATTTTGTTATGTAACTACCAGCGGAAATTTTTCATTCATTGTGTACTACTTTTATCACTAAATAAAATATCTCAGCGGAATAAAATATTAAAAGTGATCCTTAAAATGGCAAATTGATTGATCTCTGAAGTTAAGGAACTCGGTATATGAAATCTTGAAATTAAACAATATCCCGTCTTTTTGTCATTTCTTAACGAATTACGATGAAATTTGGATGGAAGTGTTGATCAGGAATTTTAAAACAAGTTTTGGACAAAATTCTAGGTTCTGATCACGTTGGACTAAAGCCGTTTCATAACCAATTGATTTTTTATTTATTGATTTATATAAAAATAATAAAAAATAAAAATATAGCTCTACATTCTACACGGATTTTAAACTAGAGAAAACTCGGCTATTTCTTAATTATTAATTGTAAAATTTGCATCGCATACAGGGACAATTTAGACAAAATTTATTGGTTAGAATTTTTACTATAATTTTTGTATTTTCTGAGACTATATAAGTTATTTACAGTTTTTGGAAAATATCTCCATGGATTCATAGATTTATGGATTTATGGATGGACCTAAGCTATTAGAAAAATAACCGAACGTTTTGGTTAGGTAAGGTTAGGGTTAGATTTCAGTGATTGCTATCGTACACTTAGGCCAATTATGGCTCATTGTGATACCACAGGATCCGACATCGTTAAACTCCCTTTAAACCCATTTGGTGCTAATCACGTAAAAGATCTCGCACGTTACAGCTTTCGAGATCAGAGAGGCTGTCCATAGTCTAATTGCCCTAGTGATCATGTTTTCTGTCAGCTAGCGCGGGACATGAGCATAGAAAGTGAACAAGAGTCTCTTCTTTATCCTCGTCCCTGCAGCTGCGTTATTGGCGTCCAGACCCAGCCTTCTTGAATGATCTCCGAAAAGGCCCTTACAAGTCTACCTAAATCACGTTTCTCTATAGTGTGATTTAAAGTTGGAGCGCTTCAAGTTCAGCTCAGGCAATATTTGTTTCGCAACCGTACCAGCCGTACTGGCGAGCCACCTACCATTTGCCAGGGCAACTGCTTTCCAATAGCTTGCTACTTTCAAAACAGACATAGGCCTTACTACACATTCTCTTCCTGGTTCCATTTGAAGAGTCGTACCATACCTTGCTAATTCTTCTGCCCTGCAATTTTCGGAACCCAGATCAACTGGATATTTAGAATAATTCATGTATCTCGTTAAGAGATGTGTAATAATCCAACGCCACCCTTGACGTCAAAGAAACTGAATCCAGTGAAAGAATGGCCGCTTGACTGTCCGGATATATGGTGATATCAGTCAACGATACCACAGTATGCTTCAACCAGTTTATGACCACTTTTATCGCTATAAATTCAGCCTGGTACACGCTGCAGTAATCAGGTAGACGAAAAAATAGACTAACATTTAATTCCCCTACAGAACACACCAGCTTCCACTCTGCCAGGGCTGTTATATAGTTCAAATGCACCAGATCATGCCTCACAGAATTTACTATAGTTGAGTGTCTTTTTAGAAGGCCAGCCCTCCCCGAAGTCGCTGATAGTCGGGCGACAGTATTGACTGTCTGGTACAGCATTGCCATACAGAGTGCTCTCTGCACCTTCGCCATCACGTTCCTGTTTGATAATTTCTCCAGAGCTGGCCACCATACACTCAAACCATATAGCAGTACCGGACTTACAACTGCCGTGTAAAGCCAGTGCACCAGCTCCAGTTTTAAGCCCCATTTCTTTCCGATGGCATTTTTACAAGAGTAGTGTGACACAGTAGCATTCTTCACTCTTTCTATCGTGTTTGGTTTCCAACTGAGCTTACTGTTCAGAAGAATTCTTAGGAATCTCGCCTTATCAGTAAGAACCAGAATAGTAGTTAGTAAAAGCTTTTGAGATATTAGCTAAAAACTAATAACGTATAATAATAGAAAATAACTTATATCGCCGCAGAAAATGTCGCTGTATGCGATCCAAATTTTACAATTATTAATTAAGAAATAGCTGAGTTTTCTCTAGTTTAAAATCCATGTAGAATGTATAAATACAAGTTTTTTATCTAAAATTTATATAAATAAATAAATAAAAAACCAATCTAGAAAACAATTTTCATATGGATTGGTTATGAAATGGCCAAGTTTAGTCCAATGTGATCAAATCCTAGAACGTTGTCCAAAACTTAATTTAAAATTCCTGGTCAATATTACCATTCAAATTTCGTCGTAATTCGTTAAATAAATGATGAAAAGACGATATATTGTTAAATTTCAAGATTTCATATACCGAGTTCCTTTACTTCGGTGATCACTCAATTTGTAATTTTAAGGATCACGATAAAACAATTATGTTTTGTGGTAGTGCTTCCACTTGCGGCGAGTAGCGTAATCTCTTATTTTCCACTGTCAAATTTCCACTATCTTATACAGGATCGCAAAATGATAAACCTCCGATAATAATCCTGTAACTCATATGTAAATCAAGGTTTTCCTTCGCTAAGTATGCAATACGAGTTTTGTGGAGTTTAATAATTCCGGCTCTTTGTATCATGTCGGCTAAGACTGGACTAACATTTTTATTGTCATTAGCTTTGTTTTCAATATCCCGTATATACATAATTTAGTACGGGGTGTTTTCACTTGGATTTAACTGAGTACAGCCGACTCGTGAACCTTTTTTATATCACGGAATCAAATAATACCAGTTCAAAATCAAACTGCTCTTATATCCCAAAGGCATATATTGCTCCAACTTAATGGACCTAAATTTAGAGCCAACACAATATAGGAACGTTTTAACGACCGCGGTGCGAAATTACTCTTCCATGAACAGAATTGCATCGGGTAAACAAAAAAAGCTCTGATTTTTTAATAACATATTCAGCTCACACACATCTTTTATATTATTGTTATTTATTATAAATAAATGTATTTATATGTTTTATTATTATTAATATAGTGTGTATTTTATTATTCCGTATACATACAGCTTTTCACTGTGCATTAAGCTTTTGTTTCATAGCGTATTAAATAATAAAATAAAAAACTGTAATTTTTTTTTTTTATTTTATTTTAACCCATTTTTATTGTGGATAGTAATAAATAAAATTTTCCATTTTCCACGTACAGTTTTTCACTTCTTTTATTTATATTTTTTTTTATTCGTTGTTCCATCGTTTGCATTTTTCATATTATTATGAGCTTTTTGTTTTGTGTTTAAAATTGAATTCATGGAAAATTTGAAAAGTTTTCAGTAATAAATGTAATATATGCGCGCGGGATGGGACGAAAAAAATGTTGATTGTAAAGTTTACGTAAAAGTTACCACTTTATGTGGTATGTGTATTGTTGAGCGTATCGTAATTTGTATATCGTCTTTCGGCAATGATATATTAAATTTTTTTTTTTTTTTGGGAACATTTGGTTTAGTTGTTGTTATCGGGTCGTAACAATTTTGTGTTGGTATCCAATATAAAATTACATTTTTATGAATTTTCTATTTGGCTTCCATTGAGATTTGAATTAATTTTATGTATCCATCAATTCTTGAAATCAAATCTGTTGGGCGAGCGTGGGTCGTTTGCCGTCACATCAACAAATTTGATTTCTATAAATAGTCAAATATAAAATCAAGATTTCCAAAAGGAAGCGTTCGCCCATAAAATTGGTACACCATATTCACATTAAAGTTAAATTTCTCGCTTCAATGCTACATCAAATTTAAGTATAAGGAAATCTTTTAACCACAATCACAAGCTGTTTTATGTTCCCGTTCTATTTATATGCCGATGAGTTCTAATGAACTCGATATTATTTTCTATAAACAAAAGCGCCAGCAGCGTGCTGGATATTTAATGGTTTTGTATTGACTAAAAACGTAAGCCTATTAAAAATGATTTAATTTTAAATTATGTATGAAGGCAAATCCAGATCATTAAATTAATTCGAAACGAGAATTTTATTACAATTTCAACAAACGGTAATAAAAAAAAATGTTTTTCCATTCTGTTCCCGGCACACAAGTTTTCATCTCTCATTGTTCGGGTACGTATAACAGTTGAAATTTTATCTCGTGTTGTCGGGTATAAATTTAAGATGAATATATAAAATGTGGGTGGAATCAATATAATACGTACTTATGACTTCTTTTGTTTATGTTAAACAAAACGAAAAATATACGCAGACGAGCTTTTATTGAGCTTTTTTTTTTGTTTGCATTTGCTACCATACATTATTTTAATATTGTACATTAAAGTAGTTTAGATACGAATATTCTATTATCGCATACTATAAAACACAATAAAACCGTTATCTGGTTTAGTTTTATAGTGTATAGGAGTAATAAGATTCCGAGAATATGGTGTAATGATAATGAAATTAAAATAAAAAGCTTAAAAGTCAATATTTTTTTGCACAAACGTATGTATGTGTGTATAAAGCTGTTAAAGCAACAACAACAACACTGCGCACACAAAGTTTATGTCGGAAAATTGAAAATTGTATATGGGTAAAATAGAATTATTTAATTAAATTTAAATAAAATACTTGAAAGGATTAAAAGGATATAATCACTGTGGAATGTGTACATGCAGTAAATAAACGTTTGTGTTCTACTTTTTTATTATTTCGTAACGAGCGACATTATTAAGATGTAGAAACATTTTTTTTGTGTTTTGTTAATTAAATAAGTGCTTTGAATTTAATTAATTGTAAGATAATTTAATTAAAATTAAGGTGAAGTCTATTGGAATGATTTCACAAATTGATTAGTGTATCCTTTAATTAAAATCGTAATTTACGGTAGCAGAAACCGAGTGCTTTTCTATGGCATAGTTAAGATAAGAGTTTTGCTACTTGTTAGTGTCAAAAATTGTGTACACAATCGTCATAAAAAAATTTTGATCTCGAGGTTTTTGTATCACTAAAGTAAAAAAAAAGTAGTTTCTAAAAAATTTCGATTTAAAAAATCACGCACACGGTGCCTTGCAGACTAAATGGTCTTCAGAATTAAGCTTTTTTCTATAAATTGAGAGATTTCGGTGATTTGTGGCCAAAATCGTTCCACTGGAGGTGGTAACTTCCGGTGGAGCTTTCTCGTTTTTTGCAAATATTTTGAAAAGTATATATCATTTACAAAATTTCCATTACAACATGTAACGATCGAGCGGGTGGGTTACGGTGTAAAATATTGGCTTTATGTTCTCTGATGGTAATGGTAGAAATCTATTATTGCGAATAGTGAATTATAGTAAACTGTTAACATCCCCCATAATATATATGAAAACGAGATGGGCTGGGCAGTTGATAAAAAAAAACGAATTTTGTGGATACCGATATAATACTAACATGCGTATTGTTCGTACATTTATTTGGTCCTTCGAGCCGGATCACCGGACATCCGAGAAAGGCAAGAACACATTTACCATCCGGTAACGCTAAAATAATGCTGGAGATTGTAAGTACGCCATTTTGTTAAAACATACATACGCTTGTGCAAGCTAAAATAAAATTTAAGTGAAAGCAAATATATACACCGCTGTGTGCAAAATCGCCTTTAGTTAACCCGCACCCACACATTAAGATTTTTTTGAGAAAATTAAGGCCACGGCAATTAATTTGTATTTCACTTAGAAATAACTAATCGGGTAGAATAGTGTGGAAATTGATAAGTTAAGGTTCTCCTGTACAATTTAAGGCCGGTCACGCGATATTTAACCTAAAAATAACGGTGTTCGTGCAAGAATATAGTGGATATTTTACAGTTCAAGTTGATCTCGGAGAAGTAATTGGACACGTGAAATTTAACATTGGGGTAGCAGTTATTAGAACGGTATACGTGCAATTTTATTTCGCACCATTATTCGATCGCGTGATATTTAAAATTAGAGGTGAAGACATTATAACAGTGTTCGTATAAATAAATGGTGGACAATATACAGATGAAGTTGTTTTGTGCATTTAATCGGTCATTGTCGTACAATAAGTTAAGCAAATTATCTCGTCGTAATAAGTAAACCTGCATCGAGCGGGTGCCCCGCAGATATATTAGTGAACATTTAAATCAAGTTGTGTTGTACAAATAAGTGATCAATCTCGTGAAGGCCAACTTAGAAGTAGCGGTGTGTGAGTAAACATTTTGTGGATATTTAAATAAATCAAGTGTATTTGTATAAGAAAAAACCACCCAACCGCGCGGTAATTAACCAGAGCTAGAAAATTTTGTGCGTTCGTTAATTTGATATACGACGTTGAGTTAGATTCGCATAAATTAAACGTAAGAGGAGAGCTGTTAGCGAAAATCATCACTAAAGATGTCGGAAAAAATTAAGGATTGGACAGCAAGGCGAGGTCAAGCGAAAGGCAGCATCACACGCATCGCATCATTCATGGAAAATGCAAATAAGGATACTCGGACTAACGAAGCGTCATCTCGTTTGGAATTGTTGGAGCGTGCGTTCAATGACTTCAAAGAGGCTGATTCAAGGTTACTCGCTTTAGAGGGTGCATCAGAGATTGTGGAGATTGAATCGAAATACTTAAGTTTGAAGGAAAAATTAACGGAGTTTATAGCCAGTCGCGCGTCCAAGACAACATCAATAATCGACGAATTCAATAAAATTATTGCAAATACTACAGCCCAACAAAATGAGTTTCTAACAAATTTTACGCAGACATTGTCAACATCATTGAATCAGAGCCTCTTAAACCAATCCACCGAAGAACCACATTTTGCTGCTAGGCTCCCCAGAATACAAGTCCCGATTTTTTCAGGAGATTATAAGGAGTTTCATAGTTTCAAGGATTTATTCACAGCAGCAGTACATAAGAAAACCTACCTCGCTGACGTTGAGAAATTTCAATACCTAAGAAGTTGCCTGAAGGGCGAACCTGCCGAGCTTATACGACATTTCACCATATCGGATGCAAATTATAAGGCTGCCTGGTCGAAAATTTGTGATCGTTACGACAAAAAGCATATAGCAATAAGCCATTTTATACAAACATTTCTGGATTTACAACCTATAAAAGAAAAATCCGCTAAAGGCTTAAGAAATTTGCATAATACTGCGGATCAAGTCATTCGAGGACTTCAAGCAATGGGAACGGAGGCCGAATCAAGAGATCATTGGCTTTTGCACATTTTATTGATGAAAACCGATACCGAGACGCAACAAGCCTGGTCACTTTCAACTACCAGTAAGAATAACCCAACATTCGAAGAATTTCTCCAGTTTATCAATAATCGTTGTGATGGATTAGAACCGTGTGAATCCATGAAATCAAATCAAAGCAAATCATCATATGTAAGATCACATATCGTTTCAGCTAACCAAGAATATTCAAACTCAATGAGACCATGTCCGTCATGCAAGCAGCTGCACAGATTGTTCGAATGCGAGAAATTCAAAGGACTCGAGTCAAAGGAAAAATGGGACGAGGTATTTCGAGCAAACGCATGTTTTAATTGTCTTTCGACATCACATCGAGTCAATAGATGTCAATCGCAACGGTCATGCCAGAAATGTGGTCGCCGGCATCACAGTATGTTACATGATGGTGTCGCCTCCCGTGTGAGCAGCAACGTACATTCAGTTAAAGTGATTCAAGAAGCAAATTCCTTGGTACCATCGAACAATGCCATCAAATCAAATATAATGAGTTCGATGAGTTTGAGGAGAACTCCTATTAAGCAAGCTGTATATCAATCCGGGAAAGTCTCAAACGAAGAAAGTAGCGCTAAAATTAATTTGGCACGTACTGGTTATGCTATATTGCCCACAGCAGTGGTGCTGACACAAGATCACTACGGTCGTCGTCACGAATGTAATGCACTGCTGGATTCAGGATCACAAATATCATTCATTTCTGATTCGTGTGTGAGAAGATTACGACTACCGCGTCAAACGGCTAATATTGTTGTTGGTGGACTTGCGACATCTAATACGTTAACTAAGGGTAAAACAACCATTACAATTCGATCAAAATACGACAATTCAATGGAAATTCGCTTAACTACGTTTATCGTTGACCATATAACTACGACTTCGCAATTTAGTCACTCCGGAAGTATTAAAGCACTACAATTCGATGGCATACAACTAGCTGATCCCGCATACTACGATAAGAAAACCATTGATATTCTCATAGGTGCTGACCAATTCTTTAACATTTTAAAATGCGGTAAACTAATCACATCACCGCAGTTACCCATAGTACAAGAAACGATCTTTGAGTGGGTTATATCTGGACACTCAAAAGCTAAGAAAAAAGATGTAAATAGTACAATATGCGATATGTACAAAGCAGTTCAAAGTGAGGCAACTTTAGATTCTACGGTTCAAATTAAGTCCAATGATGATCAGATCACAAGTAACTTGGTAGCTAGTAAGAATGAAATAGCATCAATCCAGGTCACGAGTATTCCCCGACAATCAGGGTCATCAAAAAAAGGGAAGAATTACTTCACAAACCGCACAGCTGAGATCCTCAAATTATTACCAAATGCGATCTGGAGATATGTAGGCGATAAGAATAATCCTGCAGATTGAGCAACCCGAGGAATTAAGTTAAGCAATTTACTATCGAATGTTAAGGAGATAAATCGAGAACGACGATTGAACGTTATTGGTCTGCAAATGAGTACGAACAAAGATATTGGAATTATCGATGAAATGATTAATAAAACCGCAAGCTGGACTAAATTAATAAGAATACTTTCGATCACGTTAAGATTCATCTTCAATATTCGCAACTCTACGGTGATAAAATCAGAACGGTTGGCTACAAAAGATCTGAACAAAGCAGAAATTACAATCACAAAACATATACAACAACAAGCAATCTATCACGAAATCAGTACGTTAAGAAAAAACAAACATCTAAAATCAAATTCACTATTGCTCACATTAACTCCGTTTATTGATCATATCGGCCTTTCACGAGTGGGTGGCCGATTGGAAAACGCATCCTGCTCATTTACAACGAAACGTCCCTTAATCATTCCAAAGGGCCATAAGGTAGCGATAATGATAATAAACTACCTACACAAAAGGCATCCACATCCTGGACCTGCACTGAATATATCACTTTCTCGTATGAAATACTGGATTCTTGGATTACAACAAATAACACGAAATATAAGCCGAAAATGTGTTACTTGCTTCCGCCATTCGAGACACACATCGTCACAATTAATTGGAAATTTACCACGTGAACGAGTTATTATATCCCGCTCAATTTCCAGAACAGGAGTTGATTACACAGGGCCCATTATGTTATCATACAAACGAGGCAGTGGATCGCGATTTATTAAAGGATACATCGTAAATTTTGTATGCTTATGCACAAAGGCTATTCACATCGAGGTAGCTGCAAAAATAACGACAGCGACATTCATGGGTGCTTTAAGGAGATTTACGTTACGAAGGGGAGTACCCAGTCAAATTTTATCCAATAACGGTTCTAATTTTCGCGGAGCTAATCATTTGTTATCTGATATTTACAGAATGTTCCAGATTGATGAATATAGTAGTGCAGCACATCAATATGCAATATATAACCAAGTTAAATGGTTATTCATTCCTCCACTTTCATCAAGGTTTGGCGGAATCTGGGAACGAGCCATACGATCAATCAAGGCACATGTTTTCACCATGGGAACATCTGCTCACATACCTGACACCAATTACAAAGAAATCACTACTTCGAGGCTGACCTGTTTGCAACACGTTCAACAGCTAGTCCAATCATACTGGAAAAGGTTTTCAAGGGACTATCTACATACGCTACAGCAACGAATGTCAGCAAAATTCAAAACACCCAATATTCAAATCAACGATGTAATATTGATGATAGAGAAATCCAGACGTTCAAATGCCAAATTACTTCGATTACTAACTAATAATGACGACCAGCTGGACAATTTGTTAAAAGCTCCAGCTTTTAACGAAGGGGAGTTATGTTCGTGATTAACGTTTATACCTACCGAAATCCTGTGACGTTTCTCAACCTGCACAATAATCATCAAGTAACATATTAACCTAAAGGGAAAGTTATACAAATAATCATATTAACTTACCAAAAGTCGTCCACCGAGAATATTATCATTAATTAGTTACCATTTGAGTACTGTAGTTACTAGTTGTTCACTATTTTGGATGTAGACAATACAGTCTACGTCACATCATTAACCTAAAAGTATATGCAAACTAAATATTATTGAGATTATTATACTTACCATTTGCATTATATCCTAGAATATGTCTCCAATCCTAAAATTAAGATAATATGTTTAAATAATAGTATTTATTGATTGTATAATAGTTTAAGTTATATGTACTTACCTTTAAGACAAAATGTAAACATTCTGCCATTTTTGCTAAACGTCATCCTTCCCAAAACACAAAACAAAAAATGTAATAGAAGTTTTGGTTGCGTTTAGGTTTCACACTTTTAGTATACGTTACACGCATGCTGGGTAATTTTAGTAGACAAATATTAAATAATGTAAAAATTAACGTAGTACACATTCGAAAAGGGAACGCGAAGCAGAACACATAACTTTAACCAAATGGCGTATGTATATATATATAAAAATTGATTTGTTTGTTAAGTAGTTTCCGTTATACAAACAAAATATTGTTAACTAAGTGTCAATAAAACTAAATAGTAATGTTAAGTGTTTAATAAAACGATTTATTGTATTTTGCGTGACGTGCATTATTTTGGTTTATTTGTTGGAGCGTTACGAGAATTTAATCTTCATTTATACATTTTCGTATTCCGGGTGTTGCGGCGTTGTGAATGTTCCAGTAGACAAAAAACAAACAAATTGGTCCTTCGAGTAATCACGTACACGTATGGTTGTGAACCTAATAAAGCTTAAATAATTGTCAATGCAGTTGCTTTTATTAATTTGCATTTTGAATGCTAGCAATCAATGTAAACTTTGTTACTGACGGGTCAACATCCGACCCGCAGATATCATTTAAACGATGCCACTTCCATATCTGAACCTTGGCGTAACCCGATCGGTGTCCATTGTGGAATCGATCCCCACTCGACGAATTTTCATTGCTGGTTTGATGGTGGCCTGAGCAGTTTCGTTTGTTAACGCACAGGCGATGGTTTCCGTAAAAGTTGCCTTAGGTGACAACATCACCGCTCTGCGTGTCACAGGATTTCGAATACCGTCAATGAATGCATATATCTTAATTCGCTCCATGTAATCGGCCGACATATTTGAATGTGGTTAATGCGCGAGCCGCTCAATTGCCGATGAAAATCCCTGTAGCTATTCTCCTCCTCTTTGGTATTGACCCTTCAATTGCTTATGGTCACTTCCGTATTTTCGATCTAACGCCTTCATAATTCCGATGTAAACGTTCCGTTCTTGCTCGGGAATGATTTGTAGTGTTTCCGCCGCTTCGCCTTTAAGAGTCACAATTAACGATTCAACACATTGTTCTTCAGTCCATTGATTTTGCTTAATGGCCGTTTCGAATTGGAACTTAAAAATACTGAAGGATGTTGTTCCATCAAATATTGGTGGTTTTAACTTAACTGCGTTAACCGTCTGAATCACTTGACCTGTTGTTCCATTCGCCATGACATCTGGGAGCTCCTTCTCGAGACGTTGAACCTCCCTTTTAACATTTTGAATTTCTGTGTGTACTTCTGTTTGCCATTTTTCCTCTTTACCGTGTAGAGTAGAAGATTACTCCAGAAACCTCTCGTCAATTTTCTTTTGGCCATCTTCTATTTGGTTTTTAATATCCTGGTTCGATAGTTTCTTTTGATGTTTAATGTCCGCCCCTTGTTTCTCCAACTGTTGTCCCGTCATTTGTTTCATAGCAGCCATCAACCGCGATAAATCGAAACTTCTAGATGGGTTTTGTGTTGTTCCGACCATCGTTTGTACGTCCTTTTCTTTCTGTCCACGCTGATCTCATCCGTTTGTTCCTCCTCGAAATCATATACGTCTGGATTTAAACGTTCCTTCTCCATGGCCTCACGTAGTCGCTCCACCAAACTAGCTTTTGTGCCTTCACTGGCCAAACCTCACTGTTTCAGTTGCTCCTTTAATTGCGCAAGCTTTAACTCGTAAAGAATCATTTTCCTTATTATTCACAATCCCACCAGCGTCATCAATTGTTACGATTTTGCCTTGTCACTCAAGGTTCGAATCACTGGCTTGTGAATAAATACAACTGCTTCAAATTTGAACTCACACAATTTATTTACACAACACGATTTATAATACAACACAAAATTAACAATTAATTATTCCAATTATAACACACTATTTAATTATCACTTTAATAATCACTCTATTTAACCTCCACTGTATCACGTTTAAAATAAGACTCAGCATATTCCACGTCAAAGTACGCCTTTATATACCAAAATATTTGTTTCTAGACTAATCTCGAATGCGCTCCAAGAATCGAGCAAATATGTTAGTATACAAATGACGCCTAAATGTTGACCCAAATCACAAATACAATTGAACAATTATTGAATAACTTATTCTATTCTAATCTAGGTGTCACCGTAACAATAATATAAAATTTAGTATAAACTCATTTTGGAATCAAGGATTATAGCATCCGAAATTATGTTATGTGGAATTTTTGGCTTCCGGTATTTAGAATTCGGGGATTTTCGTTATTTAAAACGACTTCCTAACAAAATAGCAACCAACTGTTATTGAACGATAGTTTTTGCATATGATAATCAATAAAATAATTAATGCGGACTATGTTAATGAACAATAGGTTGTTGACCTCTATTCAAGAGAAAGCTCCTTTTTTCCCATAAGTCTTTCAATTCTAGCAATGTTGCTATCATCAATTTCCAGTTAGAGTAACTTGACGAACTCTCTTTTGGGTATGATATATCAACTGGAGGTGTATCGATTTATTTTCGACATTTTTAAGAAGCGGTCAAGGATAAGCTGGCTAGCAGATTTAGTTTATAATGTTGACTTCCACGTTAAACCCATTGAAAATCGTAAATGAAATAAGGTTTTGCACGATACTCGAAAAAATGGAAAGTATTACTCGTACAGGGTTTAGAATACTATTTTCAAAATTCTATTCTTAAAAATTATTTCTGTTTCCGTCCAGATTCCGCTATCTCTCAACCATCCTTCCATAATAAACGATAATGGATCCATAATTTTTAGTAATTTATGTCAGGTAAATTTTATATTTAAATTCAAATATTTATTGTAGCACTGTAAAGATAAAATTTTTCGATACACACATTTATACATTAAATTAACACAACCAACCATTCAAACCTCCATCAATCTCAATATTTCATGATTTTCAGGTCAATCATTTTTCAAAAACATATACCAAACAAAACGCAAACCATAAAAAAATATAAAATATTTTTAAGCATCTGTCTAATAAACTTATCCATAACACCATTTTTCCATTTTCCTCGTACCCCCATTGTCCGCTCGTATTAAGCAGCCTCATTCAGGGCATTTAAATTTTTTCCGCGTAAATTGCTCTGTCATGCATATCGACCCCTCCGGATAAAAAATACTCTCGTATTATATAAGACGAAATACATAAAGCAAAAAAGTTGGTCAATAATAAATCTTTTCGAGTGAGGCACATTCAAAACTACATTAGGATTTTGTCTTAGCTCTATATTTTATGTTTGGCCTCATTTTATCGTAAGAGATGTCAAAATATTGATAAGGGTACCACAAAAGTATTATTATTGTTGTTGTTGCCCGGTGTGCTGTGATAAGGGAAAAAAATGAATGAAAAATTTATTTGTGTTACTTTTGATTATTTCAATTCAAAAAGCATTAATATCTAATAATGAATATTTGATGAGCTTTCAAAAGTTACCGGTTACAAGGAATACAAAACGATAATTTTTTTGTGTTCCTGGCGATGAGGTAATTTATTAAGATTAAGGACACAATTCAGTGATAGATTGCAAGGTTGGTTTTCTATTCCAGGTTTGTACCTGGTTGGATTTTTTACTATTTCTCGAAGAAAATAGCCATCAATAATGAAGTGAGAAGAAAAGAAATAATGAATTTACAAGATGTTAATTTTAAAGAACATATATACGAGTAACTAACATTGCGCTAATGCAGGATTTTTGTAAGTAGTAGTGTACTGAGCGAGAGGTACATAAACATGATTAACACCAACGATATATCGAAATCGAAATATCCATGTCTGCTCTATTATACAAAAGTAGTTTTGTAAATAGATAAATCCTGTTTGGAAAATTTTATTTCTAATTGGGATTGTGATGTGAATCATATAACATTAAAACTGTATCATGCCTCACGATTATTTAAGCACGATTTCACTGAATCATCAAATATACAATCTAACACATCTTAGTAAAAATCTTAATTTACCCCAAGTTGAACATAATTGAAAAAACTTACAAATATATCTCAATGTGTGTATGTGTGTGTTTGCGAACAATCAAACAGATGAAAATGGAAATCAATAATAAGACCACGGATGTACATCGGATAGTGCGGTACAACAAGGTACGAAGCAGAGTTTCGCTATGAGTATATCGCCGAAATCGTAAAAGTAGTTTTAAAAAAATTAGTGTGTGTATGTCCACTGTTTTACCTGCGGAAAGTGGCAGCTTACATAGCTTTTTGTAAATATGTTGACAAGCTTCTAAATTTATCTTGCAACAATATCGGCCCAGATCATTTTTCCAAAATTTAACGGGAAATTAAATTTTTGATAAAAAATGTTTCGCAATAAAAATTCAGCCCTATATAGCCGACAGGGAATGATTGATCGGACTGAAATTTCATACTTATGCTGTGTGCCTAGGTCGATTTTTTCGACTAAATTATGATCTAAAATAATTTGCTCAGTAATTCACAATAAAGATTCAGTGGCAGTAACACCAACAAAACAAGCTGTGCCGTGACATCATAATTTAACCAAAAAAATCAACCTGAGGCAGACAGCATTAGGCTTTTTCCATAAATCGGGAGATCCCGGTGAATTTGGTCGAAAAAGCTTTACCGGAAGTGAAAGCTTTCATTTGAGCTTTTCGTTTTTTTTTGCAAATACTTTGACAAGTATTGCATCTACGAGAGCATTGAATATGAAATAAAAGGAAGTGAAAGCCATGGGAGCTTTTTCGTTTTTCCGCCGGAAGTGATAGTTTCAATATGAGCTTTTCCATTTTTATTCTGTAAATATTTTGAAAAGTATATCATTTACAAGAAAAATGGTCATCAAATAAAGGATCTATAAATTGGGAGATTCTATTGGAAGTGGAAGAGCTTAAGAGCTCTCCCATAAGAGCTTTTTCATTTTTGCAAAATTTATGAAATGTGCATGTCCGAAAATGTCCAAAAAACCTCGATGGAAAATATTGCACAATCAAAATTTGAAAATTCCATAAAATGGATCGTTTAAAAGGTTACGGCTGGAAAATGATTCAAATCAAAGATCAAGGTGTTAGTTACGTCTTGAAAAAATTTTAGGTCGATTTACATGTTGAAAATTCGCGGAAACTCATTTTAGTATATCGCACACACAAAATTTAAAGATCATATTTTAAATTTGACTGGAAATGGCGATAGTTTATAAAAAAATTATTTCGCCGAAATTCGGCATCTCAACAGCGCAGGATTGTTTATTCGAAATAAAACTAACGGTTTTTCTATAAATTGGGAGCTATGCGAGATGTGGTGGACACCTGTGTACCGAGAGTGGCAGCTTCTGTAGGATCCTTTTCAATTTGAAACCCTATTGGTTTTCTGAAATACAAGCAAGAATAATGATTTTTGATTCTACAAAATAATTTTTATCACAAAGGTCTTTCGATTTGTTTTTCACTTTACAAATTAAGTGTGGTCCATTCGAGATCGATCTACATTTGTCGTAAAATAAAGTCGGATGCTAACCAGAACAAATACACCTCTCAAATGTTACTCAATTTGCATGAAAAAAATAGTTTTTTTGTCGATATTTGTTGGCCTGTTGACTAAATGACATATTTATGACAACTTAGGATGGTTTTTCAAATGGCTTGCCTAGTAACTTGAAATTAGACGATAAGCGTGAGACATGTCCGCGAAACATGTATGACATGTCTTCAATGTTTCTTATTTTATCACTCGTAAACACTCAAGATACATGTGTAGTACGTTCCTGGTTCCGTGCAAACTAGTTGTCTTTTGCCTCTCTATAGCACAGACAGATTGACTGATCGGGAACAAACCTTAATACTTAAGCTTAACTCATAAATAGGGAGGGAGGATAAATTAGGATTTTTGGTTGAAATCGGTACACCGGAAATGGTAGCTGCAAATATTTTCAAAATTATATCATTTTCAAGAAAAACGATTGTGAATTAAAATTCTCAAAATTTAATTTGTCCTGGTCATTGTTCTAAAATTTCCGCGGAAATGGCATTTTTCGATAAATAACGAGACGGATTGATTGATTGACACTTAATTTTTAAGCTTTTTCCACAAATTGAAACATATCCCAGTGAATTTTAAATGAAACTGGTCCACTGGAAGTGACAGGTTTCATAGGAGCATTTTTGGGTTTTGCAAATATATACAGGTGTTGGCTTTCGAAGTCAATTTTTTTTTTTAATTTCAATACTTCAGTATATTGTAAAAACATTTCAAATTTAACAAAAAATATGTTATTGTTCGATGTAGCTTCAGCGCGGATAATAGCATGGAGTCTTTCCGAGAAGTTTTCACACTTTAAGGCGTTGGCCGTCTCATACCTTTTAGAATAGAAATTCGAAAATATTAAGATCAAACATGTTCCCTCAGTAGGCCAAAAAAATACAATTTAGGCAAAAATGCTATGAAAATATTTTTCCCAATTCCCAATTCCCAGGGAAAGCCAGAATAGGGCCACTGGTATCCGAGCCAGTATCTATTAAGCAATTAATGGGATAATCTTCAAATGTTAATTTTATTATGGGTAATTGGTTGCCCGAGGCTCTTCTATAAAATTTACCTCTTGATTTAATTCGCGAACCCTAGTTACTTCCATAGGTTCATGTTCTTGTTGATTATTTCTAGCGAAATTGTTTCTATTGTAATTAAATTGACGACTGTACTGTCCTGTATTAAATCTATTCTGTTCTGTATTAAATCTGTTCTGTTCTGTATTAAATCTATACTGTCCTGTTCGGTTACTATTATTATATGAACAAAGATTTATCTGTTCCGATTTGTAATTGAACAATCGGTATTAACTTCGATTTCAAAATTTCTACTAGTTCATTATCATTAGAATCATAAGTGAATATATATTCTTCGTCGAAATCACAAATTTCGCTACATTGTGATTTAATTTTATTTAATTTATTAAACAAATCTTTAAGATTATTTACCTGTAGATCCTTTGCTTGAAAAAGCAATTGGTGTGTTGTGTGTTTGGGTCGGAACTTCAATTTAAGGTGTTGTACTACGACGTTCCACGTCCGCTGATGGTCTGGAATCTCCATGATCACATTTCTGGCTTGTCCGATGATTTTATTATTCACTAATTTTCGTAAACAATATGAGTTGAGTTCGATATTATTGCTTCCACACAGTGTCTCTGTATCTTCCACTGTTTTTAAGAATAATTTTAATTTGAACGAATCTTCACCAGAAAATGGTGGTACCTCGTTGAAATTTCTGATTATTTGATCAGGTGTTAAGTTGAACTTTGTCACTTTTATTTCTTTTGTTCTACCTGCTTGTTCTAACACTGTTTGGCTTAGACATTGTATTTGATCCAACAACTTTTTTTGGATCTGTTGTTAATCAAATAATTCGTTTTTTAATTGTTCAATTTCCATTTTCAACTTTCACAATTTTCAACTTTCACGAGAAAAAAATTTTTTTTTTCACTTATTTATTATTTTTCTTATATAAAATTTCTTTTTGTTTGTTAAACTTTTGTTGTTTGTATCGCGAAGAGGATCCTACCAATTGCGCCAATTTCATATTTTAATTTCGGTTGAAATAAAAAAAAACTTTATTTCTTTTTATACTTTACACTTTTATTTTAAACACTATTTATCTGAAGACTTAATCACTAGTTAATTAATATAAGTGGTTTGTATATATACATTAATCTTAAGATTAATGTATTCGTAATTCAAACTCTTTAGAGTTGAAAAACTTTATTTTTTAAAATTGATTTTAAGAATGGTCTCCGCTGCATTGATAAGCTCTTGCAAAAGGTGATGGGAAATGACATTAGCGTCAAAGGTAAAGTGTTGGTCTTTGGCAGTGGTTTTCGTCAAACGCTATCAGTCGTTCAAAGAGGAACGCGCACTGAAATCATCGAAATCAATTTTAACAAGTTTCTTAACAAGTTTACCAACATGCGCAACGAAGGTCAACACGAGCACAATGCATGGCTTCTGTAAGTCAGAACAGGAGCTTTACCTGCATTACCTGACATTTATAAGGAGGACACAATTCTGACGGAAATGATCACAAGTCAAGATCTAATCAATGTCATTTTTAATAATATTGAGCAAATATCAACAGATGAGCTCTCAAAAAGAGTTATCGTTGCTCAAACGAATGCTCAGGTGCTTGAGATGAATCGAAGAATATTCGACTTCATTTATGGTGATGCAGGAGTTTACTACAGCGCAGATTCGTAGTAAGCGAGGATCTTAACGATGCACTCAACTTTCCTGTTGAATTCCTCAATGAACAGAATCCATCCGGCATGCCCCTTATGTATTGCTATTGAAAAAGAATGTTATCATAATGCTTCTACAAAATCTAAACCCTATAATAAAGGTATTTGCAATGGAATACGTTTAATTGTCGAAGAGCTATCGTGAAGCTTTATGAAGACCTAAATCATTTCTGAGTACAACAAAGGCAGTACGGTCTAATTCCTCGAATTGATTTGGTACCTTCTGAGACCAATCTACCATTTGTTTTGCGTGGACGACAGTTTTCAATAATTCCGACATACGCAGTGACTATAAACAAGGTGCAAGGCCAGTCTTTTAATAACGTGGGAATTCATCTACAAGCGGCAGTGTTTTCCCATAGGCAATTTTATGTTGCTCTTTCCTGCGCAAGAGATTCTCACCATGTGAAAATAAGAATCAAAGATAATCCACAGCAGGGAAAGCTTCTCAACGATGACCGTCAATTTTCTCGAAATGTTGTTTTTTTAAAAATCCTGTAGTTTAATTTTTAATAAATATTGTTCGTACAAATAATTACAGTTTTTTTTTGATTTTGTAATCTTACATGCGATCTATTTAAAAAATACTTAACTACACTTTGCTTGAAACTAGTTATATATAATTACAAAACCCCTTTGGTCAAAATGAATAATTTGAAAGTTTTTTTTACTTATTTTAAAATTATAAATAAAATTTGACACTTGAAGAATTTACTAATTCTGGAAATGCAAGTGAGGGTTTGGGGGCGGTAGCCCCATTTTCTAAGGTATACAACGAATTAAAACTACATTAAAAAAAAATTATTTATAAAAGTTGGTTTTTTTAACATTTGTGGCACTATCAGAAGAAGCGACAAGAACGATAAAAACTTTTTGAATAGACGAATTGAAAAATAAAGCAACGGGATTTCTGGCAAAACAATAAATATAAACATTTTCATAAGTTGTCATTATTATCAAAAAAATTATTTTGAAATACTCGAACTCTTGTCTTGAAATAAATTGTTCTGTTTATATAAATAAACTTTTTAAATCATTTTACAAAATATGTTATTAAAATAAAAAAGTTATTTATTAGTTTGCAAAAATTTCATCTAAATTCAAAAAAATTTCGTTTTGTTATTTTACAAACCGAAATTTTCTCAGTGTACGTACTCTCCTTTGTCGACGTGTTTTTTAATTGTCTACATACATTATCTCTACACTTGTAGAGTATTCATTATCTACGCGGTGTAGACCATACATTTAGTTCTTTAAATTTTGCTATTCAAGTTCACCATCGCAATTTGCTATTTTCATAATTTTTTTCACTCAACAAAAAATGTCATTAAATACGAGTACATACCTCCCTCCTGAAAACAAAGTAATCCCATTCTAATCATGATAATGCAATATATGATTTGTGCAAATTCAATCGAGTTTTTGTTAAACCGTATACAACCCCAACCTAAATATCGTTCACATCATTCCAATCAATTGATTAATTTAATCATAACACAAAACACCAGCAACAACAACAACAACACCGCCGAACAAAAAATCGAAAGTTTAAACGAGAAGAAAATATTTGATCGTAATTTTCATTATTTTTCCACTCAGTTTCGTGCAGTTTGGTGTATGTGTGTACTACAGTTGGTTATTTTGAAATTTTAATTTACATTTTCATCACATAAAACATCACAACAACACCAAACACCATCATATACATAACATAAAGAAGTAGAAAGTTTATGTTTTTTTTCCTCTACATGTATTGAAGTCAAACGCGGAATAATAATTCTTTGAAAGCTTAATGTTTCGTTCGGTTTGTGCTTTAGTGTACACAATGAAAAATAAAAAAAAAAGAAATCCGACTTAAATGTCAATTCGAGATTCGTTCAATGTAGGCACATAAAAAATAAAATAAAGTTTGTGTTTTCCCTATAATCAACGCCATCATTATTATCATCGTTATCAGCAACATTACTATCATTGTCACATTGTTGTGACATATACAGTGGAGGAAAATCGCAAAAACATGTATACAAAAAGCTTTCACGATATATTCTTTTTTATTTAAAGTTAACAATGAAAAAAGCGCTTTGTAAGCGAATTTATATCCAAAGAAAATGATTTACATATGTTGGTTGGGTTGCTGTTCGCTTCAATGATAAATCAAAAATATACGGCTTTTTATTTATTTTATCCCATCGTTGGCATTGTTGTTTCGATTTTCTTATATACGTAAGGTGATAATCGTATATAAAGATTTTTTGCTTTACACATACCATATATAGTACCTAATGTTAAATGGTAACAAATTTGAACATTGCTGTTGCCTATTTCGGGTGCTGCGCTGTTTGAAAATTAAATTTAAAAATCAAAATGTTATATGTGAGTTGACTTTCAATTTTGCCTTTAAATCTGTTTTTCTTTCGTATTGATACAGTGTTATTTTTCCACTCGCCCCATCTCCCCCCCCCCCCCCCCCCCCTTATAACAGATGTGGGGGTATATATATTTATAAAGCTATATTGTAAAGTGCTAGACTCTATATATATCAGTATATACTAGGAGAGGAAAATCCATTTCCTAAAAGTTTGTTTTTCTTTCTTCTGTCATTTTAATTTATTTTGGGATCTATTTTTGAAGCTTTTCTGGCAGAATTATTGATGGATAGGATTACAATTGTTAAGCTTTAATGAATTTTTTTTGGCATTCGATTTTTTTTGTGGTGGTGTGGTGGTTACTAGTTTTTCTATACTGTGTTGAGTTTTAATCTCTTTAATAGAATTTATTCTAGATAATTTCGAGTCGTATGACGTAAATATGTATATCAATTCTTGGTATATATGGCAATTTTTCAACCGTTTATCTTCACTTCAATTTTCTCGTAAGCCTTAATTTAGATTTTATTCATATTTATATATTCTTTTGTTTTGTTTAAATAAGATGAACAAAAAATTTTCCTCATCTTATAAAACGTAATCATAAAATAAAGAAACAACTGTATAATCGTCGCATAAAAAATACTAAAATAATAACTTATACAAAAAAAAAAAAAAAAAACTTTGGTAAATTATAAAAAGCAGCACAACAAACAAATGTTTTTCCAAGATTTAAAAATAACAAAAAAAAAAAATAAATAAATAAACGAAATATATAAATAAATAAATAAGTACGAAGAATGAGTATATAAGAAATTCGTATACACTTACTACTCCTTATGCTCGCACATAAAATTTGAGAGTGAGATTTATGTACACATGCTATACACAATTCAGTTTAGGTTTGGTGTGATGACGGCATGGGTGGCATAATATAATATTCGAGTGAGCTTTTTTTTTATTTTGTTTAAAGATAAAAATTAATAAAGGATTTCACCAGGGAGATTTATCTTGTGCGAGTCTTTATTTTTAACCATTCTTGTTCATGAAAATAAACACACAAAACCCCTTAAGGAATACTTAAAATGTGCGGCGGAAAAAGGATTTTTGGTGTGGTTTATTTTTCGTGAACATTAAGATCTTCAGATAAGATCTCATAAACATCGTCTGTTTGAGGTGGTTTGAAATAGTTGGGATTGTACTTGATCCGGCTCGAAGGACCAATGTTTAATTTCAGATGATAGCGAGCTTACCGCTCACTATTTCTGAATTAAAATTATTTTTGAAAACAAAACTGAAACGTGTTCATCATTAAAATTTATATTAGTGCAAAAAATGTTGTATTATATGTCACTACCAAATTTAAACGATTATTTGATGAGTAAGCTGTACGTTGAAGTAAGAAGGTGGTGGGCGTGGATTTGCTCGTCTTTGTCTTATACATTTGATGCCCCAAATGACACCTATAAGACTAAAAGGATCCCAGAAATGACATGAGTCATGATATAATGGTGGATATGATGATTCTTCCCCTCGTGTAGTTGGATCTTCATTATTTCGAGCGTCTTTATCTCTTGTTCCAATTTGTTGGTATCTTAAAGCGTTACATACTGTGGATGATTATGTCGGACTGAGCTATCTTTGATCCATGTGATGAACATCTTTAAGTGAATAGATTCAGCTAACGTATTAACCGATCTATTGAATCTCTTTTCCAAATGGTTAGAATAGGATCCGATTGCAACGATATAAAAATTTGCCTTCCGTAGCACACAACCAGCTTTGATTTTTGCTATGCCTGATCCTTGAAGGTTATACGATTTGCTTTCATGACCACATATTACATCGATTGTTGTTTCGTTGTGAATGGCATATACCCACTGATTATTGGCATTAAGTTTGATCCAGTGATTTGATGCATTTACGGTTCCGATAGAACATAATTCCTCAAGATTCATCTTCCGTTGTAGGATTGCAACCTCGCACTGAGCTTGGTTGCTCATGGTTATATATTGGCGATATTTCACACAAAAATCTTCTTCCTTGAAATGATTGACAATTTTTTACTTGCTTTCTAGTCATTAATGCGAGCTGTTGCCGGTGAGCATCTATTGCTAAATATTCTGCCTTGGTGTTGATGTAAGACTTTGAATTCCTCTGTTCGATATTAGGCACTGGAAATACAGCTAGCAGTGTGTACCCCCGCGTAAATGATAATGGAATGGTGAGTTTTACTATAATGTTTCTTGGAGTTACTCTACTGCGTGTCGCAGTACACGTAAAAACAAGATTTTATACCACAAATACTTTGACATCTTGTGTAACAACATAGGGTGACTCACACAAGTCATCCTACATGGCCATCCTACGAGTCATCCGGCTCGGATGACTATTTTCCGCAACTGTCACTTCATCATCCTCGTTCTCTTCCACACTATCGACTTCCTCTGGCTCTCTAACAACACCATCAACTTCCTCATCTGTATCGTCATTTAATCCATCGTAGTAAAGTTTCATAAATTCCGCACTTGTTGATGTGGTTTTCGGACCCTCCGTTCTACCAACCTTCTCGACGTCATACCGATCATTAGCCCGTTGTCGCACCACCTCATATAGTCCAAGATATTTCGGGCCAATTTTATTTCCCCCACTAAACTGAGAGTTTTTAATTGCCACCATCTCGCCGATGGTATATTCAGTGATGCATGTTTTCTCCCCCTATCAAATGTCTTACGATTTTCCTCCTGAACTCTCAAAATTTGCTCTCTCGCCTCTTCTCTTAGCTTGCTACGACTTTCACTGAAAACTTTTGCCTCCTCTTCTTCTATTATTTCCTTCAATTTGTGGTCCTCGGGGCAGCGCATCTCTACCCCAGTCAGCAGCTCGATCGGTGTCATTCCAATACTTCGTTGGTACCAGTTATTTAAAAATCGTTGCAATGCATCGGTGTGTTTGTACCATTCGCCAGGTTTTTCTAAACTTATCTTCGTTTAAACCGGTATTAGAATTCTATTAACGCGTTCAACCTGCCCGTTCCCGGTCGGAACACCCGTTGTAATGGCTATATGCTCTTTAGACTGGTTTTTGCAGTAATCCTGGAATTCTGACGAAGTAAATGCGGTACCTCGATCCGATATAATACATCTAGGATTTCCAAATACAGATTTCTGCAGTTCCAACTTTTGAAGGACTTCTTTGGTGGTTGTGGTCTTTGACGGATATAACCACACAAATTTCGAGAATCCATCCACAACACAAAGAATGTGTTTATACTGCTTACTCGTTGCTACTAAATTACCGAGATGGTCCAAGTGGTATGTTTTTAATGGGGCATCTCCTTTTGGGATTGGATGCAACAACCCCTCTTGTTTCCCCATTTTCTTCTCCACTAATATGCATGGTATGGAATTGTTTATGCATATCCGAATCTTCTGACTTAACTTTGGGATGTAGAATTGTCTTCCTATCAACTCTTCTGTTTTTTGCTTCCCAAAATGACCTTGATTATGGTAATGTTTGACAACCTCCATTTGCATTTGTCTCGGCACCACGATACATAACGAGCCTTTCTTGAGTAGCTCGAATATGAGGTGCAAATCTCGATCGATTCTCTGGGCTGCTTTCGAAATCACACCATCTCCAATCACCATGACTACAGGATCGCTACTCAATGCATCGACATGCCTCATCTTATTTCCAGATCAATGTTCGAGATCGTAATTAAACTCTTGAAGTTGTAGCGCCCAACCGGAAATTCTCGCATTCAACTCCTTCTTATTCATGGTGGCCTTAAAAGCAGCACAGTCGGTCACAATTTTAAAATTGAGACCCAGCAGATATAATTTTAATTTTTTTAAAGCTATAACAATCGCTAGCACTTCTAGCTCGTAGCTACTATAGCGTTCCTCGCATGGTGACGTCTTCTTACTGAGGTAAAAGACTGGATGAAATTGTCTATCCGATTCAGACCGCTGTAATAAAATGGCACCTACTCCAATTTTGCATGCGTTGGTATGCAATTCTGTTTCTGCAGCAACATGATATAACTGCAAAACTGGTTGACAAATCAGGACTTCTTTCAACTTTCGAACTGCGTCCTTCTCCACCTCCCCAACTTGACGTTTTTCCTGAATAGGTTGGACAATGGTCTTGCGATCAGCGCGTAACCCTCAACAAATCTACGAAAATACCCGTCAGTCCCAAAAAGCTTTGTAACTTTTTAATGTTGTCTGGGGCTGGTAACTTCGCGATAGCTTTAAGTTTCATCCTCCCCGGCCTCACGCAACCCTCTTCAATATCATAGCCAAGGTATTCGATACGTGTTCTTAGAAATTGACATTTTTTCCAATTCATCTGCAAGCCATTTCCAGCTGCCACCTCGAGCACCTTTGTCAACCGTTCTAAACCTTCTTCGGCACTCTTCGCAGGTACAATTAAGGCGTCCATATGTATATAGACACAATTTTCGCCCTACACAGTTCTTGAAAAACGTTGTTTATGAAACGTTGGAAAACTGCTGGCGAATTACACAGGCCAAATGGGACCTTCATAAATTCGTAATGCCCGAACGGTGTCACAAAGGCGGTATATTTTATCGATTTTTCAGAGATTGGAACGTGGAAGAACCCATTACGAAGATCTAACGTCGTGAAATATTTCGCACCTTGTAGTTGGTCGATTTGGTTGTCAATGAGCGGAAGCGGGTACCTATCTTTAACCACCACCTTATTCAATTTCCAAAAATCGATACAAAGTCTTTTCGACCCATCCTTTTTGTTCGCTAGTACAATAGGGCTTGCATAATTCGACACACTCGGACGAATAATTCCCTCTTTCATCCACTCATCTACCTGCTGCCGGACAACGTCGGATTCTAGCGGTGATAGCCGTCTCGGCCTTGACGCAATTGTTGTGTTGTCACTGAGAGCTATCGTCATCTTTACATCTCTCGATGGTTCTGCTTTTCTTGGTGAATAATTAACTACAAGCTTCCTAATCTCATCGGCAATATGTACATCGTTGACTTGGCGTAAATCGAGCGCATCTTCTTTTTCTATGACAAAAACGTTATTGTCCGGAATCCATTTGCGCATAACAACAGCCTCTGGTGTCAGTATTGTGACTGTTTGGTTGATTAATTCTTTCCCCAGTATTATCTCTACGGGTAGCAGCCCTTCGTCTACAACGTGAAAAACAGTGTTATAATGGTCTCCGTCTATACTCACATTTGCCTCGAATCTTCCTTTGGTCATCAACCCGTTCGAGCCGACCCCATTAAACGCAGTAATCTGGTTTACAAAATTTCTGACCTCTAGTTCTTTAAATTTCGACTCGGACATTAGATTTAAGTCACTTCCACTATCGACCATGGCCATCAAATTTTTGCCATTAATCGAGAACTCCTTTAAATCATTGCCACAACGAGATGTTTTAATCTGAACCGAAGCGACGTCTTTCCTCTTCTTTTGTGGGCATGATGGTGAAATATGTCCGAATTCTCCGCAGATATAACACTTTCTCCCTTTTCCTTTGTTCGTGCAACTACTGGCGGTATGTCCACCATCTCCACACTCGTAACATACGATAAACTTTGGCCTTCGATTACTTCTACCAACAGATTGAGAATTATCAGCTGATTTCAAACTGAACTTAGGCATTGGAGCGGGTTTTTGATTGGTTCTCATATGTGTCCCTTCGTAGTCATTAAGCTTTAGCTTAAATTGTTCCATACTTGTAGCACCATATAGAATTTGCTTGTTAACTTGTTGATCCGGTATCCCTTCATTGCAATACTGGATAATCGAAGAATCTTCAACGTTGCCCAATACTGCCAGCTCACGTAATTCAAACAAATATCGATTAAAAGATTCATCTGGCTTCTTTTTCCGCTCTGCCATTTTTCGATGAATGATGTCACTGTTGAACTTCTTCGAGAACTCTTTGATTAAAAATTGTTTGAGTTTCTCCCACGTGCTCAACTCTTTGGTTGTCCTTAATGCAAGCTTAGCGGTTCCCGCCAACAGCCGTTTCCCATATACGACCTTGTCCATATCTGACCACATGGAAAATCTTGATGACTCTTCAAAGTCTTCGACCCATTTGTCGATCCGCTAATTATCGTCTCCACTAAATATATTGATCGACTCTTTTACATCCTCGAATTTATAACGCGGCAACGGTGATAGTTCCTTATCAATTTCGTTAGTTGTGTTTGCTGTGAAATTTACATTAAGCGCCGTCAGCAACTCGTTTTGTTTCTTCAGCAAGGCTATCTCTTGGTCCTTCAACGCCATTTCTCGTTCATGCAGCGCATCATCGCTGAATCCAGTTGCACCTGTATTATGATTTTGTTGGTGTGCTGAAGAATGCCTATCAGTTATGGTTAGATCAGCGAAACTTTGTTTAAATTTTTCGAACATTCTTTGGTAGAACTCCTCATTGGCAAAGGAGTCTGCACTGCTGTCTTTACTTTTCGATTTTTTCCCCATTTTATTGAATATAAATCGGCACACTCAATAAAATATATATTTGGGAAAAGCGATCAACACAATGTTAACTGCAAAATTTTTACTGAACAACGCGTTCCAATTTTACGACTATAAAACGGTCTCTATTTACCGTATAATTGTAACAACAAAAGCACGCTTATTTATGGTTTTATTCTCCCTTTGAACCGTTTCATAAACATGTGTTTAATCACGTTAGGTACACAATTTTCTCACTGATACCTGATTTATTATTACCACTATCCTGTCTCTGAGCGTATTTTCACTATTCACCACCAAAAAATTCTTACAGTTTTTTTGTTTGTGTTATCCTCTTCTTAAAGTTGCGGCACTCGTTCGCGAACTTTTCAACACACAAACACGCACACAACCACGTAACTATTTTGGTTTTCGTTCTTTTACACAAAACTAATACGTTGATTCACCGATCAGAAAACTGTAATTTAATTTTTTGTACACCGTACTTCCACAGCAATTGTACCGAAAATATTGATGCGTATCTTAATCAATATAATCCCGGACGGGCCCCCATGTAGGAAATATTCCGATTCCCAAGTGAAAAGTAAACTCACAATTAAGAAAAAACCAAACTATTGAATTATCTTATTTATTGGTCGAATTATTCGTATGCACTGTAATGATCAAAATCTATTTTTATTCTGTTTTTAAAATTACAAAATTATGACCAAAAGTAAAATAAAATACAGTACAGTCGCAGTACACGTTAAAACAAGATTTTATACCACAAATACTTTGACATCTTGTGTAACAACATAGGGTGACTCACACAAGTCATCCTACATTCATATTATAATAGATTATTAGTGACCATTTCATGGCTACTACCTCGAGTCTGCCTATTGATTCAAAGTGTATGGCTGTAGAATGGTTGAATGGAGTAATGTCTATGTTGGCCTGAGTGAGTCCCAAAATGCAACATATGGACAACGTCGCAAGCATCACATGTTTCAATTTGCTCCGGTTTTTCACTTGTCAATATGAGGTTGCTGTCGCAGAAATCTCTCGGAATTCTTGGATATTTGAGACTCTTTCTCTTCTTCACTCTGGTTGGCTTTCATGGGCATTCGATCTTTTAAATTTTCCTCAATTGGCAGTTTGCACAATTTCACAATTGGCCACTTGAAGATATTGTTCTCGTACTTCACTGTAGCTACTCGAAATAAATCATCGCTTCCGGCATGTGTCTCGATAATTCGCTTTAGTTTCCAACGTGTGGTTGGTTGTTGGTCATTCTTTAGTAACACCAAGTCGTAGTTGATCTTTAGGTTCGCTTGGCTACATTTCTATTTAGTTCATTGTTGTAGTTGGTGGAGATATTCAGAGGACCATCTTTTCCAAAAGCCTTGCACGGTGTTATCTGTATCAGCGACAGGCACTTGAGAGAATCGGACAACTGGTGAGTTGATCGACAACTTTTATTACCAACTGCGGTTGGTAATAAAAGTTGTCCCTGTATATTTACTATGAGGGTTTTTGCGTTTTTAACCCCGGGCTCGCAATTTGATTAGTGCAGTGTGGTAGGGTGTTATGTGACCCTTTACATACGACGCATGGTTCTGCCTGACAATATTTACTTTGGTGATGGTTTAGGCAACGTACACAAAGGCTTGCTGCATTTATTAGCCTTGATCTAATGTTAACATACTTTTGAACTGTTGACATTGGTCCAAGTTGTGTCGTTCCTTGCAACTATTTACCCAACATGTTCTGCTTGCTGTGGTTGTATAGGCCCGTTTTAGCGGTGGTATATACTGTGGTCGGCTTGTCGTTTGTTTGTTGCTGCCCATGGCTTCCAGTGATTGAAATCTTTTTTCAAGGAATTTGAAAACTTCTTCTAGGTGTGGAATATCTCTGGGCTTTTCTATGGATGATTCATAGAGCCTGATGGATTCTGGTTCCAAATGTTTCATTAATATGAAGCTTACGAATACTTCAAAAGACGAACTTATGTTGAGCTGATTTATGTTATGCAGAATGTCATTTGAATTGTTGTTAGTGATAATAACGCACTGAATTGATGTTTGGTGAGTAATCTCGGGTTGTTATATCTATTTTGTATTATGCTCCAGGCTGTTTGGTAATTGCACCTGTTGTTGTTAGATGACTTATGAGTTGAGCTGCTCCTTTTTGTAGGTGTGATTTTAAATATGTCATTTCACCGTGTCAGATATTTTGTTATTTTGATGAATTTCGGTGAATATATCGTTAAATGTTTCCCATCGGTCATATTCACCGTAAAAGTTTGGTAGTTCTATTTTTGGCAGTTTCATCTGGACTGATTCTGACGTAGTTGTATTATCGCCGTGAAATCGTTGTAACTCGATCATTGTGATTTCTACTTATTGGCCAAAATAATCTTTTTTGAAGTAGTCAGACGTTTGCTCGTCTTCGATATATTTTCGTATCATTATCGACGTAGTCTTTCGACACACAAATTCCATGATATTCTTTCGTTGTTTCAGCGTGTAAGCACTATTCCAGGTTTGTTTATAATTCATTATCCGACCTAGTATTTTTAACTTTATTAACGAGTCTATTTTAATCCAAAACTACATCTGTATATCAAAAAAAAATTCTTTTGGAGGGGAAGTGATGTAGAAGCTCGAATGTTCGGGACATCTAACATATATCTACTCATTTTTTAAACCCGTCCTGTTAATCGTTTAGCACGATGGTGTTAAAAAAACGAATAGATATATGTTAAATGTCCCGAATCATTCGAATTTCTACATAGCTCCCCCCTCTGAGGGAAATTTTTTGGAGTATAAAGATGTAATTTTGGATTTAAATAGACTGAATTCTTTTGTTTTTAACTTTGTTTGTCATAGCCACTTGGCAAAACAGATTTACACTTAATAAACACCTTTTTATTGGATCTCGTTTTATTTTTTTAAGTAGATACTCCTAATGAAGGCCTAATTAAAAAAAAAAAAAAAACAAACAAGGGCTAAGAAAATGTTTTTATTTAGTGAATTTTTTGGTTTCTTGTTGGTGTTGCATTTTGGTGCCGATGTGTTGTTGAATTGGATTAATTTCGATGTTTTTAGTGCCGACAATCAAAAACTTTCATAATCGTTTTATCATCCTTTCCTATCGTTTGTACTCGTTTATATTGTGGGATAACATTTTGCATGTAATTCTTGAGTTGTGAGACGTTCGAGTGAAGTGAAAAGTTATCTGGGCACTCTGATGAGTGTTTTTCCGTCGACTAACTGAGCCGCAAAACATTTGTGGGTTAGTCATTCTGATCTTATGAACCTTGTTCACTGGTAAGTTCTAATGTAATGTCGGATCTAGCAATGCATGTTGCCAGTATTGCTTTTGTGACCGTTTATGCGGTAGAATCAAGAAGAGGAATAGTTTCCGTTCGTCACTTGAAACTATCAATGAAGTATGTAAATGTTTCCCTCGATTGGGCTAAACAGATTTTTCTTAACTGTCTGAAAGACAACTCTTTGAAATTCGGAACAAGCTTGTCGAGCAGTATTTATTCATCGATGGTCAAAAATATTTGGATGCTACTTTCTTCCGTGACGCTCTAATGCTCGGATGTGCCAACTTATGGACATTGTCGAATATTTCACGTCTACGTGGTTCAGGTATACGGGCAAATCGTTTGTTTGCGATGTTTCGCACCTTATTGTTACTGAACTACCGTCCGGTGTCATTTGTTCTGGGTGATATATTCCAAATGTTCTTGATTGAATGGTTTTCACGGCAAGCCTCTTATCTATATAAACGTGGAATTCAATGCGTGCGATGAAATGTCGGGACTTCTTTGTTCCTATACAGATGAGTAGTAGCTCACAATAAAAGGATGAGTATTTTGGTTCCGTTGGTGAGAATTTTTTTGAAAAGATAGGTGATAGTTGTTTGACCAAATTTGGTAAGAATTAGTGGTAGTAGTGCTCGGAATGTTCTTCAGCTGCTCTGCTGGCAACTAAGATATGATCGACTTAAGCGTGTAAGAACGGCAAATCTTTTGTTACTTCGTCCATATACATCGTGTGATTGTTTTACCTGCGTTTCTGAGGGGAAAAGTCATTCTACAGAAATAAAACCGGCCAAATTGCGTTGTTATTGCAGTTTTGTATTGATCTTCGGATGCAACAGAAATTTGGTTATAAGCCCAACACAGATCAATTTTGGGTGAATATGACGTTTTCGTGAAGCAGTCTTGAAGAATCATGGATGTGAGGTAGTGGAGGCCTATCCGGGACAGTAACTGCGTTTAATAGCCTGTAATCTCCACATGGTCTCCAGCCATTTTGGTCCTTTTAGGTGTGATGTGGAGTGGTGATGGTGAGCATGTCGATGAACAAATTTTTTTACAAAGACCAAGGTTCTGCATGTGATGGAAAGAGTTTTTTGATAATAAGAAATGCTCATGGTCTAGATGACGTGGTTTGCAAAATGAAAGTTGGCCTTCTGTCTCGTTATATCTTGTTGATTGAGAAAGTTTGGAAAATTTCTTTAGGAACGAACCACAAATGCCTGCGACCTTGAATATACTTGAACCTTGAATATACTGCGACCTTGAATATAACAATCGTTGGAAAGCGAGAAAAGGAGCTTAAATAGTGTCTCCATCGTCTCATTTGTCGTTTGGATTTGCACACATTTCACCCATTTTTTACGTTCTTCTTTCAGAACTAATTCAGTGGTTGGTGGATATGTTGGCCCATGCCACCACTATTCGAATGATTTTAAGGCTTTCAGGAGTATACCTTGACTGGCACACTCTGAAGGATTTTCAGCAGACTTCGCCGATAGCCTCCGAATACTATTGAACTATCACTAAAACCAAATTCCTTGATGTTAAATTGTGATAATTCTTTCTTCATTTTTGCAAACAATCTGGTCAAAGGCACTGCTACTCATACCTCCAATTTAGTTAATGTGACCTGCTTGAATTGAGCAATATTTATTTCGATGTCAGCAGATTGACTTGAATATTTCCAGTTTTATCTTCAAACCTACAGTAGATAGCAACTGCATAAGCTGCCTCACTATAGTGTCATAAAATCCATGATATTGAAAAGAAGAAATATTTTCCATGTGATATATCTGGGTATTTTGATCGTTTCTAAATATGAAAGGTTGTTCCGTCTTTGATACCATTGATTTGTAATATCCGGTAGCTGATGATTCAGAAGATTCTGATATCATGTTTCTTTAATCGTAAATTGTCTTTCTAAGGATCCCATGCTAGCCTGAAAACCTTGATTGTAGCATCTTTATTATCTATTATTGGTATTGGATTTGCATCGTCATAGAGGCCAGGTATGTTGGAAAGCCATTACGGAAACTCACGGTGTGATCACGGTAGTGTGATCAAATTTCAGATAAGAGGCTTAAAATCGTGTAAAAATCGTTTCTAATAATCCGAGCTAACCGTGGCAATTTTAATTCATGGTCATTTGCTTCAAAAGTTTATAAAAATTATTCGATCGATTTGTTCAAAAAGTTTTAAAATCACTCGATCAATTTCGACTTGTACGGTCATCATCAGAAGTATCTACTGATTTGTAAAAGTAAAAATTTAGTTATAATACAGTAGAAAAAGCTAAAAAATAAAAAAAGAAAGAGACACAAAAAATAGGCAATAAAAATTAATTTATTGATCGTCCCAGCCAACTGTTGTTCATACGGAAAAATTAATAATAAAAAGGAGGGAGGAGTATAGCAGGTAAGCGAATATGGGGAAAACGTGCCAACGGATTAGAAACATCGCCTTTTTTTTTTTTTTATTCAAAGAAAGTATTAATCATCCAATGGATTATTTGTCTTTTTAAGGTCAATTATTACAGACACACAAGAACGGTGGGTCGGCGCTGAATTCTGCGCTCCAACAAAGGGTCTAAGTTATATGTTTATTAACTTCAAAAAAAAATCGCTTTACATCCTGCCTCTGTTGGGATTCGAACCCAGTACTTCCCGGTCCAAGTGAAGAAGCTTTAACCACTGCACCACTTGTACGGGAAACTAATTATAGGATTAATTGCAATGATTGTAGTTTCTCATATATTGGACAGAGTGGGCGCAATTTTGGAATTAGAGCTAACGAACAATTATCTGGTTGCAACCAATCAACTTTCCATAACCATTAACTTGAGAAAATCATACAACTAGCTTGAACAATTTAGACATATTACATATAAAACCAAAAAACAGACGTTTTGATACCTTAGAATCTTACGAAATTCGAAAACCCATATTTTTACACCAAAATATCCTTAACGAACAAAGATAAATGCATTTCTCACCAAATACGGATCCTGCCCTTTTGTGATCTTACGTTCGTAATAATATGACTATTACGTCGGACAATTAAATGTACTTCAATATACCTTGAATTTTGTTACTCAGCCGATGACTATTTGCTTACATGCTATACTCCTCCCCATTTTTTATCATTAATTTTTCCGTTTAAACAACAGTTGGCTGGGACGATCAATAAATTAATTTTTATTTTCTATTTTTTATCTCTCTTACTTTTTCTTTTTTGCCTTTTTCTTTTATATGGCTATAACTAAATTTTTACTTTTACAAATCTGTAGATACTCCGGATAACGACCTAACAAGTCAAAATCGACCGAGTTATTTTTTAAACTATTTGAACAAAAACACAAGTGTTTAATAAAATGTGTTTATTAAGTGTAAGTGAGTTTCGCCAAGTGCCTACGGCAAATGGTGTAAAAAGATTTAATTCTAGATAAATTTCCATAAACTCTGAATATATTTCTTTATATTGATGATATCTGAGCATTTGATGTTCGGCAGACTTCAATCTTTGAGTAGCCATGGGTGTAGATTGACCAAGTGCTGGATCAACGATTTTGGTAAGGCTACAGTGTATCGGCCGTTTGGTTCTCTGTTTACATTCGCCTTGAAATATGCTTCTACACATTTTTCTTCTTCTTTCTTAAACATCTTCTATTGTTATGTTATGATTGTATATAAATGTTCAAATTTTTGCAGCTGGTCTCCTCTGACAGAACCCACCCAAAGACTGTATTTTGTGCTATTGAGCATCCATCAGTTTTCTTCAATCTACCGTTTTTTAAAATTTCAAGATACTTGTTGAGACTTGACCACTACAATATCGATTTCATTGATTTTATCTAAATTGGGATCGGATAGTTTCACTATTTTCAAATAATCATGACTTTTTATGTAGAAAAGAGGTTTATCTTTTTAAAAATAAAGACGTGATAAGATGAACTTGTATATCGTGTTGCTTTACTCCAGATTCCAATGTATCATCCTCCATTTGTACATTGTTTGCATTTATTGTTTGATTGGGAACATCGGGGCTACCTTTCACTTGATTATTGGACGTTACAACAGAAGTAAGCGAATAAGTAATTGTTACAAATTATATTGTTCTGCACGGAATTCCGCCTTATTTGTACAGTAAATGTTTTGAATTTGTGACATTTGACTAGATGATGATGCTCATTACAACAAATACAAGGTTGTTACGACTCCTTGAGGTGTCATAACATTAGATCATATGTGATTTTGTTTTGAATTTTTAATCGAATGATTGTTGCGTTTTGCTGATGGCATTGCCATCTGTTGTGGTATGTGCATTTAGTTTGAGACGGTGGCTGCATAAACGAAGCGCGTGGTGGCTTTATAGAATGAGTTTTTACTAAGTGCACCAAGTTCACTAAATTAACTAATCACAACGTTGAGTTTCGTATGTTTATTTTATTTATTTTTATTCCATTTTACACAAATTATAATACAATCATTTCGACTTAATAAAAATTATATTGACTTGTTGGTTATGTAAAACACGATGTGTACATGGCGAGAGAAGCGATAAGAAGAAATTTTTGTTTTTTATTGAATATTTTTTCTTGCGCGTCGCCTTCTCTTTTTTTCGATGTTATTTTTTACTGACATCTCGCGGCGAAGTAGAGATGCGCCCACTTCTCGTACTGATGCTAGATGTCTCTACTAGCGGATTTTTAAATCGGTTCTACCGGTAGCATGTGAACACCATAGTATTTTTGTTTTTATGGGAATTAGCCTCCTTATCCAGTGTATCATGTGAATGCTTAATAAATTGTAGATCGAAGCCAATGAGCTTGTGTGTGTGTGCGACGAGTATAACGAATAGAAGAATATTTTTGTGGTACGTTTCTTGTTTTGGCGTGTGGATGGATGTGCGATGTAAAGAAGTTGGCGAGTGACGCGCGAGTTACATGTAGGACATTGACACCACATGATAACAAAAATACAATTCATAACAAGAATGGACATGAAAATATTTTGTTCTAAAAAAAAGATCAAAATACATAAATTTTCACATAAAAAGTGCAAACGAAATATTTTAATAACTTTTATATTTTTTATGAAACGAAATCTAATCTAGATAGGCATATTTAAAATGAGTATTAGTGTCAAATCCGAAACACGTTTAAATATGCTTACTTTGAAGTTTTTGCCAAAAAGTTAAAATTAACAAATTAAATAAAATTAAGAATTCTATCTGACTCCGAAGAGTTCAGACTTTAAAAATCAATTTTCAAAAATAAAGTTTTTCAACTCTAAAGAGTTTGAATTACGAATACATTAATCTTAAGATTAATGTATTCGTAATTCAAACTCTTTAGAGTTGAAAAACTTGTAAATAAAAATAAAGAAAATTTCGGGTACACAACACAGTTTTGAGTTTGGGATTTTGAACCAAAAAGTTTATTTGTAATAATTCTGAATTTAAGTTGTTATGTATTTTTAATTATAAAATATGGAATTGGAATGTTGTTTATGTTTTAAATGATGCGTCTAGTTTTATTTATACAATTTCGTAAACAATATTTACAAAAAAAAATTTTGTTTTATTTTTATACTTGTAAATCAAGTTTTTGACTCTCAGCCCCGAAAATATTTACTGTCGTGATAGCTAAAACTATCACGACACAAAAATTTTTCTGGGCTGAGAGAAAAATGTTGCCTTTTTGTGAAGGAGGAAGATTCAAAGTAATTTTTGATTTTCGCTGTCAGTATATTTCTTGGAGAATAGAATTTAGATATTTTTGTTTATTTACACATTTTATCAGAACTTTTTATTGTTTTTATTAAACTCATAACATTTTTTTTATTATTTAGCTGTTATTCGGAAATATTTATACACGAATTTAGATTTATTGCTATAATAGTTAATTAAATGTCGCAATAGTATACATAAACTTGTATAGTATTGCCATAAGCAACTTTTTCGATTTTCGGGGATAGAAATTTGGGCTATCTTCACAAAGGTAGGAAAGATCCACCTTTCAAATGCCCAAAAATTTAAATCAAGTCTATTAGTCAAATTTTAGATATAGTCGTGTGAAGTCGTAGTAGATATCAATTAACAGAGCAAGGTTGTTACAGGCTGGCTACTGCCAACCTGCAGATTTCACTAAGCGCATGCAGAGGCATCCACGGTGATTTTTGCCGGCTACGTTCTCAGGGAGAAGTGCTAAGGTCGTGGGGTTTGAGGCTTGCATGACGCTCCTGGCTTACACCGTGATCATACAGGAAGTTGGGGGAACGCAAATAATAATAACAACCGTATGTTCCGCCGAAATTCGTCGGCCGGAACTTGAGGAAAGAACTACGAAATAATCATAAGAGAGAGAGAGGTGCCTTGGTGCGCGCATCCATTCGAATTCAAACAGGGCAAAGCCCCGGTTACGAAATTGGATGCGGGCACCAAGGGACCGCAAACACTAAACCGACACAGAGGGAGTCTCCGCTCCCATCATACACAACCGAAAATTTAGTAATTCATTTTATAATTAATTTTAATTTTTTTTTGTTTTTTTTAAAGGAAAACAAAAAGAAAACAACTTCCCAAAAAAAAAAAGAAAGTGAGGGAACGAGAGAGAGAGAGAGAGAGAAATATGTACCGAGCGCATGCACTTGTTGTGCGGCGCTCGATTACAAAATTTGAAATTTTAATATAATATAAAAATATGTAAAAATAAAATCAAAAGTAGAAAAAAAAATAAATAAAAATGGTACCTTAATTAACTAGTTTAAAAAAAACTGTTGCGGCCTTGCGCCATTGCTGTTGCGGGGCCTCTCCCCGATTGAAAAAATGGGTTGCGGCCTTGCGCGGCCGTCATGCCACAAGGGACTCCTGTCCCCCGGACCGTTGCGGTGCCTTTCACCGATACCAAACAAGCAGCGAATAGCCGGTTGGCTACCCGTTGTTGCGACCTTGGGCGGTCGTCCGTTGCGGGGCCTTTCCCCGATACCAATAATAATAAATGGCCGCAACTGGCCACCCGTAAATAAATATATAAGCGTTGCTCCGCCAAAACTAGAAATATTAATCCTCTGGCCGGTCGGCCACCTGGTTCGGTAGAGGTCCTTCCGCCTTTGTTGAACGTCGTTCCACTGATATCAACGCTGCCGCTGTGCCCGCCCGACAAAGGTGCTAAAAGTCTGATGTAAAATGTAAGACCCCGTGGGGCCACTGCTATAGTTGCGGCACAACTTTGCCGTTATTATTATGACAACACGTTAGAATACCCGTTATCGATCTGAGTGGGCTTTCCACCGAAATAAAAATTACCACGTTGTTTGCCACCTGGTATTTGGGCGTGGTGCCGCCGAAAATGTTTGGCCTCGACTGGCCACCCTTTAGTTAATTGCGGTATACGGTGATTTATGTGCGCTTCCCCCACGAGTTAATAACAGCATCCTTGGAGATGCGACGCAGATATAGATACACAGCGCCCGCACCTAAACTTCTCGATAACAGCGCACTTTTTGTTTTTTACACAATAAATTTTCCGCTTCTCCGTTTATCGAAATAAACATACACCAATCACAACAACCGTTTTTCGTATTAAGTAAGTACATCACAAACTACTACACACTATTCTACACAAGAAAACAGACTGACCTGTTATATAAGAACTCCCAAACTGTCTTTTTTTAGACCAATATCAAGTTTAAATACGGTACCCGTTTGTACTGTGCCGCCTTAGTAAATAACCAGGACACTCACTTACTACCACCAGGAAACACTTTCGTAACTATACCCGTCTCTCAATTTACCTTCGCGGTCAATATTTTCGGAATCCAAACCAAAAAAAAAAAAAAAAAAAATAATAATAATAAAAAAAATGACGACGTTAACTATCCGTTGAACACACACTGTTCCAATTTGCCATTCACTATGAAAAATAATCAAAATGTCCACTCAAAATCTTGAAATAATTTTTATTTCACAATATCGTTTTATTTTAATTTATTTATAATAATTTTAGTCACAAAAATAAATAAATGGACTTAGCCAAATCAAAATATCCAAAAACTGGACTCTATCGAAATCACAACTTTAAAAATTTTTTTTTTATTAATCACAAACAAGATTTTGCATCAAAAAAAAAAACCAAACTTTAATCAAACAAAATCACCATTCGAATAACAACACAAGAGAAAACTCTTGCGCCGCACACCTCGTAAAACGTTCTAGAAGAAATTAATCTCTCTTCTCTGTCTCTCCTTTATATCAAATTTTCGTTGATATAAAAGAGAGAGACATATAAGAAAAACATTTCTTCCAAAACGTTTTACTTTGCACACACTCGATGCGCATTGTTCTCTCGATGGGGCACAAAACAAAACGTCGAGAGTGCGTTCAGTACACATTTGAGGTGAATAAAAAAACAAAAAAATGGTGGTTGCGACCAACACAGTCGTAACAAGGTTGGTATGGAATTTGTAGAGGAAGGATCCACCTTTCAAATGCCCAAAAATTTAAATCAAGTCTATTAGTCAAATTTTAGATATAGTCGTGTGAAGTCGTAGTAGATATCAATTAACAGAGCAAGGTTGGTATGGAATTTGTAGAGGAAGGATCCACCATTAGTCTATTAGTCAAATTTTAGATATAGTCGATTGAAGTCGTAGTAGATATCAATTAACAGAGCAAGGTTGGTATGGAGTTTGTAGAAGAAGTATCCAGATTTCAAATGGCAAAAAATTTAAATAGAGTATTAAAATTTAAATTAAAATATCTAAAATTTGTCTCATAGACTCGATTCATTTTTTTGGCTTTTGAATGGTGGATGCTTCTTCTACAAATTCCATACCAACCTTGCTCTGTTAATTGATATCTACTACGACTTCACACGACTATATCTAAAATTTGACTAATAGACTTGATTTAAATTTTTGGGCATTTGAAAGGTGGATCCTTCCTCTACAAACTCCATACCAACCTTGCTCTGTTAATTGATATCTACTACGAATTCACACGACTATATCTAAAATTTGACTAATAGACTTGATTTAAATTTTTGGGCATTTGAAAGGTGGATCCTTCCTCTACAAACTCCATACCAACCTTGCTCTGTTAATTGATATCTACTACGACTTCAATAGACTATATCTAAAATTTGACTAATAGACTTGATTTAAATTTTTGGGCATTTGAAAGGTGGATCCTTCCTCTACAAACTCCATACCAACCTTGCTCTGTTAATTGATATCTACTACGACTTCACACGACTATATCTAAAATTTGACTAATAGACTTGATTTAAATTTTTGGGCATTTGAAAGGTGGATCCTTCCTCTACAAACTCCATACCAACCTTGCTCTGTTAATTGATATCTACTACGAATTCACACGACTATATCTAAAATTTGACTAATAGACTTGATTTAAATTTTTGGGCATTTGAAAGGTGGATCCTTCCTCTACAAACTCCATACCAACCTTGCTCTGTTAATTGATATCTACTACGACTTCACACGACTATATCTAAAATTTGACTAATGGACTTGATTTAAATTTTTGAGCATTTGAAAGGTGGATCCTTCCTCTACAAACTCCATACCAACCTTGCTCTGTTAATTGATATCTACTACGACTTCACACGACTATATCTAAAATTTAACTAATAGACTTGATTTAAATTTTTGAGCATTTGAAAGGTGGATCCTTCCTCTACAAACTCCATACCAACCTTGCTCTGTTAATTGATATCTACTACGACTTCAATAGACTATATCTAAAATTTGACTAATAGACTTGATTTAAATTTTTGGCATTTGAAAGGTGGATCCTTCCTCTACAAATTCCATACCAACCTTGCTCTGTTAATTGATATCTACTACGACTTCACACAGCTATATCTAAAGTTTAACTTGTTTTATCTTCTTACCATTTTAAAAAAATAAAATAATTCTATTTTAGTTCAGAGAATTGTTGTTTTTCTAATATTAAATATTTGAATTAATTTTTTTTTATATTTTATTAATTTTGATTATATTGATGTAGATTATTATAGTGTAATTTTTTCGAGGTGATATAAAAATTTATCACGAAATGTTAAATAATAATAATATGTTTTGTACATATAATTGTAATTGAAAATTTCGTGATACTAATTTAATATTACAAAACTATATAATAATTTACTATATATTATAGCTAATCTCGTGATATATTAGATTTATATGCAGCAATATTAATTATATATACTTGACTATCAGGATAGTATTAAAATATTCTGTGAATATATAATAGTCTTGCCATATTTAACTATAATGGTTTTTCGGGATAATTTTTCGCGCTAACTTCCTAGAGGTGTATTTTATAGTGATTTATACATAACTTATTAAATTTTCTGAAAGTAATTGCATTACATTTTCGTCTAATAATTGGAATATTTTATTGTTTTATTCATCCCTATGACAGAATTGAAACATTTCAGATAATTTAGTTGCTCTGTAATTCCATTTTATCCGATTTTAGATATATATCTGATTATATAAAATACATAAGCTTTAACATAAATCATCTCGATCCACTTATAAATCGTCTGCAATCCACACTATGTTGCCTAAACTTTGTATTTTACACTGTTAAAACTATTTTTCGATCATGAAAATTCAATAATTTCCACTCACTTTATTTCCAAGTAGCTTGTTTTTTTGTTGTTCGTAACTCGTTTCAAGATAAATTCCAGATTTTTTTTTTGTATGCGCCAAACACTAACAAAACACTTTATTCCATTTTTAGAATAGTTGTTGTTCGTTGGAAATCATAAATGCAGAAAATGTATTTTCACGAAAGAAAATTTATGTTAAATTCATTCTTGTTCCACTTTTTTTTTTATCGTCATCCAATCCCATCATGAATGATATTAAGAAATTTGTTTGTAAAAAACTAAAAATAAAAAAGTCGGAAGTAGATAGTAGTAGTAAGAACTAAGTACAATTATTATTGTTGTGATGACGATGAGAAAGGAGGAAGATCCGTCGTCTAGCAACAGCAGTAAAAAATGATTTAAAATTTTTCTTCTTGTGTGTCAATCTGTCCCCGTTTTTTTAAATTCTTTCTTACAACAATAGAAGTAGTTATAGTTTTTCTGTTCCTTTCCGAATTCAACTCGATATTACTGCTTTTGTCCAAATCCACAGTTAAGTTGGAAAACCGTTAAAAGTTTCTTTTCTATCAACCAGAAGAAGAATTGCATTTCTAATTTTGTATTGAATTTTTCGTAACTTTAAAAAAACTGTGAATCATTTTGTTGGTAAAGCAGAACTACACTTTGTGCAATAATTTGCAGTTGATAAAAAGGACTCGAACTTTTATAAGAAGTAAAAAGTTTTTGTCGCTCGCCTTTATATAAAATAATCGAATTGATACGCTTTTAGTTTTTATAATCCATAGAAGTCGCGCTGCGTCCCTTTTTATATATTTCGCCTTAATGGGCATTAAGTACATAAAGTGCTTCTTTATAGTCATTAGGTTTATAAAGCTCCTTTCTTTAATCCTAGTCTCTTAACAAAAAATATTTAATCAAAGGTAAAAAATTCTTTTATTGGACATTGATGTCCTTTTTGTGCTCGTTAAAAGAAATATTTCGTTGTACTTATTTCATCCATAACAAACCACTTGTGTAACATCAAAGTAAAAAAATTACAACAACAATAATGAATACTCTTCTGTTAATGAAGATTATAAATCAAAACCAAAAATTATTATACGTTTATAAAAAATATTTGATGCGTCATTTAGAAGTTACAAAATCGTGCAGATTTGTCACTGTGTTGTGGAAAAACATAATGTGAGCTTCCTTTGTTAATATGCGGTCAAGTATTTACTAAAAGGAACTTTAGGTATTAGAGAGGTATGTAGAAGACTTTATTTCTGCTGAAATTTTGGAACGTAAGATTCCAAAATATGGTTCGAATTTGGGCCAGATAATGGCCAGAATTCTACAAATAGGGTTTGAGGTGCCTTCGTTAAAAGATTAAATCATCTGTGGTATTGTGGCTTTTCGGTATTGTGGCGTAGATTCAAAACCTTCTACATATGGTATACAGTATGACCTAGAAGTGGACAATCAAATAAACAAGGTGACATGGGAGATTATTTCTAACAAAAACAGACAGGTAAAATTTTTTCGTATTATTCATGGTGCAAAAGTTATTCTACTTTTATTGTTTTTTAGTGAAATCGTATGCGCACCCACCAAGAAGAGTGTGCCTGAGTGTGCCCACGATTAGAAAAATATGCGACCTAATGCAGATTTTAAAATTCTATCTTACACTGCGTTTAGTCAAGTAAGTCGAGTTTATTAAAAAATGAACTTAACAAAATTTCGATTTGTAAAATAGGTGCTCTGTCAGAAATAAAACAAAATGAATAAAATAATTTTATTTTTATTAATTTTAAATGTTAATTTTACTTAATTCGGTGAAACGCACGTTCGTCATTTTTAATAATATTTGACGCTTCGGTTTTACGTTGCCGCATCGCTTGCTCGGTCCAGTTTACTCTCTCATTAACCAGCTCTTTTAGTAACTCCACAAAAAAGAAGTACTAAAGGATTTAGGTCAGGTGACCACGGTGGCCATACTGACTCTTCCATTCCAATAGAGCGGAATTTTGTTAAGTTCATTTTTTAACAAACTCAACTTACTTTGTGAAAAAATTGATAAAAAACATGTAGTTTTGAATATCCCTGTGGTACCATCTTACCATCTTAAAATCTGCATTAGTGTCGCATATTTTTCTGAAAACGAGTCAATTTTCGGTAGTACAATATTTTCCCCGTTGGCGTCACTTAAACATTAACAATAATTTTTGAGAACCAAAAAAGACTTTACAAAACCATTGTTTTTATTTGGCAGAAGATAATACAACTTATAAAAATTATTTCATCCGAAAGGCACACTTATCTAGATCATATTGAAACAGAAAGTTAAACCCTTGGTTTTTTTAAATAAATTTTTTTGTAGGTGCATGCGATTTCGCTAAAAAACACAAAAAGAGGAATAACTTTTGCACTATCAATAATTTGAAAAACTTTTTTTGGCTGTTTTGGTTAGAAATGAGCCCCCTTATCACCATGCTTCGTTTGATCGTCCAATTTTGAGCCACTCTGTATATCAAGCTTTATTTTATTCCTCGGTAACGGTCAAGGTGTTAGTTCTTAAAAAATGGAGTTAAGCGAAGCCGAATAATTAAAATTGAAAGACTAGACTTTGAATACCAAATATCTTTGTTACGTCAAACATCGGAATTAGAAACGCCTGAATCACGATAGTTTGCAATCAAAGCTATAAACTATGTAAAGCAGCCACTGATCGGAACACTGTAGTGAAAGATCTTCAACAACAAGTTCATGATTGCACAGGCTGACCAATAGTGTGGTTATAGAGACTCTGTCTATAAATTTGACAATGACAAATAATATTCATGTTGTTGTTTGGTTACTAAAATCAAAATATATCTCAATTTGGCGGAGATTTTGAAAAGTTCTTAGCTTTTTGGGACTTATATGAATCATCTGTCATAAATTGAAGTTTTTTCTGAAGTTCTTAGCAAAGGAGCGCGTCGAAATTGAAGTATTAGCGTGGCCTTCATTATCGACTCAAACCTCACACAAGGCTCACAGAACAAGGAATGTTATACCCAGAACCACCCAACTAACCACGACTTTGTTTGAATCGCCACTTTGTTGCGGAATGGCTTAAGAACCATTCCGCAGATTTTCTACGCATGCAGAGGCTTCTCTCTTGGTGATTTTACCGACTATATCTCAGGGTTTGGAGTCGTGGGGCAAATTGAGGTTTGCATGCTGCTGGCCTACACCGTGTAACAGAAAAAATAAAAATAAAGTGTAAAAAAAACTGAAAATAATTGAATCTGCACCAGAATCTGTTGACCGAAGCCGGAGGAACAGCGAGATAAATATTATAATAACAGGTCGTGCCCTCCCAAGATCTCCCTGAAACGACCTGTTTAATGTCTGCTGAAGAAGCCCCCCGAATGACCCAACCATCTCTAGAGGCCACTGCCCAGTCACAACGAAGCAGCATAATAGGGGCTCCAACGGACAAAGCCTCTCTTCACTCAAAAAGACCTCTAAAAGATCCCCCAAATTACACACTCCGACAGGTTGAGACTACCGGATTTTACAGTTGTTCCCGAATGGACGACACATATACTGGACTCACCACTTTGACTCTGTGGATGTCCTGCCAAGGAGATGAAAATTTAACATTAAATGAAATTTAAAAAATGTAGAAAAATCAAAATAAAATTAAATTAAAAAAAAAATAGTATACCTTTTTATGTCACGTCACCCTTTAGAGGTGCGACGTATCTTTCCGTCAAAATGGGTTGCGGTGCCTTCTCACCGCTGAGCTCGTCTACTCGCCGTTATCCAATTTGTGAATGTTGGGCATTTTCCCACCTTTGACTGTAAATGGTGGGCGTCTTCCTATATAAAATAATAATAAAGAATAAATTTGACCTCGGCTGGCCACCTGTTATGGTATAAATTGTTTTCACCATAAAAATAAAAATGTGAATGGCCACGTTGTGGTTGTTGGCCACCAAGAGCTGGTTCAAATGTTTTGAATGGTACGGCTACAGTGTAGCTACCGTTTGGGTCTCCGTTTACATTCGCTGCACGTTCTTGACAAAACGGAAAACAAGATTTCGAAATAAAGGATGATTGCGATTCAGAATCCAATAAGCTACAGTATAAATTGTTTAGAGTTATCGGTCACCTTAGCTAGAGTGGTTGGTAATATTGTAGATAAAAGCATGCTAGGTTGGTGATAAGATGAACTTGTATGTTGCTTAAAGTTTAAATTTTATTTCGACCGGATCCGGATCAACCAGTAGCGTACTTTACACGTGGCTAACTATATTTATTTATCAGTGGCCTCAGTCGATGTTCCACTTATCAGGCTGGCTCCGAAACTCCCATCCACCCCAAAAGTAGTCGTCTCAAGGAGGAAGTAATAGATCCAGCAAATGTGTCGTCCATTTGGGGACGACCGTAAAATCTATACGGTCTCCCCGTGGCACTTCGGCAATCTAGCAAGCTGTCGGGCGGTGGAATGTTTGAGATCGTCTTGAAGTATTCCCGAATGGAGAGAGGCTCTGTCTGTTGAGAAGACTTCCCTACTCTCTAATGCCACTTCGTTGTGGCTGGACATCGGCTTCTGGCGGTGACGTCAGGGGTCGATGAGTCATTCGGATGGGTTTCTCCAGCAGACTTTGCATTTACCATTTGGGGAGATCCGTATGCGGTTTATTTAAGCTTGGTAACAAGTGTATAAACCCCACGCCTAAGGAGTGGCGTACGGCGTATTAACTTACCATCAAACTTTATGGCCTTTTTGCTCAACCATAAGTTTTTGGTTTGTGATCAGGCGGATTTCGAAGCTCTAATTCTTGTTGGGCAGGATACCTTATGTTCAAAAATAGATACAAAATATTTTATAAATAAATGATTTAATTTTTTTTGCAAGCGCTAGATCGCATTTGCGAATTGGATTTTATTTCTCGGTTGCAACATGGAACCTGCCTGCTCAGCACTGTATAAACTCGAAAAATTAGGCAATTTCAATAGGCATTAGGAAGCCACAATGGTCTGTGCGCGATATAATTTATTTATAAAAATTAATTTTTAAATAATCGGTAACTGTGGCGAACATGAAAACCGAAACGATTATTGCTTTATATATAAATTCCGAACCACAGATTGTTCGTGTTTTTCTTTATTCCTCCTTGAAAAGATATTCTGTTTACAAAAATATTCAGAGCTTATGTACAGTAATTTTATTGATAAGAACTAAAATTTTAGCACTTAAATATATCGGTTGTTGCTCAACCGGTTTGACATCCCAATGACCGATAAAGAGCAATTAAATCCTGCTGTCATTCCTATATCGAATTTTACCCTTTAATATAAACTCAAATACATCAAACTCATCTCCACGTCTGACAGCTGAGAACACGCGCCCTACATACATATTCAAAACCACTGAGTTAAATAAAATTTATGACTTTTGATAAACTTATCAAGGTTTTTCAAATTTTTCATATAAAGCTTTCACCAAAATTCGAACGAAACAAATATTTCCACAAGGTGTAGGTACACGAGCATAAATTATTGTGTGAATTTCCCGAAAAACTTTTAAGGTATGTGTATACACACAGAGATACTGAAACATATCCTTCCTCGTGTAAATTTTTACTCGTTCAAGGTGTAATTAACCATAAAAACCATCATGCGCTTTACCGCATCCCATATATGAATATACACAAAGCATACATGTTCGACAGACAAGCATATTATACATAATATTGATTGGGAAGATAAAAATGTATGTACCTGAAAATAAAGAATAAAAGAAAAGTGAAAAATCCATTAATCATTTTGCTTCATATGTAGGTGCCGCAGCCACTATTTATCTTCTATAATTTTTCTTCTCAATTTTTTTCTCGTTTCAGACCACATTTGGTGATCTACCCGATGTAACGGAACATTCATACAATCCGACTGTATTACCGGATTCAATATCAAATACAGAATTATCCATTACATCGCAACGTTCATCGACGCCGCACTGTCATCAAAATTTATCTAGTTGTAATAGTAATAACAATAATATTAATAATAATAGTAATAGTAATAGTAGAGATAGAGACCATCATATTAATACAAATATTAGTAGTTCCTTAACAAATTTAAATAGCAATGGGCCACAGCATCCCCACCATAATAATAATAATTCCAAAACGAAAAAACATCAACAGCATAAAAAACCAACAACAAAATTTAACTATTTTCTATTTCTAATACTATTATTTCTATTTGTAATCATAATTATTTTAATTAGTATATCGCTAAAATATTTCTTTGGCGGCTATAAATTGGATCGGAATTCACACGAGCAACGGATTAGTTTAGTCGAGCATATATTACGGAATACGCCGTTGATCGATGGGCATAACGATTTGCCGTGGAATATACGGCGGTTTGCGCATAACCGTTTAGAATATGTTAATTTTACGTATGGGCTAGATAAAATTGAGCCGTGGTATCGGTCACCATGGTCACAAACTGATTTGCCCCGGATGAAGCAAGGACTTATTGGTGCCCAATTTTGGTGAGTACATTTTTCATTATTTTTTTTTTATTCCAAATTATACGATGTAACACTAATTTCAATATATCCAAAAAATTTAAGATATGATTGAATGTTATAAGGGTTTACCTTTATAGCAACTTACTCCTTTACTGGAGTATGTTTGAAGAAATTATGGAAAAATAATAAAATACATATTTCTACTTTTTGTAATTTTCTGCTGATAGAGCGTTACTTGGGGTAGTGTTGGTGAGAAAATTTCGTCTTGGAAATGTAAATTCTCTACGTAAAATTCTAGAATTTTCCGTTCGCAATCAGCTTTTGAAATAAGATTTGGATTAGTAAGCTTGTGGGACCATTAAGCGGCAGGTCACCATTGATACTGTTTTCTATCGCTGGAGATCATCAGAAAACACGCTTAAAGCCGATTTGCTTTCTGCTCTGTATCACATTAAACGTCTCCAAAACGATGAAAAAACTGCTAACTGTTGCGTTTAGTTGAAATACAGAATGTCGTAAAATTAAATTCGCGACTCCATAATTCACATTTCCGTTGCAAAATATATAACAACTCACATTTAAAAAGCCCGACTAGTGTTGAGAGTTGGTGCAAATTGGTTATTTGTTTTGGGAAAAATACACAAAAGAAACATTTGATTTGGTCTAATTCTATTCTGACAGCAGTTTAAGATGATTAATGCGCATCTATAGTAGAAGAGAAAATGGGGAAAAGGAAGAAAATGAAAGGAATGGGATATTATGTTCTCGTCAGCATATAAATGAATCCAAATAAAGCCAGCCAAAATAAGCAAAATTTACAGAAAACCTACCAAAAAGTGAAAAATTAGGGAAATGATATTTCCCCAAAATGCGCGCTATATCCCGTCAAAAAAATTTAGTGTTATGTTAAATCTGTCCCATCATTTATATTTGTATAGCTTAAATTCCTTGCGTTAACAGTTGTTTTAAACATTGAGTGTGACTTCTCAATTCCAGATAGCCCTATCCTTGCATAAATCGTTTAGTTTATACCGGGAGTTTAGTACCGAAAAATCACCAGGATTATAGAAATTCCAGTTCCAATATTCGGTGTATTAGAAACAGTGGTTTAACTTGATCAATTCCCAACATCTGATGTCGCCATACAGGTATTAGCCATGACTAACCCTCTAATATATATTATCTTCTGCCCATATCCTTAAAAAATAATTCACTATATAAGATAACGATTTTGCATATTATGACGCAAACAAAAACTCAAGCAGGTCTGTTCTTCATCAAGTAAACGAACTACTTTATTGTATTAATAAACAATGGTGCAAGACTATTGAAGAAGGCTCAACTGTGGGGTAACATATATTTGTTTGTTTTCCATTCCTCACTATAAGGATTCAATTCAATCACCAAAATCGGAATCTAATGTTACTCCAAAGTTCCTGAACATGAACCGGAGCGTTTTCCAATTCGTTGAATTGATTCTGGAGTGTGAATCCTTGATGTGCGATATTGTACTATTCGCTAGCTAGCGATCTCAAGATGTTGGTGTATATTCGCTTAAGCGATCTCAAATCAAGCTCTCAACAAACAATAACTAACAGAATAACTGTTACAACGGCTGTAGATTTGTAATAATTTTTATTTTGTTGTGTTGACAATTCCGACCAATCCAACAGAAAGCCTTTTTACTACTAACTAAAATTATAATTTTTTAAGTTTATTTTGCATGTTACATAAAAATCTCAGAGAGGAAATTTGCATGCCAAAATAAACAATTCAAAAATATTAACAAAATTTACTTTAGGTAATGAGAGTATATAATGCAAATGATAAGTATATAACATGAGGTAAAATTAGGACATTTAAATTAAGCATTAATTTACATGACATTGTAATACATAATGTTGAAATGCAGATGTAACATTAAATAATGATTGATCAATTTCTGTTCATTATCAGTTCCTAATCCTGTATTTCCGAAATCATGTCTCCCAATGTATGCGGTGCTTTTTTAAATGACTAACAATGTTGTCACTTCTGTCTGTATACACCAAGTTATTGAAATCTTCAAAAAAATTATGAAGACCCTTCTCCAAAATCATTTTTCTCCGCGTTTTGACTCCCACAAATACAAAAAAAAATGTATGGGATCTCTATACATCAAGAGGATCGGATACCAACTAATTTATCGTGTAATTCATCGTTTGAAAGGTTTTGACCAGATAATAATTTTGACGAAAACGCTTTAGTACATACGTCCACCGTTTTGGCGCTGCTAGCCAATTTTCCATTTATCATAGAACATTAACTTGTCGTTTATATTTGACTAAGGTCTTGAAGAATTCCGTAAATTTAGCTGAAGCTTGATTTGGCTGATTACTCAGAATTATCGTTGTGGTGCTGATAGCAGTTCCAATTTTTCTCGTCTTGAATGATAAATAATTTAGTTGAAGCACATTTTGAATGCTTCAATAAAATAATTTCTCATTTCTTTCGAATGTTTTGTAAAAAGCAACAATTTTCTTTTCAGTGTCTTAGGTAATAAATCTGCCGTTCTTGCGCTGGTACGAAATTGTTCCTTTAACTTAAAACACCCAAACGCGAATTGTCCTCGTTTAACCGTCCCCAGGCGCGTATTCTTACCCAGTCGGAAATTTCCACCGAAATTTGTTCATTAGAGAAGTAAATAATAGAGGACTTTGAAGCAAATTTAATAAAACGATTAAGGTAGCCGGCGATAAATTCGAATAATATATAGAATTTTAATGCAAATTATAATCCGCCGACGGAAATATCCACCGATTTCAAGAATATCCGCCGTAGCGCTATTTGATTGAATTGCATTTTTTTGGCCTACTAATGGAATCAGTTTGGTGAAGATATTTTAGAAACCAAAGTGGAATGAGAAACTTTTGTTCTATGAGGGTTTTATCGAAGAAAAAAATGATTACGGTTTGACAGTCTCATGTATCACATATGATACATAGGCGGTTAACCGAAACTTTTTTGTATCATATTTGATACATAATCTTATTTAGAATATGTATCGAATATGATATAGAAGCGTCTCGGCTAACCGCCTATTTATGAATGAGGGCGGCAAAAGGTTAATAATTTATTTTGCAATAATAATAATAATTTGATGGTGGTGGTCCGAAACAGTTCTTTGCAAACGTGGTATTCCGGTGACGGTGGTGCACTGTTAAACCTTCTTCCCTTTCTCAAAATCTTTTGAGACTTTTCTCTAAATTGCTGTTATCGATCATTGTGTAACATTATAGGTGGAGTCGTTTCTAGGAACTAGATTGCACGTTAATTTCCATAGCAGATACATATCGTGAGTATATATTTTTCCATTTTCATGCTTCAGTTGATGTGGTTTTAGGATTCCAAAGAATTTGTCTGCCCCAATCAATATATCGATTTTAGATGTCGCTTTGATATTAAAGTCTACTAACGACATTATCGAAAGGAACTGATATTTGAGCAAATCACCATGTTCAAATGGTTTGATCGAAGTGATGGAGGGTACTATGTACCCTGCTACATCGAAGAGAACGGTGGCGTTGGAATGTGGTCATACGGTTACATCGGCTAGCCTTCTGGTGGTAACAAGTTTCTGATCGGCAAGACTCTGATTACAGCGGCGGAATCATGAAATACGACCGGAAAATTTAAACGGATTTAAAAATATTTTCAAACTTATTAGATTAAAAGTATCCAAATTTACCATGATGGATGCAGACTGATGTTTAAATGCAACTTCTATAATATTTGAAGAGCAATGGCTAATCTCCAACAAAATTTTCAAAATTCATTTTTTACTGGTACAACATTTCCGTTTAAAACTGCTCGATTATGAAATAGTTGTCGAATTAAATTTTTATTTTAAACTTTCATTTATTTGAGTTTTCATACCAAATATTTACTCCAACTTTGACCATTTTTCAATTTTTTTTGTGTTTGTCCATTGAAATATTTTCTAACAATTTATTTTTTCGGTCGGATTTTATGATCTTGCCCCTGTTTACATCAAAATAATTAAATATTTCCGGAAATTTTACAATTTTAAAATACAAAAGACTTCAATGCTATCTCATAAAATGAAGTGGCGACGAACCTGGTACGAGCAATTTGAAATTCGAAATGAATTTCGAAAATCTTGTAGGAGATAAACCATTGCTCTTAAAATATTATAGAAGTTGCATTTATACATCAGTCTGCATCCATCATAGTAAATTTGAATACTTTTAATCCAATAAGTTTGAAAATATTTTTAAATCCGTTTATATTTTTCTGGTCGTATTTCATGATTCCGCCCTCTCTTGTTTTCGTTTTAGTCCTTAACTTTTGGGCAAATGATAATAAAAGAGGATTGTGAACCAAAGTCGAGTAAAATGGGATGTTGGCCACTTGTAATGCGCAGAGTAATTTGCATTACCATGCGGTTATAGAAATTTATCTAATAAGCAAAAATACTGAGCCAGAGTCTTTTACCGGTCCCACACAAATTAAACGATAATTTAAAAAATAAATTGGAAAAAGTTGCGAATCGAAAATAATCTTGCAAATAGAAATGTAGTAAAATTAAAGATTGGAATAAATAATATGATCAGAATTAAAAATAAAATGTTAATGTTAAACTAAAAAAATTTTGAGGGCTTGAAAGCCCGCTGCATTGGCGTCACTTAACGTCGACGAGTGTACTTATTTCTAATATTAAATTTTTTCGCAAATCATTTAAAACTGCTAATTTCCATTCCGAAAGATCTAAATTACAAGTATCTGAATGTTTAGGTGTAGTTTGAATATAAATTTTACAGTCGATGACTTTTAAATTGGAGTCTTTGGAGGATGATTGAATACTAAGTAGAGCTAAATATTCATCCGATGAGAAATGTGGCGAGTCAAATCCACATCAACACTTGATAGAGCATCAGTCACCAAGATTTGACTACCCCAAATTCAAAATCGAATCCTTGTAGCAAAAGGCTCCAACGCGCCAATTTTCCGTGTGCATCCTTTAGTGACATAAACGAGGTCAAGCTGGCATGGTCGGTGATGACAGTGAAGGGTAGACCTTCAACATACGACCGATATTTGTTAGAGTTAAAACTGCAGCTAAACATTATAATTCAGTCATTGAGTCATGTCGCTGAGCTCCTTTTAACTTACGTAACATGAACGATATAGTTCGGTCGAACTCTTCACTGTCCTTCTTGAAAAGAACAGCATCAATGTCAGTTGAACTAGCATCACATTGGATATAAAAGCATTTTGTGAAATCCAGTGGCACTAGTACTGGAGAGGTTATGAGTCCGGATTTTAATTGATCGATGGCAGATTGAATTGATAAAGCGGACGCCCTGGGATGGCGAAGTCGGTTTTTTCTTTAGATTTCGGGGATAAGAGAATTTGCCCAAAATCATCTTTTATTTATAATTTCGAAATGTACTCGGTCTTGTCGAGTCGACCCAGTACCGTCACTCCACTAAAGGCAAGCGAAAATCAGCCTCTTGGCCACGCCATTCAACTTACATGCATCGAGGCACAATCTCCATTTTCCATTTCGCTTAGGTACCAGTGTCATGAGAGAACTCCACGAACTGTACCTTCCCTCAATGGCACCAAGGAGCAGCATTCGGTCAATTTCCTCGTACATTTGCTTTTGACAAGCAGGTGAATAAGAGTGGTATTTCTGTTTAATCGGGGCTGCGCCTCCGGTGTCAATAACATGTGCAAGTAATGGAGTTTGACCTAAATCAAACTTTTGGAAATCCAGAAGAAGATTTATAATAGTCAATAATAGATTTTAGCCGAACACGTTATTCTTCCGACAAGATATAGTAATTGTTCGCGGATGATACAATATCCTGCTCACTAGAATTTGATTCACAACTATCTGGACTATTTACAGAACGGGTTTTAAAAGTATCATTTACCTCCGATATCATGGTAGTCGATCCATTCTCGATACCCAGTTTCCCGCACGATAACAATTAGGGGAGTGTGGCAACATAATGTCAGGAGTACCACAACTGAAACAGGAAAGTTTTAGAGGAATATCACAATTCCGCCAGATATGATCTGTTCTCTGAAAATTCGAACACACGTCTGTCCAGCACTATCACTGTCGCGGTATGCAATATAACTGATTAAAATGCAGGCCCGACGAATTATGTGGTTGTGGACCGATGGTCGATTGGTGCTGCTATGTGACAACTTTTACATATGTAGACAGTTGACGCAACGTTTGCCAATTTTCATGAATTCACTTATTTCTTCAATTGTTCAACTGTCAAGGATCTCGAGATTCAGCTTCATGTCTGATGGCCGGTAAACCACGAATAACTTCGTCAGTGGTATCCATTAATTTTCTAATTTGCTGCGATGTTGGTGCATGAATGGATGGTATATCAACAAAACTCTTAATGAATCGTTGTCTACCTTACAGAGTCTTCTATTTTTTAAAAGTTTTAATGTATTTGGCATCGGAAATAGGCAGTTACTTCAACAAATTTGCTGCTTCACCTCTCAAAAACCACGTTGCCGTTAAGCGGTTGATTAGGTTTTGAAATCATTGTGATTTTCGCTAGTTTCTCATGTCACGGAACATAACATAGTTTAAAGATACGCATTGATTATGTGCTGTAGAGTCCTTAGTGCTTTTTCGGGTAGGGATTTAATTATTTCCCCCGTTATCAAGTCGTATCTAGGGGCTTTTTTATGTTTGAGGTTTTTTATTTCTTGTTTGATTTCTTTCAGAGTAACTGGTAGAAATGATACCTCGTCTATTTTGCTAATAAGTGTTAAATATTCATTATCCGATTATAATGTTCCTTCAACCATTTTTATAGGTGATAGGTTTACCTGTCAGATTGTTGCACAAGTTGCTTAGGATTGTTTTGTCTTCAGAGGCCCTAGTTCTCTGTCAAATCTTACGAGCTCCTCTTTTTTTGTTAACTAACCATTTGTAGTTCATAAGAATTTGTAGTTTAAATCGTGTTAAACTTTAGTTTGGTGGTCAAAAAATTTGGAGTTGCTTTATTTTTCGTAGTCGATTTCTTTTACGGACCTTTCAGCTTTTTGTTTTGCTGCAACCTGTTCCCTAACTTTCAGATGATAAATAGCATTTCGGCGCATTTCCTTTGAACTCTATTCCCGTTTTGTGACTACTCTATGCCACTTCTTGTATACTGTTATTAAGTTGTTCTATTTATTTTTCTAGCGGTATAGGATTTTTTATTGGCATCTGAAGATCGATAGTATCCTTAACTGGTTTCTGGAATTTCTCCCTGCAGGTTCTGTCATAAGTTAGCCAAGTGGACTAGTTTTCTTAACAATCGTTTCAATGATTGTAATATTAATAGGCGTGGAATCCAAAAATTGTAATTTTTCGCCTAAATTTCATTTTTTAAAATTTTTCACCAATAAAACGTGTTGGTAATTGCATCAGGGAAACTTTCGAATTTCAAAATGAAACTTTACATACCGATTAAGCCAAATTTGTGCTAATTAGTGCTTAAGCTAAGTTTTCAGCTCGAGCTAAGAGAAATTTAACCGCGGTCTCTTCAAATCTCCACTAAATTACAGATAAATTAGTAAGCTAAAAAGTTTATGTATAGATAAATTTTGACGTTTGTTTTATTTGTCCTACAACAAACAAAAATAAACTAAATGATGAAGGCCCGGTGGCAAAGTGGTCAGCATGCTTGCTCCAGCGACCGGAGGTCCCGGGTTCGATTCCCGGTGATTACATGGAAAAACTTTCACGGCTGGATCAATGAATTAATCCCTAATTGAAATGAAAATATGATTATGGAACCTCATTTGAGGCGGCCAAATCTCTTGACGGGATATAATGCCAGAGAGATAGATAGAGAGAAACGAAAATACATGTAGTTCGATACTATTTTCATAGTATAGAAAACTATTTTGTTCATCCATTAAAGTTCAGTATCCAGCTCGCGTTAAGCTAAATTTTTACATACAAATTTGACGTCAAATTTAGCTAGCGAAATAATAAATAAATATTTGGCTTACTTATATAGATTGCGCTAGTGAAAACTCTACAAATCAAAAATCTACATTTACAAAAGATTATTTTTTAATATTTGTGGCACTATCAGAGGAAGCGATAAGAGCAATAGAAGCTCTTTGATCTGTGTCTGCATGGTTGACAAGGAAATTACTATTAATAAAAATAAAAATAAATATTGAAAAAATTAAAAATGTGAATTTTTTCGGAAAATCAAAAAATTTTCCGAAAAAATTTAGTTTTCCCCTCCGAAAAACTGATAGTAAAAAATCCAGCATTCAAAAATTCTAAAAAATTTATATTCCTTGACTGATAATCTCGATGCATACGTAAAATAAAATTACGACCTAATTTTCCTCGGTAAAGGCTAGCTCCCGCTAAGATAAATTTTACATTCAATTTTGACGTAAAATTTAGCTCACGTTTTCGTAGATGTGGTACGCAGCTGACGTGAAAAGTTTATAGTTGTGATAACTTTACAAACAGTTTCGCAGCAATTTATCTGCCTCCTAGAACAATAAAATTTAGAAAAATTTTGACAGCAAAACGTGAATTTTTTTTTATGTAAATGCATGAACAAAATAATAAACAAACGTCAAAATTTATCTCTACATATAATTTTTAGCTTACTAATTTATCTGCAATTTAGTGGAGACTTGAGGAGACCGCGTTAAAATGTATCTTAGCGGGAGCTGGATACCGACCTTAATTTTACTTTACGTAAATATCGAGAAAATCAGGCAAGTAATTTAAATGTGGGAAATTTTTGAATGCAGGATTGTTTCGTATCAGTTTTTAGGATGGGAAAATTAAATTTTTCCGGAAAATTGTTTTATTTTCCAGAAAAAATTTATTTTTTTTTATTTTTAATTAATAATAATTTCCTTGTCAACCATGCAGACACAGATCAAAGAGTTTCTATTGCTCTTATCGCTTCCTCTGATATTGCCACAAATGTTAAAATAATTGTAAATGTAATTTTTGCTAATGTAATTTTAATTCGTTTTATACCTTAGAGCAGCGGTTTCCAAACTGTGGGTCGCGACCCACAGGGGGGTCGCGTAATAACCTCAAGCGGGTCGTGAAGTTTTTAATTTCTGTTTTACATCTTTAAAAAAAATACTTACAAAAATCTATTTAATCATTAAATTTTAATGCACATTTTTTGTTGCGATACTACTTTATTAAGAATCCCTGTAATGCCGATAATATCTACTTTTTTCTCTATTTTACTATACCCTGTGGTTTATTTTCAAAACTAAATAAAAATAAAAACAAAAACAAACGAAAAACAAGAACAAACGATTTAGTCCATTTTTTTCTCGAGACAATTTTTAGTACATGTTCCAAAATACATACACAAAAATTGATTTGAGCATGCGCTGAAAATGTCACGAGCCGTTTGTCATTTAATTTTTGTCAAGAGCAAAATATATATAGATTTATAGATAGAATATTTTTTTAAAGTTTTAAAGAATTTATATTCATCCCTATCAAAGGAATGGATAAGTTTTTAATCGGTTATAAAAGAAAAATAAGTAATAATGAAGATACCGATGCTAGTACCTGTGGCCCTATTCTGGCTTTCCCAGGGAATTGGGAAAATATTTTGCTGTAATTACAAATTACAATAATTCCCAAATATTTATTTCCCGTTCCCAAATGTATATTCTGGTAGACTGGGAATAATTTTTGGGGGGAAATTTTTTATTTTGGTTTTTATAAACTAACAACGCATGTTGCGATTTTATTAAAAGTTTAATTTATTTTTAAATATAAATTTATTAGAAAAAATAATGTTTAAAAATTCGAAAAAGTACGAATTACAATTCCCTAAAAAAATAATGGGGAAAAATTAATGTCAAAACTGCTATAAAATGGAATTATTTTTTTCCCAATAAAAAAAATTCCCAAACGCCAGAATACACTTTGGGGAATAAAAAATTCCAAACTGATAGAAATACGTCACTAATTCCCAATTCCTTATTCCCGGGAAAACCAGAATAGGGCCACTGTAAAGATAGTGGGAATAAAAAATACGCAAGTGAAAAAGGAAGTAACACCCCCAAGTCCAGAAAATACGATTCATCATATTTATCGTTAGGATTCACGAGTGTTCTGGTAAACGATTTGGAAAAACCAATGTGTGTGGTTTGTATGAAAGTTTTGTCTGTTGAGAGTATGAAACCAAGTAAATTAAGACGTCATCTTGAAACTATGCATTTTGAATATATTGATAAATCCATAGATTTTTTTCAAAGAAGACTAGCAGAGATTAATAAAAGAAAACAAACATTTAAAAAAACAGTTTCTGTTCCATCAAAAGCAATGTTTGCATCATACCAAGTTGCCTATAGAATTGCCAAATGTAAAAAACCCCATTCAATAGGTGAAACGCTTGTACTACTAGCAGCTATTGATATGGTTGAAACAATGTTTGGAGAATCATATGCACAGCAGTTGCGAAATATACCGCTCGCTGATAATACTGTTGGTAGAAGAATTGCTGATATATCTGAAGATCTTTGCGATCAGCTAGTTTATCAACTGCATACTTCAAAATTCGCCATACAAGTAGATGAGGCTACAGATGTAGCTAAAGATGCCCATTTAATTGCATATGTTCGATATGTTACAGAAAATAATGTAAAAGAAGATATATTATTTTGCAAACCTATTTTGGGCAAGGCCACGTCTATTGAAATTTTTAATATAATAGACAATTTTTTTGTTGAGAACGATTTAAAATGGTATAATTGCATTGGACTCTGTACTGATGGTGCACAAGCAATGTCAGGACGCAAAGCAGGTCTTCAAGCATTGGTTAAAAATAGATCACCTTAACTTATATGGACGCACTGCATGCTTCATAGAGCAGCTCTTGTATCAAAAAATATGAGTGAGGAATTTAATAACATATTTCATATTGTTACAAAAGTTGTAAACTATATCAAAAACCGTCCTTTGAAAGCGAGATTATTTGAAAAGTTGTGTGAAGATATGGGAGCTGAATATAAATCACTCTTGTACTATTGTGAAGTACGTTGGCTATCTCGTTCAAAATTTATTCAAAGAGTGTTCGAACTTAAAGACGAAATTGCAATTTTTCTTGCTGAAAATCACAAAGATGAGGCATCTTCCTTTCGCAACGATAACTTTATTCTTAGACTTGCTTATTTAGTTGAAATTTTTAAAAAATTAAGCGATTTAAATAAATCAATGCAAGGTCCACAAATGCATGCTCTGATTCAAAAAGACAAAGTCACGGCATTCATTAAAAAATTGGAGCTATGGATATCCAATTTAGAAAAGGATATATATGACATGTTTCCACTTTTAAATGATGCCGGTACCAGAAACAATATTAAAGCAAACAAAAATCTTTTTACAGAACATTTGCAAAGTTTACTATACCATTTTTCACATTATTTCGACGATATTGATTTTACTAAGTTTGCATGGATCCAGAATCCATTTTTGAATAACCAACTTGATGCATTTGAATTGACAATTTTAGAAAAAGAACAACTGATTGAAATATCTTGCGATACCTCATTGCAACAGGAATTTGATAGCAAAACTTTAATTCAGTTTTGGGTGGAACGAGAAAAAGATTATATTACTTTGTCGGACAGAGCTATAATAGTGCTGTTACCATTCGTAGCATCATATTTATGCGAAACCGGGTTTTCTGCTTTAGCAGCCATGAAATCGAAATATCGAAATCGTTTAGTAGTGGAAAAAGAACTTCGGGTGGCTATTTCAACAATAACACCACGATTTGAGAAACTTTGTGCCAACAAACAAGCTCATCCATCACATTAAATTTTTTTTCTATAAATATACATACTGAATTTTTATTAATTATTGTTTAGTTTTATTCTATGAATACATTACTTTTTACAACTTGAAAATGTGCTTATATTGTTTTATCTTATTTTATTGTTTTATCTAATCGGTCGCCAATTTTTAATTTTATCTTATGTGGGTCTCAGTATCAGAAAGTTTGAAAATCGCTGCCTTAGAGGTTGGGGGTGCCGCGCTAAAAGTACCACTTTTCCAGAATTTATATAGTTCTTCAAGTGACACTTTATTTATATTTTATTTATAATTTTAAACTAAGTAAAAAGAAATTGAAAAAATTTTCCTCGAAAAATTGCAAAATTACGGAAAAATAACGTGTATTGTCAAAAAACTGTTAAGATACTACCCTAATATCAAAATTTTTTATAAAAATTACACATTTGTACTTATTTTGAATTAAATAATATGCAATTTTTTGTTTAATTGAAAAATTTCCGGTAAAATGTAACTTCCACATCCTAAAAGCTGCTAATAAACAATCCTGCATTTAAAAATTTTAAAAATTTATACTCCTTACCTGATTTTCTCGATGTATACGTGATGTAAACTTTAGTCAAAATTAGTGTTAGTCCAGGAGCCGAGAAAACGGGAAAGTAAAATTTTAAATTTCGCCTGAATGACGAAACAAATAAATCCTGATTTCTAGAAAAAACCAGAAATAATTTAATCCGAATTTTAAAACTTTCCAAAGGCGACTAAACTGACAAAATTTGTGCTAATCATAGAAATATAATTTTCATACGATTTCATACTGAGGAAAACCAACTAACCCCTAATAGATACTGTATTAAACAAACAAAGTCAAAGTGACAGAACGACAGATCACAACGACAAATTAAACAATAGAACACACATACTATATTCCTGTCAGGCATGTTCATTGCCATCCAAAAAATCCAATGGCTAAATTTGTGCTAATCCGGCTAATTGATCCAATTCCACTAAACAACAAAATCAATGGTTTTCTGACATAACGGGTTCTAGATACCAATGAAGAAGGCGCTTCTGTAGCTGATGGCATATTCCTATCAGGAATGTTCATTGCCATCCGAAAAACATAGTGGCTGAATTTGTACTAATCCAGAACTGGCTCAGTTCCATTGAACAACAAAGACCGTCGTTGAATGAACAGTTTTATGATAAAAAGTGTTAAAGAAACCAATCAAGTTGGCGCCTCTGACAAAAAATATAATGGCTAAATTTGTGCTAACTTGGTTAATTGGCCCAATTCCACTGAACAAACAAAAACCGTTGAATGAACGTTTTCCTGATTTAAAGTGATCTAGAAACCAATGAAGTTGGTACTTAGTGATAGTGAATATTCACTATCAGAAGTACCAACTTCATTGGTTTCTAGAACACTTTAGATCAGGAAAACGTTCATTCAACGGTTTTTATTTGTTCAGTGGAATTGCACCAATTAGCCAAATTAGCACAAATTTAGCCATTATATTTTTTGTATTGGAATGAACATACCTGACAGGAATATCTCTGAATTGCTTATTCTTGGATTTTATAATATTTTATTTATATTTTTTAATTTATTGTTCAACACAAATAGTATTGAACGGTGGTGTGAGTCACGTCAGAAATCCCATTTTGGAAATCCCACCGTTTTCTTATTTTGTCGAGTAGTATTTGATTGTGTAATTTCGCGTCTAACGGTAAAATTTGTGCATAATGTATTTTGGGAGATAGTGTGGGATTTCTGACGTGATTATCACACTAGAAATCCCATAGATTTTTCCTAGAATGGCTATATCTGCCTATTTACATCGGATATGTACAACGCCTATTCCAGTAGATCAACTATGGAAAAATATCGTATGTTTCTAGTAACAATGTTAAAATTAGATGTATATAACATAAAAAGACTAAAATTCAATAGTGGCATACTCCCCATCAGCCAGAATATCGAACTTACAAAACCCTTCCTTCAACCCTTATTTCAAAAGATCAATTTCTGAAAATTTTTATATGGGTGATTTCTGGAAATCCCAACATTTTTTAATGAATTCACTAGAACTGATTTTTTGTTTGTCTATACGTTTATTTTCTTTTACATCACTAACAGATAAATCAATTTTTTGATCATTTAGCTATCCCCAGGAAGCACTGCGTGGAGACGACCAAGTTACTTCCCATTTTTTCGTAGTTCTTTTTTTTTATTTTTTTTATTTTTTTGTATTTTTTTAGTTTTAGTATATTCAATGTTTAATTTAGTTATAGTTTCATTTGTAGTTCAATTCATCGTTTAGTTTTCTGAATAAAAGAGAATTGTTTCTTTAAACCGTGCACTTGTTTCTGCGAGGACTAGCACACTATTTTGGTCGTCCTACAGATGGTAACGTTCGTCTGTCCTGTATATGTAGGTCACAAAATGAGGAGACTCCAGTAAACGGCCTGCAACTGATAAAATTTTAAATTTTTTGCCTCTGATTTGGAGTGTTTTTGAAATATCTATCGTTGACGATCGTCTATTCTTAAATTTTTTTGAGATTCAACATCAAATACTAATAATCGATTTAATGTTACATCATTTACATGCTCGTTACCACAGGATCACAATTTTACTTCTTTAAAATGTATAGCCGTTTCTAAACGTTTTAGGTCATTTTCAATAACATGAAGTAACTTGGTTGCCTCCACGCGGTGCTTCCTAGCGATATCTAAATGACCAAAAAATTGATTTATCTGTTAGTGATGTAAAGGAAAATAAACGTAAACAAACAAAAAATCAGTTCTAGTTAATTCATTAAAAAATGTTGGGATTTCCAGAAATCACTCATTTATATGAGTTAAATTTTCAGAAATTGACTTTTTGAAATAAGAGTTGAAGGAAAGGACTTGTAAATTCGATTTTGGCTAATGGAGATTGGGCTAATTGTATTGTCCTGTAAAAGTTTCCATCGCGGATACCACAAACATGCTAATGCTTGATTAATGTATTCATTGATTGCATAAGTGTCTGATGGTGTCTGTTATGCACATGTCCGTCCTTTTTCTTCTTATCGAGAAGTATTTCTCTAGAAATTTTTTGTACTCTTCATCGGTCAGCCTGGCTAGCAACTCCTTTATTTCTTGAAAATATAAATGAGGGGATTTTGCATATAAATTATGACCAGCAGAATGGAAATAAGGCAACATTTTTCGAACAGATTATATATGCATCTGCCAGTTGCCCGTCCTCTCAGCTCTGATATTCTGCAGCACAATCATAACTTGCTAAAATATTCGAGCCAAAGTTTGCATGTCATGTTTGTTGTTCTAAGTCTGTTGATGTTACTTTCAAACAGCTCTCTAGGTCGCGTACTACATCCGAATCATGACACAATCCACAAACGTTACTATGATAGTCTCCTCTACCGTTGGCATGTCCGAGGTAATAGAACATATAAAATCGGTCCCAGACCACTACCTTGTGGTACTCCTGCTGATATTTTTGTATTTCTGAGTATTCGCCATCTAATTTAACATGACAGTTAATTATGTAAGATTTTAGTATTTTATAAAACTGCAATATTCCAAGACTTTATGCCAAACTCTATCAAAGACCTACACTACACCCAAGAAGATACTGAAACGTAATTCCTTATTTTCAAGTACATCTTCAATTATGTTTGTAATTCTGTGTACAGGCATATAATTTTTGTCTTCTATTATACTGGTATGAGTCTTTTTAGGAGTTGTTTCTCGAATAATTTTGAAGTTGAACGAAATCGGCCTATACCAATTTTTGTTCTTAAATGTTTTGTTTGGTTTGGGTATCATGATATTTTCTGCGACTTTCCATTGATTTGGAACGTGTTTAAGTCTAAATACTGTGTTAAATATTTTTAGTAGTTTACGTAGTCCTATTTTAGGAAGAGCTTTAACTATTTTTCCTGTAATTAAGTCATATCCTTGAGATTTCTTTACATTAAGGTTAAGATTGTTTTCCTCTTTTAATTCTTCTGGTTTTTTGCGGTTAGCGATTTTATATACTGATGGTATGTTTGCCTTTGCTAGTTGTCAAGGTAGAGGCTGGAACGTGTTTTCGAGGTTGATTGTAAACAACAAAGCATCTTCATTTTTAAGTCAACAGTTCAGTTCTTCAGTTTTTTGTTTAAGTCGTTTTAAATGTTTTTCCAAAGTGAACACTCGGGATCATTTTTCTCAGTAAGGTATTTATTAATGGATTCGTTCTCAATTTCTTTACTTGGCAAATTTAGTTTATTAGTGAAAAAATTTAAAGTTGTTTTATACTCTGGCGCTCGACTTCTTTGCTAGTCCTTTCGCGCATTTCGTTTTGCTGCAACCAGTTCCCTAACTTTCCGAGGTTATATAGCATTTCAGCGAATTTCCTTTGATTTTTAACAGGTAATACTCCACACTGGTTCTTTAATACTGTTATTGTTCTAGTTCTTCTTCTAGCTGTATTGGGTTTTTAATTGACATCTGAAGATCAATGTTATCCTTAACTAGTTTTTTTTTTTTTTTTTTTATGTTATAATCTATGCAATTTGTTCTGGGGCCGAAGCACTCCCAACTCTTTCGCAGTTTACTTTTACCGTCCTACTTTACGCATTGCTTGCCAAATCGAGGACGTACGGCTATAGGTCCGATTTACGTAGAACCATCTGCACATTGCATTGCTCCATGCCAGCCTATAGTACTGACATGGAAGATGGGTCGGCCCATGAGTTTTGCACTCCGACAGGGGGTCATAGTTGTGTTCATTTCCATCATCGATCGTAATCAAATGATGAAAAATCCCTTTTGCATCCTGCCCCTATCGGGATTCGAACCCGGTACCTCCCGATCCAAACGCCAAAGCTTTAACCACTGTGCCATTTGGTCGGTATCCTTAACTAGTTTCTGGAATTTCTCCAAGCTGGTTTTGTTATGAGTTAACCACGGTCCACGGTGGATTAGTATTCTTAACAATTTATAGATTGCTTTTCATAATAACAGGCGTGGGATCCGACATAATCCCCTGGCAGCTTGCTAATCTATGATATCGGGTATTTTGTTTCTACCAGTAGGTCAATAAGTTGGTAGATCTCCAGAATGAAAAATGCAACTGCATAGTGTTTCTGCTGCAAACAGATCTGTTCTTTTTTAGAAGTTACCCTTGCTTCACACAATAAGTATTAAATTATTCAAACATTGTAATATTCCGCCTAAATTTCATTTTTATTTAAATTTTACCAATTCAAAGCGTGTGAGGTAATACAGCAGAAAAACTTTCGAATTTCAAAATGAAACTTTGCATACCGATTATGTCCAATTTGTGCTAGTAATGCTCACGGGGGAAATTTAGTGCTAGTACAGGAGCCCAAAAAACGAAAAAAGAAAATTTCAAATTTCGCCTGAAAGACGAAACAAATAAAACTTGATTTCTAGAAAAAAAAAACAGAAGTAATTTAAGCCTAATTTTCAAATTTTCCAAAATCGGCTAAACTGAAGAAATTTGAGCTTATTATAGGAATATAATGTTCGTAAGTTTTCATTAATAAATTGAAAAACAAACTAGCTCCTAAAAGAATACTATCTTAAACAAACAAAATACAGAGGAACTACGTTCAATAGTATTTGTGATGAACAATAAAGCAATAGAAATAAAATGTTCTTAGCTTCAAGAATAAGTAATTCAGGTAGTAAATTAATGTCAGGCATGTTCATCTATCCGACAACAAAGACTGTTGAGTAAACGGTTTTCTAACATAAAGTGTTGTAAAAACTAATGAGGTTGGCATTTTTGATTGCATATTCCTATCAGAAGTGCCAAAAATATTTTATGTCAGAAGATTGTTCATTTAACGATCATTAGCATAAACTCAGCCAATTTATTTTGCGGATGGTAATGTACATGCCTGATAGGAATTTTCTATAGGAATTGAGTATTCTTGGATTTTAGAACATTTTATTTCTATTGTTAATTTATTGTTAAACGCAAATATTATTGAACGTTGTTCAACTGTATTTTGTTTTATTAAGTTAGTATCTTTTAGCGGCTAGTTTGTTTTTCAATTTATTAATGAAAACTTACGAACATTATATTTCTATGATAACAAAAAATTTCTTGAAAAATTTGGAAGATTAGGTTTAAATTATTTCGGTTTTTTTTCTAGAAATTCAGGTTTTATTTGTTACGTCTTTCAGGCGAAATTTTGAAATTTCCTCCTAGACTGGTTTTCTCCGGGACTGGTTATCTGGACTGGAATTTTTCTCCGTATAAGCACAAATTGGGCTTAATCGGTATGCAAAGCTTAATTTTGAAATTCGAAAGTTTCCCTGCTGCAGTTAGCCACACATACAAAGCCAGTATTGTTTGTATTGGTTACTTTAGTATTTAGTATAAGCCTACATTAAAAAGAAGTTTATAAAAAAAAACTTCAAAAGCGTAATTTTTAACGAGTTATTAATTTAATGGTATCAAAAAGTGTTTGAGTTTTCATGAAATTAGTTTTCAAACTGGAAAAACATCAAAGTCAAAGGTGCAAGCTTTTCTGCACCAAATTGAATAATTTTACAAAGAGCTAATACAAAAATCTGTCACAATCTTTAGTTACATATTGCTTCCCTATTAAGTCATGTATACAATCATGCACATACCTGTTTATCAGTGTGATTCCACCCAATTTCATTCATTCATACAAAACTATAAAAATGTTCGAGTATGTCTTGAGGTTTATTTTGTCTGTCGAGTGCTAAACTTTAACACAAACAAAATTTAAAATAAAATTATAAGACATAAAGTATCTAAGGAATAAGCAGGATTACATAAATGTTAATCTTTCTATTCGTCTCAACATATATTCACATTCAAAGAATCTGGGTTAAAGAGTTTAGTCGCATTGATACAAAAAAAAGTGCAAATTAAAATGAAATAGTACATCAGCAACAACAAAAATATGTAGTACCGCAAAAACTATTTAACTTAATCCATCCGATTTTAATTTTTTTCTTCACTTTTTGAATTTTTTGTTGGTGAAAGAAAAACAAATTTGAATAAATTTATAGAGGATTTTATAAACGATAAAGTTCTGAATAAAAAAAAAATCTACAATAGTTTCGTAATTTTGCAAAATGTTTAAATTAAAACTCTTTGGCCTTCCGAATACACCGCACACTAATTATTAAGGAGCTAGGGGGCAATCATTTGTACATCAGTGTTGCCAGTGTGAAATTATTTTTACAGTTTACGAATCTCGATTGTCACCAATGCAGGATGGGTGGTCATATTCTATGTAGTATTGAGATGGAAGGTGTAACTTAAATATCATACTCGGTATATCGGGGTCACCCTTTACACGATATTTACAACACTGTATACGTATTCGTCTTTTGTTATTTGTGTTAAAGTGGAAATAAAAAAAAAATTGTTTTTCAACTGAAAAAGTTTTAATTATATTTTTAACAAAAAGTTTAATTAGATTATGGTTTGTCTTAAAAAAAATATTAAGTTTACATTTTTTTTTGTTTTTGTAAATTTTTATATCAAATGTAAATGTGGATCACTTTATGTGTATATTTTGTGTTCCTTTATGGTAACGTAAAATGTCAAAACATAAAGAAAAATTAAGTTTTTACCGTATACAAGAATAGTATATAGACTTATAAAGGTTGGTAGGTAAGAATTAGGAAGGCAGGAAAGGTGTGCTGTTTAAAACAAAAGAAGAAAGGATATTAATTTTTTATCTATCCTGAATAGATTATAATTATTTTTTTGGTTTAGGACGATGAACGGAAAATTCTAATTTTCTGGCTTTGTGTCTGGTCGATGGGAGGATGGGTGAAAATTGGTCTATAAAATGATCGCATTCACAATGTCATTAATATTTTGGCATTATCTCATATTAATGACATTTGGGACAGTTTTATAATAACAATAATTGATGTGGCATAATGTCAATTCATAAATACAAGTATTATATTATGGATAGCCATCTAGGTCCTGGAATTAAATTTTCCATATATACATAAACTATATGATTGAGGTATATAGGGTATATGTATCTGAGAAATTTTTGTTTGGTTATTATTTTGTGGTGGTGGATGTGGTACAGTTAGTAAATAGCTTTCCTTATGGCATGTAGTTTTGTGTTTTTTTTTTTTTTTTAGAAAATTGTGTTTTAATTTTATTCAATGTGGGTTAAAAGTATAAAACGATTGAGCATTTTATACAATAAAACAAAGTTTTTATTAGAGAGGGAGGGTGGAGGAAACTTTATTTCCGACATATTATATACCAATTTAGAAAAGTTTTTGTTTTATTGTAGATATGTCGTTTAAGCTAAAATGTCATTTGAAATGTGATGCGGATAGGATGAATCTGTATATATATATTTGGTTGTGACATATTTCTAAATCGAATCTATTAAGTTAAATGGCCTCCTTAACTTAATAACGAGATATATTTTATTTAATAAATCTGTGCCGTATACTTGAAAACTAGACTTCTGGGTACAAAGTGATCGCTTGTCTAACTCCTGTTACGGATTTAATAGTTAGTCAAAAAAATAATGTTGAAGAGTTTTACTCTGTCTATGCCTTAAAATTTAATTTGCAGGTATAGACTAGTTGTTGCCAACGAGTTAGTTTGAGTGGTTTTGGATTTAATGCGATCATATATTGAGTACGAGTACCTGACATATGGTGCAATGCTACTCAAAGAAAGAAAGTGTTTGTCTTTTAATTCTGTTAATTAAAGTATTTTTGAATACACAAATTTTTTTGTTTGTACGTCTGATTCGTACACATATACAGTATGTGCAACAAGAGCGTGTACGGCAAAAAACTATGTAAAAATAAAACTACGTTCTTTTTTTGTTTTTATTATGAAAGTTTGTTGTATTCTAGGACGCTATCAACTAATACATAGTAAAGTCACCATTACTGTTAATAATCGCCTGGCTGCTGTTGTCCATACTATCAACCAATTTTTCTGCATACTGTGGTGATAAATTTGTCCATATCTTTCGGACGGCTCGCGCTAGAACGCTCAAATTTTTTATGTGGTACATTTTCAGTTTAATCTTTATGAGTGCCCATAAATTTTTATCGGATTGGACTTAGGTGACTGGCATGACCAATCCAATGTTGTAATACCCTTTTTGAGTTTAAATTGCGAACAGAGTATGCTGTGGTGCTTTGGATCGTTGTCCCCTGGCAAGTTCTACTTAGAGTTCCCTACTCCAAACAGTTTATGGACAGATTGTGCTGCATTTTTATATATTTTGCTGCACTTGCAACTGACATTGTTGGTCCTTTCGGATGTGCACTTAAAAACACCGCTTCAAATCGTTTTTTCATAAATTGCACTAATTTCTTTCATGTATGTTATCCGCTAAACAGTTGCAGTTAAACTACCCAAATAACATTTTTCAGTTGCAAAACCGTTGAAAAACCGTATTGAAACGTTAGTTGCGGCGACCAAGGAGTTGCTGATTAGTTGTGACAACGTTACTACACCTTCCAGGACACGTGTCTGCAACCGGAAATGCCCAGTTATTACACAACTTTGGTTACAAAAGAGTGTAGAAAATACGTTTAAAATGAATTTTATTTCAACCGTGTATGGCCGTTTCGTATTAACGTTGCGTTAAGGTTTGATTGTGCTGTTGTAGTACCGTTATTTTCTAACTCTTTTTATGCGTTATTTTGTAACTCTTTTGAAACGTTGGATTATAACTCACTTGAAACGTTGTATTGTAACCCTTTATAAACGACAGAAACAAAATGGTTCTCTCCCGAAATAATGATGAAATACGATTAAAACAGGTTAAATTTTTTAACAACAATTCATTTATTTATGTACAAAAAATAAAATAAATAATAAGTTTTAACATATCAATAAACTATATAAAATAAAAATAATACATATATATATATATATATACAATATATATATATATATATATATATATATATATATATATATATATATATATATATATATATATATATATATATATATATATATATATATATATATATATATATATATATATTTATTTTTAATGTATTTTTTAAATTTCGTATTTGTTTTTAAATTCCATAAAAAAAATAGTTTTTAAATGAATGCTCTAAATAACAGATTTTATGCACAAACGTGCATTTTATAATTCATTGTTAATTTTGGAAGTGTCTTGCTCTAGTTCAGAAGGATTGTCATTGTTGCGGTTTTCAACTTGTCTGGAATTAAAAACAAAATAATAGTTGTGAGATATATCCAAAACTATAATAGAGTTTATGTTAAACATTAGCTACAATATGAATGAAAAATAAATATTTCTGTCTATAGAGTAAATCTCTTGGACTACGAGTATAACAATATGTATCACTCGTCAAACACATTTTTTTAATTTACTAACAATTGCTTATTAATTGTCGCAATATAAATATTCATTTCAGTTAATATTTTCCAATAAATATATAGACCTAAAATGCAAAGCGTGCGATAGCAGCCACTACAACCTAATCTAACCTATTTGTATCTTATACTAAGTTATCATTACCTTGAACCTCTGGTTAATCTTGCTTTGGCGTGCTTTAGATGCTCTTTAAAAAAATTTGCTTTGTCGCAAGCCGTAAATTTGCTGTACAATTTTGGCTGTACCACCCCAAGAAAAATCAACCAAAACTTCATCCGTAAACAGATATTTTACTATTGTCCTCGCATTTATAATTGCATTTACTCCTCCAAATTTTGATAGTTTTTCCGCCTGAAATATATTAAAGAATTTTAATTAAATTAATTTATCTTTTCAACAGTTCTTCAGAGTATGATTTAAATATTGAAACTAACCGAAATGTTAACAGCATTCTCATAAAGTTCTCAAAAATACTTGTCTAAAGCACCTCATAAACCAAAAAACATACCAAAACTCCTCCAAATAACTTTTAGACGCAGATAAGAATATGCAGATGATCATTGGGAACAATTATTTGTCCCAAGTAAAAGTCGGAGATCCAAAATAAAAACACTAGCTAAAGCGTCCATAGATAACAATCAGCAAACAGTTGTCAAAGTGTAAACATCTAGTGTAAACATCTAAAATACGTCTAAAATAATAAAATAATAAAAATAAATAAAATAATTAAAACTACCTAATTTTTGCTTTAATTTTTATATTAATAAAATCATTAAGTCATATTTAAAATATAGTTCACCAAAAATATAAGGGATTTGTTAATTTATTCGTGCGTGATTCACATCTTCATAGCAAAGTGCAACATCGTCAACCATTTTATTGTCAATCAATTTCGCGCCTTTGTAAAACAATGACCGTAACCTGCCGCTCGTGTGGTGCCAATATCACAAAAAAAGGACGACTTCCTGGTATTAAATGTAGCGGTCCTTGTGAAAATTTCTACCATGTTAAGTGCGCTTGTATCTCACAGGAATTGTTAAGTGATATTAATAATCGTCTACAATCCAGTCAATCTGTGATTGACAACGAAATCTCGGACTCTGAATGTGATGTGAACGTGAGTCTAGCCGATATTATGATTCAATTAGAACGAATGGAAAAGAAACTATCTGCTCTGGACAAAGTTAAAGACGCAGTACATACTCTCCAAGCTGCGAACGATGCTCTCACTTCGAAACTTAAACATCTAGAAGACCAGTTTAGTATCCACTCTGCAAAATTACATCAAATGGAGGCTGATTATGACAAACCAGCTCAAATGCTAAACGCTTCAAGCATTACAATCAGTGGCTTGCCGATGGAACATGTTGACATTAGTGGAATGATTTTCAACACTATTAGTAAAGTCGAAAATTCCATTCAACCGGATGATATTTTATCGATCGAACCCATTCGTAGAAACGTTAGCAAAACCACACTGAATAAAACCATCAATTATGTAACTCGTCACAACTTCTTTATTGTAAAACTAAAATCCATCGATCTACAACAAAAAGTTTTAACGCAAATGCGCAAAATTAAAACACTTTACACTAAAGATCTGGATATCATCTTGCCGCAAAACCACCGGGAGCATCAAATCCATATAATGCACCGCCTTTCAAAATTCCAATCACAGCTGTATCATGAGGCTAAAAACATAAAACTGTCATCAAACTTTAAATATTTATGGTGCAAAGCCGGACAAATTTACCTAAAGAAATCGGATGATTCTTCCCTGAGTGTGGGTAACTGCAACAGGGAAACTTTCGAATTTCAAAATGAAACTTGGCATACCGATTAAGCCCAATGTGTGCTAATTAGTGCTCACGGGAAAAAATTAGTGCTAGTCCAGGAGCCGAAAAAACGGGAAAATAAAATTTAAATTTCGCCTGAAAGACGAAAAAAATAAAACCCAATTTCTAAAACAAACCAGCAATAATTTAAGCCTAATTTTAAAACTTCACGAAAGTGGCTTCACCGACGAAATTTGAGCTTATCATAGAAATATGATTTTTATAAATTTTCATTAATAAATTGAGGAAAAACAAATTAGCCCCTAAAACATACTATATTACACATACAAAATACAGATGTATACCGTTCAATATTAATTTTGTTGAACAACAAATTGAAAAATAAAATAACTTATTATAAAATCAAAGAATAAGCATTTCAGATAGCATATTCCTGTCACGCATGTTCATTGCCATCCGAAAAATATAGTGGCTGAATTTGTGCTAATCCAGAATTGGCCTAATTCCGTTGAACAACAAAGACCGTTGAATGAACCATTTTATGATAAAAAATGTTCTACAAACCAATGAAGTTAGCACTTCTGATTGCATATTCCTATCAGGTATGTTCATTGCCATCCGGAAAATATAGTGGCTGAATTTGTGCTAATCCACAATTGGCCCAATTCCGTTGAACAACAAAGACAGTTGAATGAACAATTTTCTGACAAAAAATGTTCTACAAACCAATGAAGTTGGCACTTCTGGTTGCATATTCCTATCAGGTATGTTCATTGCCACCCGAAAAATATAATGGCTGAATTTGTGCTAATCCAGAATTGGCCCAATTCCGTTGAACAACAAAGACAGTTGAATGAACAATTTTCTGACAAAAAATGATCTACAAACTAATGAAGTTGGCACTTCTGGTTGCATATTCCTATCAGGTATGTTCATTGCCATCGGAAAAATATAAAGGATGAATTTGTGCTAATCCAGAATTGGCCCAATTCCGTTGAACAACAAAGACCGTTGAATGAACAATTTTCTGACAAAAAATGTTCTACAAACCAATGAAGTTGGCACTTCTGATTGCATATTCCTATCAGGTGTGTTCATTGCCATCCGGAAAATATAGTGGCTGAATTTGTGCTAATCCAGAATTGGCCCAATTCCGTTGAACAACAAAGACAGTTGAATGAACAATTTTCTGACAAAAAATGTTCTACAAACCAATGAAGTTGGCACTTCTGGTTGCATATTCCTATCAGGTATGTTCATTGCCACCCGAAAAATATAATGGCTGAATTTGTGCTAATCCAGAATTGGCCCAATTCCGTTGAACAACAAAGACCGTTGAATGAACAATTTTCTGACAAAAAATGTTCTACAAACCAATGAAGTTGGCACTTCTGATTGCATATTCCTATTAGGTATGTTCATTGCCATTCGGAAAATATAGTGGCTGAATTTGTGCTAATCCAGAATTGGCCCAATTCCGTTGAACAACAAAGACAGTTGAATGAACAATTTTCTGACAAAAAATGTTCTACAAACCAATGAAGTTGGCACTTCTGGTTGCATATTCCTATCAGGTATGTTCATTGCCATCCGAAAAATATAGTGGCTGAATTTGTGCTAATCCAGAATTGGCCCAATTCCGTTGAACAACAAAGACAGTTGAATGAACAATTTTCTGACAAAAAATGTTCTACAAACCAATGAAGTTGGCACTTCTGGTTGCATATTCCTATCAGGTATGTTCATTGCCATCCGAAAAATATAGTGGCTGAATTTGTGCTAATCCAGAATTGGCCCAATTCCGTTGAACAACAAAGACCGTTGAATGAACAATTTTCTGACAAAAAATGTTCTACAAACCAATGAAGTTGGCACTTCTGGTTGCATATTCCTATCAGGTATGTTCATTGCCATCCGAAAAATATAGTGGCTGAATTTGTGCTAATCCAGAATTGGCCCAATTCCGTTGAACAACAAAGACCGTTGAATGAACAATTTTCTGACAAAAAATGTTCTACAAACCAATGAAGTTGGCACTTCTGATTGCATATTCCTATTAGGTATGTTCATTGCCATTCGGAAAATATAGTGGCTGAATTTGTGCTAATCCAGAATTGGCCCAATTCCGTTGAACAACAAAGACAGTTGAATGAACAATTTTCTGACAAAAAATGTTCTACAAACCAATGAAGTTGGCACTTCTGATTGCATATTCCTATCAGGTATGTTCATTGCCATCCGAAAAATATAGTGGCTGAATTTGTGCTAATCCAGAATTGGCCCAATTCCGTTGAACAACAAAGACCGTTGAATGAACAATTTTCTGACAAAAAATGTTCTACAAACCAATGAAGTTGGCACTTCTGATTGCATATTCCTATTAGGTATGTTCATTGCCACCCGAAAAATATAATGGCTGAATTTGTGCTAATCCAGAATTGGCCCAATTCCGTTGAACAACAAAGACAGTTGAATGAACAAATTTTCTGACAAAAAATGTTCTACAAACCAATGAAGTTGGCACTTCTGATTGCATATTCCTATTAGGTATGTTCATTGCCACCCGAAAAATATAATGGCTGAATTTGTGCTAATCCAGAATTGGCCCAATTCCGTTGAACAACAAAGACCGTTGAATGAACAATTTTCTGACAAAAAATGATCTACAAACCAATGAAGTTGGCACTTCTGATTGCATATTCCTATCAGGTATGTTCATTGCCATCCGAAAAATATAGTGGCTGAATTTGTGCTAATCCAGAATTGGCCCAATTCCGTTGAACAACAAAGACCGTTGAATGAACAGTTTTCTGACAAAAAATGTTCTACAAACCAATGAAGTTGGCACTTCTGATTGCATATTCCTATTAGGTATGTTCATTGCCACCCAAAAAATATAATGGCTGAATTTGTGCTAATCCAGAATTGGCCCAATTCCGTTGAACAACAAAGACCGTTGAATGAACAATTTTCTGACAAAAAATTATCTACAAACTAATGAAGTTGGCACTTCTGGTTGCATATTCCTATCAGGTATGTTCATTGCCATCGGAAAAATATAAAGGATGAATTTGTGCTAATCCAGAATTGGCCCAATTCCGTTGAACAACAAAGACCGTTGAATGAACAATTTTCTGACAAAAAATGTTCTACAAACCAATGAAGTTGGCACTTCTGATTGCATATTCCTATTAGGTATGTTCATTGCCATTCGGAAAATATAGTGGCTGAATTTGTGCTAATCCAGAATTGGCCCAATTCCGTTGAACAACAAAGACAGTTGAATGAACAATTTTCTGACAAAAAATGTTCTACAAACCAATGAAGTTGGCACTTCTGGTTGCATATTCCTATCAGGTATGTTCATTGCCATCCGAAAAATATAGTGGCTGAATTTGTGCTAATCCAGAATTGGCCCAATTCCGTTGAACAACAAAGACCGTTGAATGAACAATTTTCTGACAAAAAATGTTCTACAAACCAATGAAGTTGGCACTTCTGATTGCATATTCCTATTAGGTATGTTCATTGCCACCCGAAAAATATAATGGCTGAATTTGTGCTAATCCAGAATTGGCCCAATTCCGTTGAACAACAAAGACAGTTGAATGAACAATTTTCTGACAAAAAATGATCTACAAACCAATGAAGTTAGCACTTCTGATTGCATATTCCTATCAGGTATGTTCATTGCCATCCGAAAAATATAGTGGCTGAATTTGTGCTAATCCAGAATTGGCCCAATTCCGTTGAACAACAAAGACCGTTGAATGAACAAATTTTCTGACAAAAAATGTTCTACAAACCAATGAAGTTGGCACTTCTGATTGCATATTCCTATTAGGTATGTTCATTGCCATCCGAAAAATATAGTGGCTGAATTTGTGCTAATCCACAATTGGCCCAATTCCGTTGAACAACAAAGACAGTTGAATGAACAATTTTCTGACAAAAACTGTTCTACAAACCAATGAAGTTGGCACTTCTGATTGCATATTCCTATCAGGTATGTTCATTGCCATCCGAAAAATATAAAGGATGAATTAAATAAATTATGAGGAATTTAATATCATAAGGAAGGAATTTAATATCAAATATAATATAATTTAATATAAGGAATTTAATATCAAAAATATCATAAGGAATTTAATATCATAAATTAAATATCATAAGGAAGCCAAGAAATAAAATTTAGATAGCGACCAGACCAGGTATTTTTATGGTACCAGTCAAAAGAAATTTTACCATCCGGTTCATGAATTAAAAGTAGATCTAAAAATGAAATTTTGTGGTCAATTTCTTTTTCAACAGTAAATTTTATTCTATTATCCAAAGAGTTAAATACATCCAGAAAAATTTCAATTTTGTCTTCAGGGATTGCCGTTATAATATCATCTACATAACGAAAATAAAATAAAGGTTGAAAATCCAAAAAAATTAATACAATAAAAATTTTAACTCAAAAAATTCTAAAATTGTCCGATACTAAATTTCATTACAACAATTTCAAACTTTTGGAAAACACTTTGGTAAATAATCAGTATCCTAAAAAATTAATTAATAAAGTGATTTGGAAACAAAGAAGTTATCAAAATTGTACATTAAATCCTGAAATTGAAAGTACAAATTATTTATCTTTACCTTACATAAAGAATCTTTTCGAAAAATTAAAACATTTATTTAAAAATTATAATTTCAAAATTATTGGTCGTTCAACTATGAGTTTAAATGATATTTTGTTTTCAAAATTAAAAGATCCGATACCATTAAAGAAAGAATCTAATCTGGTCTATAGGATTAAATGTAACGATTGTAACCTAATTTATACCGGACAAACTAAACAGTTTTTGCGGGAGCGGTTCTTTCAACATTTACGTGGTGCTTCGGGAAATTCAAATTCAAATCAAATAAGTGCACTTTCGGAACATATTAGAGATACCAACCATAAAATTATTTTTGAAGATGTAGACATTTTGGAAAAACAATCTAATTACAGGAAACGATCTATTTTGGAAATGTTACATATAAAATCTAGTTCAAATTCTCTAAACAAAATTAACGATTTTGCATACATTGGCAATTCATATGATCTATTTTTATAATTTGATTTTTTGCTTTTACACAATTCATATTTTACTTAAGATGGATAAAATTGTTTTCAATTTATGTTTTTAGTCAAATTTTATTTTGTAAAGTGTTTTCCTGTAGATATCAATTTTTGTTGCTTTGCTAAAATAAAGAATATATTTTTTCTAGTAGCGAGCGATATCTACAGGAAAATAAAAACAATAAAAGAGCTAAATAACTGTTATTTTAATTTTGTAAACTTATAAGCTCATTAAACAATTTAATTTATTAAATAAAATTTATTCAAAATAATTTTATACTTGGGCTAAAAACAATTTTTATTCTTTCATTTTTAACCGTGTACATAGCAGTATTAAATTGATAGTATTTTGATTTCAATGTGTGTAGCACATGTGCAGGATAGCTCTTAGTTCGGTTGAGCTCTTTTGAGCTGGTTCTTAAATGGCACGTTGTTAAATGGCAAGTTTAATATCCATTTGATATTTGTTGTAGTTTATTTAGACGATTATCACTACTAGATACATTAAGGACCAGTTGGAATGTTTCAGATTCTCTGCATTAACAGATATAAAAAATTGGCTGTGGGAATTCAAAGTCATCTCATACAAACATAATTTAAAACAAGAGATGATAACGCTCATTACGCAATTCGAGGCACTTCTAGTTTCAAGTGCACTAGGCAGACTAAATGACGATCTTACTAACTTACAAATTTTAATACCTGCGTACTTCTCAATTCGAGAATCGTTAGCAACAATTCCTGAACCACTTTTGGATGGCATTCCACACAATAAGCTGTCAAGGTGGCAAACTATATTCAAAAGCGAATCCGAAGCTTTACGAGGGGGTTTGTTGTAATGCAATTAACAAATTGTTAATACTGTTTAATATTCAAGCAAACCAAAACGGTAATAGACTTACGGTGGCGTCGGTTAAATACTTCAAACAACATGCTAAAGCCGGGAATTGGTATAAACTCGAAAAATTTGAAAATTTTAAGATTAAGCGTGGTCTTGCTATAAAATTCGACATTTTTGGTTTACTTGATACCATAGGTATAGGTTTAAGAAAATTATATGTTGTTAATTCATCTGGCAATAAAGGAAAATCAAATAAAACCGAATACAATTTAGTTTCAAAATTTTTTTCATTCATCAACTCATAGTGTTCAATGGTGTGGTTTTTTCCTGATGATCTTTAATTTATTTTCAGCTTTCATTTTTTACATCACCAATCATCTTACATAATTGGAACAATAGTTTTGATCATCTACATTTGCAACGTCACAATCATTTAAAACATAATTACCGAAATACATATACGCAAAGCAGTATGACGATTACGTTCCAAATACAATATACAAGGGGCTTGTTAACGAATGTTGTTATCCCCTTATGTGCGATAGTTACAACCATGTAGGAATAACGGCTAATATATGCTAATAGCCTACAAAACAATAAACTTAGTAACACTAACACCATTATAAATAATAGAAGTTACACAATTATGCATATAAATCTCCCTAATAACTTGGAAACTACTGTGTATTACCTTATTTCAAAAATACGTTTAAGCTTTTTGGGAAGATAAAACAAAAAAATATGTTTTCCCATTTTTCTTCCGCTAAATATATTTTCACGCTTTTCACGGTATTTTTTTATATGTTATGATATTTTTCAAATGAAAATTAGAAAATTTAAGTACTTTCTAGCAGATGAAAAACTAAAATAAAGATTTTTCTCGAACAAAAAAGCTCGGTATGGAATTTTTTGTGTATATGGAAATTTTAAAAAAGGGTTGATGATTTACATACATATATGAAAAATAATTTTAATTTAAAAAATGCTTTTAACAAGAGCAAACGCTTATGTCACATAGGTAAATATATGAGTATTGGGGGGCCAGGGAGAATCCATTGAGGTTTTTAATAATCAAGGTAAGCATATATAAATAAATCAATGTGGATGAAAATCCTCTGTGAAAATGTCGGCGCACGATGCATGCAAATATTCTGCATGTCATCACAGCTGTCGCTCGATCACAAAATAATTCCTCGCTTTTTTTCAAAAAAAAAAAATCTACTCTACTCTAACGCTTATAAAGTGACGCGAAGCAAAAAATCTAAATTGTCAATCAAACTGTTTATGTCCATTACATCCACAGTCTAGTTTTATATTAGTTATAGAACGTGTGAACGGTTTGGTAGGGTACACAAAACCGACACGAAAATTTTCAATATACAATAAAAACATAAAAGCGATAAGTAAATACAAAAACAATAAAAAAAAATGCAAGAGAAAATAATTTTCACAAGTCGATTTTCCAGATAAAGTACTAAACAAATTTTCTTGTTTTCCTTTACCGATAATACTTTTACTCGTACACAAAACACACTTCACTTCGGGATTTCACATTCAATTCCAATTTTTAACACAAAAAAGGAAAAACTATAATCAGCTTATATCATTGTGCTGCTGCTTTTGAGTACGTATTTGTATGTTCGCTAACAATTTTTTTTTTGTTAACATTATTTGTGTTTGGGTTTGTTTGTTTGCTTGCTTGCTTGCTTGCTTGTTGTTATTTATTTGAATGGAATTTAAAATATTATTTTTCAATTTCACTAAATTACTTAGGAAAATAAAAATCTTGTGTAATTTATTTATTTATATTATTTTTATTTTTATGATTTTCGTTTATGTACAGCGAACATTTTCATTTTTATTTTTAATTTTTTTTTTTTTTTCAACTATAAAATTTTGAACAATAAAATGACTATATGTGGAGTACTACATACATGCATTTATATGTTGTGGAAAACATAAAAACATGTTTGTTATAACAACGAAATTACTGTAGAATAAAAATAAAATTTATTAATCAATTTAAATTTAACGATTTTTTCCTTTCCTGCTGATTGTGTATGTGAAAATTCCTGTGCAATTTTCATTTTTTGGCATTATGTATTTTTTTTTATGCTACACATATCCTACTGTATTATGCTCGAATACAAAAGTAATCATAATATGTATCATGTACGTAACATATAATATACGAGTATATACTCGTACATACTTAATAAAGAAGTTGAAAGATATTTGGTTATTTTTTTTTTATTTTCTGTGCTTCCGTTTTTAGGGGAATGGCTTTCCGCAGCAATGATTTGATTTCATCGCGGGTGTTAAATATGATTACATTGTCAGAATCAAAATTCAATTAAATGAAATGAATTTTTCTTTTATTATTTATTACTTAAGTGGTGTATTCTATTCTGCTATGCGGACCCTCCTGCTCTGATATAGGAAATTATCACGAATGTGAAGAAAATGCTAATATTTTGGTAGTTTCATTAATTGTGTTTGTGTTAGTGACACTACCTAGGTAAAATGGAACATTATCAAAGATTAGAGTTTTCTTGGGTGTAATTATTAAATACTATTAAAATTAACTGAATATTATAAAACCACTTTATTTCGATTAGTTACATGAATGTTTAATTTAACTCAAAATTATATTTAAAATTCTCAAAAAATGAGTATTGCACTACTTATCAAAGTTACTGTACAAGTTGGTCTTATTTCAGGGAATGCAAAGCAAATAAGTAAAAGCTGCTCTTATTCAGTCAGCAAAAATAAATCGTGTTCATAATTCTAAGCAACAATTATACAGTATAGTAGATAAAACTATTTAGTAAGAATTCTTGAAAATCAGAAGCTAGACATCCAGGGTTGGAAACAATTTATATAATTTAGTATTATGACCAAATTTGACAAAAATCGTTATGCCAACTGAGGTATCCCTATATGCCAACTGAGGTATCCCTAGAGATCTTAACACAACTACAGTTATAATAAAACATCAGCCGCTATTAATAACGTTGAAAGTTTATTAAAACCAACACTATCTCAACAGTCGTCGTCTGTAAAATTAAAAAAAAAACACAAACTGATATGGAATCGGCTACAAAAAATACTTACAAGATCAAAGAGTAGTATGAATAATGCCACAACAACGGCTTCAATTTCTAAATCGTTAGACAATAATATGGACTCGCCTAAACAATAATTTTTTATTGGTAGTGGTGACTTGAACTCTACTTTGCGTACCGTTGAACCGCTACGGTGGATTTTTATTTCTCTATTATGCAAGGACGTTACTGATGATGATCTCATGGTGTATATCAAAAACAAATTTGAAGTCGTGAAACCTGTATTATTTTTAAAATCGGTATTCCTGTAAGCAAATTTAACCAAAATCCTGGATTCATCGGCGTGCCCTTCTGGAGTCTTGATTAAAGAATTTTTGAATTCACGTCGAAAATCAATGAACAATAATTGTTTAGTCCCACGCTCAGCTCTAACGACGTTGTAACAATATCTACTGCAACCTCAACCAATTTTGTACCTTTTTCAAATCCGATGCCGCTGTCTGCACCTATCGCTCAACTGAGACTGCCACTCTCTGACGAGACAAACACATTGTCTATTTATTATCACAACGCCAGCGGAATCGATCAAAATCGCGTGAAATGTACCTATCGGTGTTGGAAAATGAATATGATGTCATTTGCATCACGGAAACATGGCTGACAAGGTCGCACAATTCTGCAGAGTACTTTCCTCCAGACTACCATGTCTTCAGACGCGATCGTTATACAGATCTTGAATCGACAACGAGAGGTGGCGGAGTTCTGCGAAAGATATACGTGCGGATATTATTGACCTTGGGAGTAACGAGTTAGATATTTTTCCTGTTAAACGTGCTTTCAATGGAAAGCAATCATTGCTTGTAATGATCTCGGCGATTCTTCAAGTATTTTTCACAAATTGTGTTAATGTTAACGTAAATTTTAATTCTAGTGAGTCTTTCAACTTTAAAAAGGGGAATTATAGTGCTTTAAATGAGTTTCTAAACAATATTAATTGGGATCAACATATAACGGGTAGTTTAGACGCTTATATTGATTAATTTTATAAAATAATGAACTTGGCAATTGAAAAATTTATTCCCCGTTCACCTGTAGTTTCGTCGATGCGTGAGCCATGGTTTAATAGTCGCCTCTCGGGATTAAAAAATCGGAAATCTTAAGCTCATAAAAATATAAATCAAACCCATTTGTCGTAAATTGTGAATATTTAGCGCTCTCAGATCTCAATTTAAAATTTTAAATCGTTTCTTGTATAATTTATATATTGTCGACATCGAATCGAATATAAGAAACAACCCTTAATGTTTCTGGAGTTATGTTGATTCGAAACGGAATTGTAGAAGTATGTCCTCGCAAATGTCTTTCAATTCTTTGACTGCTGGTGATCCACAAAGTATCACTGACATGTTTGCAGCATTTTTTGGAAATGTGTATGTTCCGTCTTCGAGAGAGAATGACAAACTTGTTTTTAGTGCAAACATTCTATTTCAATAGACTACAGATGACGTTGTGCACGCTTTGTTGAATGTTAATTTGAATATAAGTTGTGGCCCGGACAAAATTCACCCGCTTGTCTTGAAAAAGTGTGCTTTGGTCTTGGCTCAGCCGCTGACGGACATCTTCGATTTGAGTTTGAAGAGTGGAGTTTTTCCTTCAATTTGAAAATCCAGTTTCATTAAACCAATTTTCAAGTGTGGACGGAGATCTTATCGGCTATTCCTAAATTATTTGAATCGATGGTCAAGGAACGCATCTTTTTCTTAACTAAAACTTCCATCTCAGTAATCCAGCATGGGTTTTACCCCGGACGGTCCACTGTGACAAATTGATCATATTTTATTGGTAAAGAAACTGGGACAGCTCAACAAGTGTGATGCCCTTCCTTTAAAGTGGAACTTTTCATATTTGACGAACAGAACTCCAAAAGTGTTTTTAAATAATATTTTATCTAGAGACATAAATGTTTTGTCTGGCGTCCCACAAGGTAGCCACATTGGACCTCTATTATTTATTGCATTCATAGATGATGTGAAGCGGTGCTTCAAACAGTGTAAGTTTCTGATTTACGCTGCGATGATGTAAAATACTTTTGTAAGATTAGAAATGATCGCGATCTTCTAAATCTAAAACAGGAATTAAACGTTTTCTGCGACTCGTATAGCTTGAGTAAGCTTTGCCTGAACGTTTCTAAATGTAAAGTTATGAAATTTTCTAGAAGACGTTATGGACCTGATAATAGTTTATTCTTAAATGGCGTTATGATAGAGCGAGTTCACTTTTTTCTCTTGATTTAAAGGTTTTGTTTTCACGAGATTAATCGTTTAAGGACCATATTGACAGATGTATTAATAAGGCTAATTCAATGTTAGGGTTTTTAATCCGTTTCTTCAAAGATTTTCATGATCCATATACTCTAAAAGTCCTCTTCGCTTCATTTGTTCGATCGCACTTAGAGTATGCGTCAATTGTCTGGCATCCGTACAATAAAAATTCCTCTAACCGTATAGAATCAATCCAGAAGCGAGTTATGTTGTTTGCATTAAGGCAACTTCCTCGAGATATGCTTCCGCTTTGTTACTGAATATTGAACCATTGTTCGTCCGAAGACAGTTTGTAATTCTAGCCGTGTATTTAATAATATATCTACCGTGTTCGATTTTAATTTGTCCAGAGATGAATTTAAAAGAGTTCTAAAATTTTTTTTTTATTCCAATTTGATTTATATTAATAAACCTAATTTTATATACCAGATGTAAATTAATACTGTTGGTTAAATAAATAAATTTACATTCAGTGTTAGTAGAGGACCATTAAAATTAGAAAAAATATTCGGTTGCTTCCCATCCAATGTCCCCTCTCATTTAATAAAATTTTATATTATGACCAAATTAATAATAATTCTTAGGCCAACTGAGATATCCCTAAAGATCTCAACACAACTTTGTATTATGACTAAAAAAAAACTCAGACCAACTGAGATATGCCCAGATATCTTAATACAATCTCAGATATATGTGATGTAAGTTATAGAGAGCATGTCAGTTGGAAAAATTATCAGGAGCCCCTCCCAACCAGGGATGGAAATAAATTATACAATTTTGCTATATGACCAAATATAATAAAATTCGTTTTATCGGCGATGATCAAAAATTTGCTCTTGAAAACTCTCTCTATGAGTATGTCGTAAGGATTGACTGAGTGGTTTGAAATGGCGGACTTAAGCATTTCCCAAAATTGAAGGTCTCCTGATTTTTGCCCGAAACTGGTTTTTTGAAGTGGCCGCTTCTAAGTGACTTCTACGTTTTCCATATAGACTCTCTTCGTTTATTGGAACAATTAATGGGTTGGGGAAAAAAATCCATTATTTTTTCGCTAGATGGCTTTAATGACATATATCTCGTGGTGTATTTGTCGCCTTATACCATACTTATACTCGTTAGAAAGGGGGTTCATTCACTAAAAAATTATTTTATCATGGTTTTGATTGGTCATTTCAGTTGTGGGTTATAGCGTCTCAAGGATGGAGGTAAACAAAAATAAAATTAGCTATATTGTACAATTTTGCTTCGATAAAGGCGAAAACGCAAGTCAGGCGGCTGAAATTGTGAGTGGTGTTTGTGGTCTCGATACTGATCACAACCAATTATGCGCAATTTTGGTTTTGTTGATTCAGTTCTGGTAATTTCGATATTAAAAATGTACCACGCACTGAAATTCCTATCGTCGAAAAGGCGATAAAATCCTGAAAGTCGAAGTAGACCGGCATGCATGCCAGCTGTCGAAGCATCGCCAGGAGCTGAAGGTCGTCTTTCAAAAGGGACCTCGATGTTTGGGTGCCGACGAGTTGACGCGAAAATTTGAAGGTTCATGATTCCATCTGTGAATACTTGGCTAAACGGAAGGAAATCGAGCCGTTTCTAAAGCGGGTGGTAACCGGCGACGAGAAATGGGTGATGTACGACAATAGCAAGCGGAAACGATCCTGTTTGAAGGCCAGCGAAGCGGCCCAAACGGTCGCCAAACAAGGTATGAACTGCACCGATTGAAGGCAACAATCGACCAGAAGCGGCTTTAATCAGCCAGTAAGAGAGATGTCGCGTTCCACTAGGATAACACCAATTTTCACACGTCTATGATGATCCGCTAGAAGCTGCGGAAGCTAAGTTGGGAAGTTATTATGCATCCACCGGACATGGCACCAAGCAATTATCACCTCTTTTTGTCCATGGCAAGCGCTCTTGGTGGCCTCAAAATAAAAATGGCCTCAAGAGAGGCTTGTAAAAACTGGCTATCTCCGTTTTTCGCTAATAGGGGCAAGTCATTTTGGAAAAGCGGCATAATGAAATTGCCTTCTAAATAACAACGAGTTATCGAAAAAAAGGCTCATATTTGAGTAAAAATGGATGATTGTATAGCCATGTTTAATAAAGCCCCGAAATAAAATAAAAATAATAGATTTTTTTCCCCACCCTTATGTTTATTTTTATGTATTAGGTGCGCACGTAGAAACTGTGCTTTTTTTAGTGAAATTCAATTTTATTGAAAATATAATTGTTACAAAAGTCAAGTTTCGAATTATTCGCCATTACTATATTTGATCTTTTGCCATTTATCAGGTAGATGACGAATACCTTCGGGATAGAAACCTCGTGGCTTCGAAGTGAAACAGTCATCAAGCCATTTTTGAACATCTTCAAGTATCGTGAACCGCTGTGCTTTGAAATATGACGACATCGATCTGAATAACTGGTTATCAGAGGGAGCCAAGTTTTGAGAATACATCGCATTCTATAAAACTATCCAGCCGGATACGTTGAGTTCCTGGGTCGTTTTTGCGATGTATGGGCGAGCGTTGTCATGAAACAATATCACCTTATGCCTTTTTTTACCCTTAAATTGTCTTTTTACCGAATTGATTGTGTGAGGTCTAAATTTCGGGAAACAAAATGTACAGGGTCCCCCGTTAGGACGCGGGTCCCACTTTCGATAAAAATAGCCCCAAGAATGTTTTCGAGTGCCAGGGATCGATTGTGTTGGGTCTCAGCTTAAAGAAATTTTGTGTACAGAGTCCTCCGTTGGGGCCCAGGTTTCTTTTTAAAAAAATTTCTAAGTCTAACAGTTTTCGATAAAAATTGTTGAAAGGTGGTTTTAAGTATGTATTAGGAATCGATTGTGCTGTCCCAATTTCTGGAGAAAACATTTACAGGGTTCTCCGTTGGGACCGGGGTTCCATATTTATTTCTTATAGTTCAAACTTTTTCGATAAAAATTGCCAAATCTATATGTTTTCGAGCACGTGGAATTGATTGCGCTGTTTTTAAACTTTACTGGGCGCGTTTACTAGGCCCACCATCGCGGCACGTGGCCCGGGTTCCGTTTTTATTTTTTTCTAAGTCAGACGATGAAATTGCTAAAAGAGACACCCACCACAATTCATGCATTACAGGATGGTGCCTATAACGAGATAGTCAGTATATACTCTTACGATAAAAGATATAGTAAACAACATGTGTATATTGCTATCGATGACCATGTATGTAAAAGTGGGACCTCAATGGGTCTGCTTCAAAATGAGCTATCGCGCCTCACTACAAATCTGCTATCACGCCTCACTACAAATCCGCTAAGTAAAGCTCTGGTTGTAATGGCGAATTTTGTACGAGATAATAATGACGTCTGGTTTTTAACATTGAACTACCAGAGTCTCAGGTCACATCACCTCGACCTAACGGATACAGTCACGCAGGGAAGCTCTATTTTTTTCTTGCTTTCCAACATCTACGCCATGACGAGCAAGCTAATATTACTAATTTTGAATGCTGCGTTCAGTTCAAGAGAGACGATCAGTAGAACTTATACAGTCACCTCGCATAAGGAAATTATCGTTAGACAAACAACTGGTATGAGCGTAACAACACAACCCATTAATGATAATCACACGGCTGAACTTCAGCTTCTCAATGGAAATAAGATGCTTTCTGTAGTTGTATTCACCTCGCCGAATAAATCTGTCGAAGACATAATGAAGTTCAACCATGTCGTCCTTGCTCCATATTCTAAAAGAATTTCAAAAATTCTCTAAGGAGACTACCATATTTTGTCAATGATTATCCACAAGCTGAATCACTTATAAACTTCCGGCGAGACGAATTCGATTTGCACATGAAATCATATACAAATATATCTACTACGAGATATGGGACGATCATTGGGCAGTTTTTTAATGAAAATTGGAAAAGTTGGAGTCGACGTATATTTATTACATACGTATATTTTAGCTACACCATAATTCAATTGCGTCGATTATACCGACAGAGTAATAGACCAATTTAACTATAATAAACAAAGAAAAAACTCTGGTTAGAAAAATTGCATTCCTTCTTCCATCAAGTAAACTGTACGTACACACGCACTATACACGCCATTTTTACACATTTCCTTGAAAGTACTCGTGGATTCTATTTTTTTTATAAGGTATACCGTCGTGGCCTATTTTCCGTTTTAAACTTTATCATCGTCGAACGGTTTTAATAATAATTGCTAAAAAAATGAAGTTTCGAGTAACAGAAATCGATTTCATTGGGTCTCAGTTTCGGGAAAACTATCAACAGGATGCTCCGTCGGAACATTGGTTCCGTTCAAATTTTTTTTTATTTGCTGAATGCGTACTTTCAAACACCAAAAAAAAATTGGGTTTGGTCTCAGTTTCAAAAATCGTTTCTTACATTAATATATCTCATTTTCGGTAATACCTTCCGTGTGATTTACGCGTGTAGATTGGACGGCTTGCAGTTGGCACTGATATTAAAATTAGAAGCAATTAATGATACCGTGACATACATATATCGTTAGACTCGGTGGAGTGTCTTCTAGCATCTGACCAACACACAGAGAAATTCTATGATTTTTTACGGAAATATCTAAAAAATCATATAATTACTCTTTTTATTGGTCGTATGATAGATAACACTTGAACAAGTCTTACGATATATGTCACGGTACCATTAATCATTTTTGTGTGTTTGAAAGATTACGTCCTAGGATTTCGCTTAAAACCTTTGGTAATACCCTAAATTTCATTTGTAGGAAGTTCTTATTCGTTCAATATCAATAGTTTCTATGTTTGTTGAATCGCAACATCATTAAATATTTCTGTGCAATTAAAAAGGTAACATACAATTTTATCACTGTACCTTTATACCCAATTTGCATATAACATTATTTTTAATTTTAAAATTCGTTATAACGAGAGTTTAACCAATACATACTCATTTCAAAAGGTTAGGACAAAGTTAGGACATACTTCACACCCGTTTTTTACGTCATTACTTTACGCTTACTCAGCCAACTCGAGGACGTACGGCTATAGGACCGATTTAAGACCATCTGCACATTCCAAGCTCCATGCCAGCCTATTTGAAAAATGGGAAAGTTGGAAGATGGGTCGGCCTATGGTTATTGCACACCTATAGGGGTCGTAGATGTGTTACATTTCACCACAGATCGAAATCGGTTGATGAATTTTCACATTGCATCCTGCCTTTATCGGGAATCGAACCCAGTACCTCCCAATACAAACGCCAAAGCTTCAGCCGGTAATTTTGTTGGTAATTTTCTAGTTATTTTTTGAAAATTTTTATTAACCCTAATACTCGAGTTAGTGAATATTGATTAATGATATTGTTACAATTTTGCCTTGTCACTCAAGGTTCGAATCACTGGATTGTGAATAAATACAACTGCTTCAAATTGGAACTCACACAATTTATTTACACAACACAATTTATTATACAACACAAAATTCACAATTAATTATTATAATTATAACACACTTTTTAATTATCACTTTAATAATCGCTTTAATAATCACTTTAATAATCTTTCTATTTAACCTTCACTGTATCACGTTTAAAATAATACTCAGCATTCCACGTCAACGCGCGCCTTTATATACCAAAATATTTGTTTCTAGAATAATCCTAAATGCGCAGCAAATATGTTAGTATAGAAATGACGCCTTAATGTTGTTTATAAATTATAAATGTAATTGAACAATTAATGAAATTAACTTATTCTATTCCACTCTAGGTGTCACCGTAACACTACCCCCCACCTAAGCCTGTTCGTCCCGAACAGGATCCAGATCACCTCCTCTGTAGAGCGCCAAACGCTCTAAATGCACCACCTTTGGTTTACCTTTCCGTCCTTTCTGTATGCGATAAACCACGTCGTTCAACTTTTTAATGACAGTGTAAGGTCCTTCCCATGTGGGTTGCAACTTCGGTGATAATCCCTTCTGCCGTTGCGGGTTGTGAAGCCATACCAATTGCCCTTCCTCGAAGCCTTGATTATTTGCTCGTATGTCATATCGAGCTTTCATTCGATCACTTGATATTCGAATTTTCTCCCGTACAAATTGATGTATTTCATTAAGTTCCTCTTTCATTCGGTCGACGTAATCCTGTCCGCATAGAGCTGCTGATGGAACAGCCCCAAATTTTAAATCTCCTGGTAATCGCAGATTGTTCCCAAATATGGTTTTAGCTGGTGTCACTCCTGTTGTGTCATGTACCGCTGATCGGTAGGCCATCAGGAACATTGGTATATGTCGATCCCAGTTGCGTTGGTTCCTTTCCACAACCTTTGCTAGATATTCCTCCAATGTGCCATTGAATCTTTCCACCATACCGTCCGACTGTGGGTGTAAAGGCGTCGTTCTCGTTTTATTGATTCCAAGCATCTGACATATCTCCTGAAATACCACCGATTCGAAATTCCTTCCTTGATCCGTGTGAATTTCCATCGGTACACCAAATCTGCTAATCCAATTGTTGACCACGGCATCAGCTATTGTTGTTGTCTCCTGATTGGGTATGGGGTACACCTCCGGCCATTTGCTGAAATAATCCATTATTACTAGCACATATTTATTTCCGCTCTCGGTGGTCGGAAATGGCCCCGCCACATCCATTGCAATTCTCTCAAATGGTGCCCCTACATTATATTGTTTCATGGTTCCACGGCTTTTTCGTGCTGGTCCCTTTACTGCCGCACATTGGTCACATCTTCGACACCATTCTACTACTGACTGTCTACATCCGGACCAGTAGAAACGTTGGCGAATTTTGGCTAATGTTTTATTAATCCCTAGGTGACCTCCACTTGCTCCTCCATGATACTCCTTGAGGATTTCCGCTATTCGATCTTTTGGCACCACTACCAACAATTGTTTTACTTTACCATCCGTGCTTTCCCACTTTCGTTTTAAACATCCATTTTCTATGTGGAGGCTATCCCATTGAGCCCAATAAGCTTTTACAATGGGAGTTTTGTCAGCTATCTCACTCCATGTGGGCCGGTGTTCCTTTTCCTTATGTTTCATGATGAATGACAGGTCAGCATCCCGTAATTGCTCCTTCTCGATCATTTCATCAGTCCATTCTTCATCAGGTAGCACTTGCATAAGCCGAATATCGATGATGTTTTCCTTACCCTCCACACGCCCACAATGCTTGCATTCCACGGGACATGGCCTTCTTGATAATGCGTCGGCATTTCCATGTGCGGTTCCCCTCCGATGCTCAATTTGGAAATCGTAACTTTGCAAACGTTCGATCCAACGTGCTACTTGTCCCTCTGGATTTTTGAATTGTAACAACCAGCGCAAAGCTCCATGATCCGTCCGTAGCAGAAATTTTTGGCCATAGAGGTACTTATGGAAGTGCTTAACACATTCCACTATAGCCAACAACTCTTTCCGTGTTACACAATAATTCCGTTCCGGTTTTGATAACATCTTGGAGAAATATGCAATAACTCGCTCCTCACCATTTGTTGCCTGTGATAATACTCCTCCTATACCATCATTACTTGCATCGGTGTCCAAAATGAATTTAACGTTGGGTATAGGGTATGCGAGGATTGGTGCTTCGCATAATCGTCGTCTTAGTTCCACAAATGCCTCTTCCTGTTCATCCTTCCATTCGAATGCCTTGTTCTTCCTGGTTAACTCGTGTAAACTCTTTGCAATATTGGCGAATCCTGGCACGAATCGTCTATAATAGGTACACAATCCAAGGAAGCTCCGTAATTCATGTAAATTTTTAGGTCGTGGCCATTCCTTCACTGCTGCGATCTTGTCTTCATCGGTATGGATTCCATTGGTTGTTACCTTATGACCCAAATATTTTACTTCCGTCCTAAATAGTTTGCATTTCTTTGGGCTTAGCTTCAATCCGGCGGCCTGTATCCGATCCAAAACCTCTGCCAAATTTCTTAAATGCTCGTCGAAATCCTTGCCCATAACGATGATGTCGTCCAAATATACGAGGCACGTCCTCCAATGTAATCCCTTTAGCACGCGCTCCATTAGCCGTTCAAAAGTCGCAGGGGCATTACATAATCCGAATGGCATAACGTTAAATTGCCATAATCCGTTACCCACACTGAATGCCGTTTTCTCGCGATCTTCCTCCTGGACTTCCACTTGCCAATAGCCGCTTTGCAGATCTAATGTCGAAAATATTCGAGCACCCGATAATGTGTCTAACGTGTCATCGATCCTTGGCAATGGGTAACTATCCCTTTTCGTCACAGCATTTAATTTTCGATAATCCACGCAGAATCTCATGCTACCATCCTTTTTCTCGACTAACACCACTGGTGAACTCCATGGACTGCTTGATGTTTCGATTACCCCTGCTGCTTGCATATCTTTTACCATTCGATCCACTTCTCCTTGCTTTGCCAATGGTAATCTTCTGGGTGGTTGGCGAATCGGCATTTCTGCTCCTGTATCTATTCGATGTTTTACCATTGTGGTTCTCCCATTATTGTCCGGTGTACTGCAGAATATTGGCATGTACCGCTCGAGCAATTGTTTTGCCAAATTTTTCTGTTCCTTAGTAAGATCTTCGGTCCATTTCTCCATGAGTTGTTCTACAACCTCTTTCTGCACTTGCGAGTTAGCCGTCTTAATCGGATTTTTCTGCTCGCACTTCACTATCGCCGATATTTCTTCACATTTTCCGATTATTGTCCCTTTCTTGATGGTCTTCGTCTTATCCGAGAGATTTAGAGTCCTAATTGGTACTCTATTATCGCTGTCTGGTTTCACCAGAACTTTCCCGATCATAATTTCTCTGGCTCCGCTCTCCGTTTCATTGGCTTCCACAACCCACAACCTGGGTGACCCAGAATCTCCTTCCAATTTTGCCCATACTATTGTCTCCGAATTTGGTGGCAGCTTCTCCCGATGATCCATTATAATTTGCCTGGTCGTTTCTTCTTAATCTCCCAACAGTCCCGTGAGATGTGACCCATTCTATCACATACCCAGCATCTAATCCTGCCACTTCCATCTCTGAACCTTGGCGTAGCCCGCGCAGTGTCTATTCTGGAATCAATCTCCACTCGGTGAATTTTCATTGCTGGTTTGACGATGCCCTGAGCAGTTTCGTTTGTTAACGCACAAGCGATGGTTTCCGTAAAAGTTGCCTTAGGTGACAACATCACTGTTTTGCGTGTCTCAGGATCTCGAATACCGTCAATGAATGCATCTATTTTAATTCGCTCCATGTAATCGGCCGACATATTTGAATGTGCTAAATGCGCGGGCCGCTCAATTGCCAATGAAAATTCCTGAAGCGATTCTCCTGCTCTTTGGTATCGACCCTTCAATTCCATGCGATAGATTTCTCGTTTGTGGTCACTTCCGTATTTCCGATCTAACGCCTTCATGATTCCCGTATACATGTTCCGTTCCTGCTCGGGAATGATTTGTAGTGTTTCTGCCGCTTCGCCTTTAAGAGCCACAATTAATGCTGCAACACATTGTTCTTCAGTCCACTGATTTTGCTTAATCGCCGTTTCGAACTGGAACTTAAAAATACTGAAGGAAGTTGTTCCATCAAATGTTGGTGGTTTTATCTTAACTGCGTTAACTGTCTGGATCACTTGACCTGTTGTTCCATTTGACTTGACATCTTGGAGCTTCTTCTCGAGACGTTTAACTTCCGTTTGAAAATCTTGTTTAACCGATTCAAATTTTTGTTGAACCGTCCCTTTAACATTTTGAATTTCTGGGTGTACTTCTGTTTGCAGTTTTTCCACTTTACCGTGTAGTGTAGAAGATAACTCCAGAAACTTCTCGTCCATTTTCTTTTGACCAACTTCTATTTGGTTTTTAATGTCCGCTCCTTGTTGCTCCATTTGTACCATCTTCTGTTTAATGGCCGCTCCTTGTTGCTCCATTTGTACAATCTTCTGTTTAATTTCCTGGTTCGATTGTTTAATGTCGGCCCCTTGTTGCTCCACTTGTAACATCTGCTGTTTCATTTGATGTTTAATGTCCGCTCCTTGTTGCTCCACTTGTTGTCCCATCATATTCATAGCAGCCATCAACTGCGAAAAATCGAAACTTCCAGATGGGTTTTGTGCTGCTCCGACCACCGTTTGCACGTCCTTTTCTTTCTGGTCAACACTGATCTCATCCGGTTTTTCCTCCTCGAAATCATACTTGTCTGGATTTACACCTTCCTTCTCCATGGCCTCACGTAGTCGCTCCACCAAACTAGCTTTTGTGCCTTCACTGGCCAAACCACGTTGTTTCAGTTGCTCCTTTAATTGCGCAAGCTTTAATTCGTAGTGAATCATTTTTCTTATTATTCACAATCCCACCGCTGTCACCAATTGTTACGATTTTGCCTTGTCAATCAAGGTTCGAATCACTGGATTGTGAATAAATACACTGCTTCAATTTTAACTCACACAATTTTATTTACCCAACACAATTTATTATACAACACAATTTTCACAATTAATTATTATAATTATAACACACTTTTTAATTATCACTTTAATAATCGCTTTAATAATCACTTTAATAATCTTTCTATTTAACCTTCACTGTATCACGTTTAAAATAAGACTCAGCATTACACGTCAACGCGCGCCTTTATATACTCGTACCAAAATATTTGTTTCTAGAATAATCCTAAATGCGCAGCAAATATGTTAGTATAGAAATACGCCTAAATGTTGAGTATAAATTATAAATGTAATTGAACAATTAATGAAATTAACTTATTCTATTCTAATCTAGGTGTCACCGTAACAATATCAAATTTTTCAAATAATGTTTATAAATTAAAATTTACATTTTTTCCGCTTTATACAGGTATCATGTTGATACGCATTAACACATAGTAAAAACTTCACACTGCTTTATATATGTACATGTGAAGTTTTTGCTATTTGTTTTATTAGTAAAACTTGACCAGTATCTTCACATGCATGAAATTATCTCTATTCTCAACAAGAGAAACTGGGTTTGCTTATCGATAAGTATGGAAGAATGAGAAAGAAAAGAGGGGGAAAGAAGAAGACAGTTGGGAGTGTCAGGTCAAATAAAATAAAAAATAAAACATAAAAAAGCAAGTTAGTTAAGTGATGATTATTCGAAAAGTTAAGATCAGGAAATTCTAAGCTTTAAAAGAATAAGATTTTTTTTTTGTTGTGCTACATCAAACTTTATTTGTAAAACCAAAAAAAAAATTACAAAAATAAAAATTAGAAAAGATGGTGTAACGATGGAGATTTGTTATACTATACTGCCATATTAAGCATATTTTACATAACTACAAAAATTGAGTTTTGAGAAATTCGTTGTTAAAATTTTGAACAATTTTTGAACATAAAATCAAAATAAATGACTTTAATAGATTTATGAAGAAAATTGATTGACTGTTATACTATTTTTAATCAATTCGTGCCAAAAAAAATGACTTAACTATCTATGTTTTAGAATAAAACGACAAAATAGTATCTTGTGCTAAGATGCCTTTAAAAAATCCATCCATATACTAATCAAAATTGACTTATTAATCGTTGAGACATTTATATTGTTTAACTAAAGCTTTTTTGATTTTTCAATTGAAGCATTTCTACCTTATCTACCATTAAAGATATGTATGTTTAGTTTCGCTCCGAGATAAAACGAAAGTTAACTGAATAATAATGAGCGTAACTGTTTCATAGCGGTTTTTTCAGTTTTGCTTGTGAAGTTATCGGTCCAACGGTATAAATCATTTTCAGTCATTATCTCCACAATGCAATTGCCATTACTTGACCGTTTCACAGCTTCGTGAAAGTCGTTGAAATCGTATGTCTTTTTTGCCGTTTTAGGCTTCGCTCTTCAGCAATAATCTGGTTTGAGTTAATCATCGTTTTTAAAAACGAGAAAAGCGTCCAATTTTTATTTTGCACTGTACCGTTGTCTAACCATAATATACGACGCGATAGTGCATACAAAATTTACAAAAAGCTAAAATAATATCTTTCGTTTTCCGACCCGAGGTTGCTTCATGTCATGGTACAGCCATTGGTTTTTTATTTTTATTCCATTTTCCGATTGGCACGAAACACTACTATCCTTTTCGTTAATAAAATTCGTTTAACATTTCCATAAGTGGTAGCATTATAAGTTTTTGCAAATCGACAGATAAACAAATCTGGGTTAAACTCAAAGGCATACTTTTGCAAAAGTCATAAGCTTGTCGACTTTAAAATGACCGAGTTTTATGGAAGTTATAATCTGAATAAATATCACAGTCTGAATTAGAATTTTTGAGCTCTGATTTGATATTATTATAAATTGCACACGTTTCAAACTCCTCATTCCCTAACACCGCAAAACTAATGTTAAGCTCTTTGACTACATTTCTGAATGTGTCGCAAGAACATATATTTGTCAGATAAGTCTCTTGCTATGAATCAAACATTGATTTAATCGCCACATCCGAGGGAAAATACCTTCTATTTGGCGAGTGTTCACGGCGGTAATGTGAGACGATTCCGTTGTCACCGTTGGTTGTGCTCGATCGCGCATATATTTGCACTGAATATGCTTTTTCAGACGCATCATAAAAACCATGAAATTGAATACTGCATTAGGCTGCAATTGAAGAAATCGAGGAATGAGTATGTCTGAAAGACATCTTAACTCATTTATTGCGGTTCACCAAGTTTGACTTATTTCATTTGGGACTAACTCATCCCTTCCTATTTCTTTAACCAAAGTGACTGCAGTAAAATATTGAATACAATCGTAGCTGGATACATTCACCGAAGTGGATAAAACATTTGGTCACATTCAGACAATAACCTGCATTTTGTTGATGGTTTTACATGGAGTTCTGTTAAAGCGTCATTTTTTCGTACGCCAGAAAATTCCCAATACTTGGACATAAAATTCAGGATCATCAACTGGTATTAAAATTCTTCCTTCGTTCTCGGCAAGTATGTTCCTTAATAGCCCAGGAGCAGTTTCAATTCCATTGACGCTTTTGATAGGACGTAATCGTATCTGAAACTGTGTCACAGTTTGAATACAAGTCGTCTACGTAGAAAACGTTTTAGATGATATAGGCTATTTTTGAGGATAATTCACTTAAGTGTAGCAAAGTGGGTCAGCTCGTTCATTCTTGGTAATAACTATAAAATTTCTACTTAGCATACCAGCGGCTGCATGTGTGAGAAATTCCAAAACATTTTCCGGTTTTGAACGATTGCTCTTAGTCAATACAGTATCGATTTTCTACAATAACGAAAAACTGCTTGTCGTGATCTAAAACCAAGCTCAATAAAATGCCATTGACGGAATGTATCCTACGCGACTCTATTAGAGCGTATTAATACAACCCACTGTCGCATAGAATACATTCGGTCAATGCCCCTGGTTAGTCCGTCTGGGCTGTAGAGAAGCTGCAATCATTTAGTATGCACGGTACCACCTACACACAGAAATATTTTTTAAAAAGTACTTTTTTGACTTTGGCGATACAGCGAATGGTAAATCTGCAAAAATCTCGAGGTCAACATTTTCCATGATTACTATACTTTATTTTACTTCGAAAAAGAAAATAACGGAGTTATATGTATGCGTAACATTTAGGAAAAGGGAGCCCCACTTTATCCTTCATTTCAAAATCCACTGTTTCTAAAATCCATAATTCCAATTCCAGAAGATAACCATTTTTAAGCAAATTGATCATTATCAAAATCCATCTTTCCTAAAATCAGTACCCAATTTTATCAAAATCCACTATTGACAAAATCAATTATTTACGAAGTCCGCCATTTCCAACACGGTCATGGACACGGACAAGGACACGGATACAGACGCAGACACAAACATCTGTTATCAGACATTAGACATCAGAATCAGACATCTGACGTCAGACATCGGACTTCAGGCATCAGATATTAGACACTGACATCAGACACAGTCTCAAACACAGACACAGACATCAGACACAAACATTAGATTTCAGACTTCAAACTTACCACATCAGACATCAAACACCAGACGTCAGACACCAGACAACAGACATCAACCATTAGAAACAGACACTAACACAGACACCAGGCACATCAACAGATATCAGACACGACACAAACATCATACATATATACAGACACAGACATCAGGCATAAGACACTAGACATCAGACACGACACAGACATCAGGCACAGACACATGCGCAGACACAAACATCAGACATCAGACACAGACAAACATCAGACAACAGGCACCAGATTTTAGACACAAACATCTCACACAGATACAGACATTAGACATCAGGCATCAGACACCAAACATAAGGCATTAGACATCAGATATGACACAGACATCAGAACCAGATTCATACATCAGGCATCAGAAACTATACATCAGACATCAGACACGACACAGAAATTAGACACAGACAAATGGGCAGATATAAACATCAGATACATCAAACATCAGCAGACATCATACATCAGATACAGACACAGGCATAGATGTAGACACAGACACCGATACAAACATGCTCATGATTAGTAGTAACATAATTGGAGCAATCAATTTCACTAATATTTTTCGATATTCACAAATTTAAATTTAAATCCATGTAATCGATACAAAAGTGCAAAAGTAATAAAAAAGATGGATTCGTTGGATTTTTTATGGATTTTGGAAAAATGCATTTTGACTAACTTAGAATTTGATATAAATGGATTTTGTCAATAATAGATTTTATGATAATGGCAACAGGAAAAGGTCGATTTTTTTAAAAGTGGTTTATGACTAAAGTGAATTTTGTCAAAGGGGATTTGTGGGTAATCCTTTTGGTCTACAAATCTAAATAAGAAAAATATATTAGGATGTTATGTAATAGACAGAAATTAAAAAAAAATTCCAAAAATGCACAATCTCACGACATATAAAAACGCTCGTGAATCGGCAGAAATCAATTGTGTTAAAAATCATGAAAAAAACACAAATCAATCAGTAAACAGTGAATTTTGATTTAAAATCTGCGAAGATGGAAATTCTTTGAAAATTTTGACGTTTGGTATTAAATGAGTGCGAACCATATTTTAAGTAATGCTATAAAAGAGGTGGACCCTGGTACTGTTAACCTAAAGTTAACAACATTGGGATGTGCTCTGATACGCAAAATCTTCAATAGCTCCCTTCTCGATGTATTTTGCTCAATGTCCAACTTTATCGAAATTACGAGGAAAAACATGATCACAGGGTAACAAAAAAAGGCACAAGCACATAGACCCTTATCAGTGGAACTCGAATATCAATAATGCGCAGCATATCCGCGTTATTGATTTTAAATAATTATTTAGTGCTATGGCTCGCGTAGTAAACGTTTGCTTTACGTTGCTACGTAATGATACAATTATAGTTCTGATAATTGATGTAGTCGAAATGTATTAAAATTTCAAAAATTGTACTAAGTATTGTAGACTTCAGTTACCTCATTAATTATTCTCTCATAGATTTCATTAAATTGTGTGGCCATTCTTATATTGAGTTAACTTAATTTCTTCTCTAAGCTTTTTTGTTTGAACCACGTTGGTTGCTTAATTTGAACAACTGTCTTCTGGGTCACAGCATCCCCTACTTACAAATTTGCTGTTCACTTTTATCTGTAATTGTTATCGATGCCATTAAATTTTTGATGCTTTTCGGTGGTATTCAATTCCATATATCTATGTGTTTTCTCGGTATGTAAGACTTTTTGTTCACGAAAACAAACGACTCTTCTAAACCAGTTAACAGTGAAAAATATTTTATAACAATTTTCACAGTCTCGGAATCTAAAAATTATCTTACAACTCGATACCACTATAAAGGCAAATATTTATTATAACTTACGTTAGTTATGATGCGGTTTAATAAAGAAATTAATCTCTGGGGCACACACAATATTCCCAAGCGTTTAAAATTAGATTTAGTTTTCCTCGTTACTCCGCAAAGCTTTCAAAAAATATCATTAAACCACATACAATACATAACATACTCGTATGAGCGCAAAACCACTTTTACCTTTCCCTGTATCTCTCCACCCAAGCAAACAACAAAATTCGAACAAAAAAACGAAAATGAAAAAGAAATCCCGTACAAAAGGTAAAATTGAGCCGACGTGAAAAATAACAAAGGTAAATATTTAATATCTACCCCAGGGTAAAAGTAAGGTAACATATTGATTTAACTATCATATATAGCTCCCTACTTCTATTTTACAGTTAATAAAATAAAATAGAAATGCTCACCTTAAAACGATTCTGATGTACGCATATACGAAAACCCATATTTCACCCACTATACAGTTTGGTATATATATTATACCACTTTCTTTTGTGTCTCCGATTTTTCGTTTAAAATCTAATTTCACTCAATAATTGACAAACCGATTTTAAATCAAAATCCACACACAGACGCACTCGAGTTAAGAGTTATATGCTATGTACGTTCATCCCAAATGTTTTGAACTTCAAACGAAAATATAGAATTTCTGTTCATGCATCGCACAAATACATACTCGTGTACTTTAAGTATACACTTGTGTAAGGTAAATGATTGATTTTCCAAAAATTGGATGACTTTGAGAAACACCAATAACAAATACTAATTCCAGTAAGTAAATATTTTTCGGCACTTATCTCAAACCGTACTACATACCTCCCCTCCCACACATACATGAATATTTTTCCGGAAAAACTTTATCTAATTAAATTGTAATAAATCAATTTTCATCCATCATTGTATTTTCTCGTCATATGAGGTATCGAATGACACATATTTTGGCTAGGCAGATGGTATGGTGGCTGTATTGTGAACATTTATACTTTCCTCTCCCTAGGACTGGCGAATTGGGATACGTTCCGTACCACCTTAATTAATATGCTGAGGTTTACGGAGAAAATGTAAATGATGGGCTTACAACGAAAATTGATTATTTTAAAAATGATTTAACATCTTTAAAAATAGGTTAGAGGTTATGAAAATTTTTAATGTTAGGAATGGTCTGTAATGGAATAAATTTACGAAATCATGGGCGTGCTACAAAAAACTAAATTTAAAGACATTAAAAATCAATTAAAACCCATTGACCGACGGGCAGTAAATTTAAAATACCTGACATATTTTTAAGCACAGGACTGGGACACGATAGTATTTCAGTAATACACAAAAGCTTGTAAGGAGTTGGCCCTGCTATATCCGGTTCCTATTACTGGATTGTGAATACCGTTATAGAATTTAACGGTGACAACAACAGTTCTCGTAATTGGCACCGCTTTCGGAATATTCCTGAATATATTGGAAATAATCTTTGAATAATTTCCTAATATTTACGTAATCGGTAAGCGTTAACCACTTCTGGAATATTTTTGAAGCTAATAGCAAAAATCCAATAAAAACATCACTATAAATAATTTTCACAATTTACGATTTACCATTTAATATTATTTTTAAATCACAACACTTTTTCCGCTTAAAGTCACTTTTTATTTCCCCGCTACTCACTATCACTTTTCAATCTTTCGTGTACCGACACTCCCAAATGGCACTCCATTGTGGTGAATTTGTTTTTTAATTCTTTCTCGAATTTTCGGTTTTGTTACACACTAATTCTGTTATAATCTGCAATACCACAAATTATTATAAAACTATCTCTTATGCTACTACTTAAACCTAGATGTCACTAATGTCGCAAAAAAATATTAATTAATTAATTGTATTTGTGAAGAAATGAAATCAATAAGCGGGGTCGCACCGCTTTTATAGGTTCGATCGTGTAACGCAAACTAATTCAACTACATGCTGCTACTCTCCATTGTTCACCCTATATCCGCCTCATGGTCGATGACAACCGACTCCACCACTGCTGGTGTCGCTCATTCTTTTTATCTACTGTCTCCTAGCCACCACTCGATTTCACAAAGCCCAATGGTTCCTTCAGTCTACTGGGGCTTAATGATCTTAATCATCCGGTTTCACCTTACAACCAACATTCATTTTCCATGCTCACCATAGTTTTCTGAATGTTTCACCATCAGAATGCTGCATATCGCTTACATCATCGATTCGTTTGCCAAATATTATGTCTACCATTTATTCCAGCTTCTTTTTGATGTCGCGACTTATATAGTTTGTTGGGTCCCTTTACTATGTTGACCAACGTTTTGATTTTTTGATCCAATTTTTGATGCATCTGATCAAATTTTTGGTACCCCGGAATCTACCTACACCATAAATCTCCCAAATATTCCGGATCTTTCGCGGACTTTCAATTTTGTCCCATACTAATTCCGCCATAATCTGCAATACCACAAAACTGTTATAAAACTATCTCTAATGCCACTTAGACCTAGATGGCACCAATCTGTCAAAAAATTTCATTAACTTTTTAAATTTTCACTCTACCCACTCTATCTCGGCCTCATACTCGATGACAACCCATGTTACCACTGCCTTCCATGAGCCATTTTTTAAGCTGATCTTTTTTCAAACGGTTCTTGCTTACTACTGCTCTTTGCCAATTTCTCCAACAATCTTGACGTGATCATGGTGCAGCATCTCTTTCTGATGTTCGCAGCTTCTGCACAAAACTCCCTCCCATCCACGAGCTGTTGTAATATACACACTGCCCGCGGTGAGAACGTTCCTCCGAGTTTCTTATTTCTGTTATAATCTTGTTGTTTTTCTCCCTCACCTCAACACCTCCAACATCAGCATTATCATTTTCATCAAGTTTGCTGTACAACCCTGGGTTACTGTCGTTGTCAATTACATAACCAATTCCTGAATTAAAATCGTCGAAACCCTCACCAGGTGATCCGACGTCAACGACATTCATTATAGGCTTCAACTCTGGTTCTTGCTCTTGATTAATAAAAAGCTCGCTATGAGACGTCGATTTTGCATCCTATTAAACATCAAAAATCCCGAGTATTTCGTCGATTTCTTGTTGAACTGTAGCAATATCCCGGTTAGATAATTCATTTAGTATGTTGCTTGATGTTGCATCATGTTGCACGATATCCATCATATGCCTTATGTTGCACCCTGTTGCCTCATATTACGTGAGGTTGCACATTGTTGCATTATGTTGCACCATGTTGTGGCATATGGCGGTACGTTTTGGGATGTTACATTATTTTGGTCATATTGCATTTCCTTGCGTGATTTTGCACCACGTGGCATCCTGTTGAGGGATTGTGGGTGATCCATTCCATTATGTTTTGTCATGATAACTTGAAGCCTTCTTTTAAAATTTTATTTGCCTGGACGATTTTGATTAAATGTGTCGAGCGACACTGCGAATTCAAGGAAATTATTACAAGGACTTCAGATTTCTAGATAATTTCCTTAGGAGTTCTCCGGATGGTCCGTCATCGTTTTACGATATTGAACCATGCGTCATGATGTTGCACTATGTTTCTCCATGTTGCAAAGAGTTGCGTGATGTTGCACAAGTTGCGTTATGTTGCATCATATTGTAAGATGCTGCACCATGATGTTCGATGTTGCTTCATGTTCCGTCATATTGCGCCAAGTTGCGTGGTGTTGCACCCTGTTGCTAGATACTGTATCATGTTGCGTGGTATTGAAGCCTTCATTTAACACGTTTGAATGATTTTGATCAATTATGGCGGGACACATTTTTCGAATTCAAGGAAATGATTATAAGGAGATCTGATTTCTAGATAATTTCTTTAGGATACCTCCAGATGGGCCGTCGTGCTGCGCCAAGTTGCGTAATATGGCATATGTTATGATGTTGCACCATGTTTCATGATGTTCACTATGTTGCACTATATTGTGAGATTTTGCACCAAGATGTTGGAAGCTGCGTCATATTGCATCACATTGCACCATATTGCTTGGTGTGGTACCATATTGCTTAATGTTGCATCATGTTGTGGGATATTGCTATATACTGTACTATGGTGCGTCATGTCTATCATGTTGAGCGATATTGAGGTAGATACTCGATCGGTTAGAAAGCAAGCAATTTGATAGCCGAAATCCTGGCTACTTGATCAATTTTAAGAAGGAAATTTGAATTTCAAAATACATTTTTCATAAAAATTTTAATTTTTTTGCGCAACAAATGTTTGTGATGCTTTACTGTGCAATTGCAAAAGTAATGAAAAATTTTACGAAAAATATAATTTTATATTCAAATTTTCTTTGTTAAATTGATCGAGTAGCCAGAAGCTCGGCTAGCAAATTGCTTGTTTGCTAGTCGATTGAGAACCTACCCCATTGAAGCTTTCTTTTAACATTTTATCTAAACAATTTTGATCAAATTTAACAGGACACACTTTTCGAATTAAAGGAAATGATAACAAGCAGTTCTGATTTCTAGATAATTTCTTTGGGAGTCCTCCGGATGGGCCATCATGTGGCACCATGCTGCATAATGTTTACGATAGTGCACCATGTGTCATGATGTTGCACCATTTTCCACGATGGTGCGGCGATATACGTGATGTTGGGCAATGTTGCGTTATGTTGCATTATGTTGTGAGAAGTTGCACCATGATGTTGGATGTTGCTTCATGTGGTGTGGTGTTGCATTATGTCTACCATGTTGCGTAATAGTGCTTTCTTTAAACATTTAATTTGGTTTGAACGATTTTGCTCAGATTTGGCGGGACATATTTTTCGAATTCAAGGAAATGATTACAAATATCTCGGATTTCTAAATAATTTCATTGAGAGCTCTTCAGATGGGCCTTTATGTTGCACCAAGCTGCGTAATGTTTCACGATGTTGCACCATTTGTGATGATGTTGCAATGTGTTAGGTGTTGCGTTATGCTGCATCATCTTGTGAAATGTTACACTATGATGATTGATGTTACTTCATGTTGCCTCATTTTGCACTATGTTGTATGGCATTAAACCATTTTGCATGGTATTGCACCATGTTGCGTGATATTGAAGCTTTCCTTTAACATTTTGTTTTCTTGAACGATTTTGATAAAATTTGGCGGGACACACTTTTCGAATTCAATTAAATGATTACATTAAGTTCTGATTTAAGCTAGAAACAGAACAAGAGCGACGACGGCAAGCGTCGACGAATAAATAAAAAATATCGCCGCGATATCGCTGTAGCTAACAGAACAAAAGCGTCAGCGTATGGCGATAAAAAAACAACCAAACGGCATAACCTTCTGTGTTTTTGACACATGACGTTGTGGCATTAGGCTACTAGATTGAAAAAAAATGGTTAATAATATGACGGTTAATTGATGCCAACTTATACATATATAAAAAACAGTTGGCAACATTGTTTCGTCGGCAACAAAAATAGAAATAGACTCTAAATTTTTTTCAACGAAAAAATCGTCGTCGCCTGCGTTGATGGTTGTGTTTGTTTTGCATGATTTCGGTGTTTTCTAATATGACAGGCAATTTTGCTCGCCGCCTTCGCTCTTGTTCTGTTTTGAGCTTTATAGATAATCTCTTTAGAAGTCCCCCAAATAGGCCGTTGTGTTTACGGCAAGCACCATGTTTCATGATATTGAAACGTGTTACGTGATGGTGCATAATGTTGCGTTATATTGGACCATGGTGTTTGATGTTACTTCATGTTGCCTTATATTACACCATGTTACGTGGTGTTGCACCATGTTGTGTGGTGTTGTACCATTTTGCATGGAGTTACACCATTTTGCATGGTGTAACACCATGTTGCACACTTTTAAAATTCAAGGAAATAATCACAAGGGGTTCTGATTTCTATATAGTCTCTTGAATAGTCCTGTAGATGGGCTGTCGAGTTGTAGCAAGCTGCGTAATGTTTCATGATGTTGCAACGTGTTACGTGACGTTTCACAATGTTGCGATATGGTGGTGCACCAAGTTGTGAAATGTTATGCCATGATGTTAGATGTTGCCTCATGTTTCCTCATATTGCACTATGTTGCATGGTGTTGCGCCATGCTGCGTGCTATTGTACGATGTTGCTTAATGTTGCTTAATCATGTTCTTGGATGTTGCTCGATACTGCACCTTGTTGCATCATGTCTACCATGTTGCGTGATATTGAAGCCTTCTTTTAACATTTAATTTGCTTGAACGATTTTTGTCAAATTGGGCGTGACACATTTTTCGAATTCAAGGAAATAATTACCAAGTGTACTGACTTCTAGAAAGTCTCTTTTGGAGTGCTCCAGGTGAGCGGCGGTGTTGTGCCAATTGCGTAATGTTTCATGATGTTGCAACATGTTTCATTATGTTCCACCTTGTTTCATGATGTTGCTATTTGTCACGTGATGTGTTGCAATATGGTGGTGCACCATGTTGTGAAACGTTGCATCATGATGTTTGATGTTGCTTCATGTTTTTTCATATTGCACCACATTGCGTGGTGCTGCACCATGTGGCGTGGCATTACGCTATGTTGCATAATGTTGCATCATGTTTTGGGATATTTCTAGATACTGCATCACGTTTGCATCATATTAACCATGTTGCATGATTTTGAAGCCTTCTTCTAACATTTTATTTGCTTGAACGATTTTGATAAAATTTGGCGGGACACACACGAATTCAATTAAATGATTGCAAGGAGTTTTGATTTCTAGATAATCTGTTTAGAAGTCCTCCAAATAGGCCGTTGTGTTGCGCCAAGGTGCGTAATATTTCATGATGTTGCACCTTGTGTCATGATGTTGCACCATGTTTCATGATATTGAAACGTGTTACATGATGGTGCACAATGTTGCGTTATATTGGACCATGATGTTTGATGTTATTTCATTTTGCCTTATATTGCACCATATTGTGTTGCATCATGTTACGTGGTGTAGCACCATGTTGTGTGGTGTTGCACCATGTTGCATGGTGTTTGTCTATTTTGCGTGGTGTGATACCATAGTACATCATTTTGTGGAACATGGTACAGTTGAGTCAGGCCTACTATGTTGCGTGATATTAAAGTCTTTTTTTAACAATTTATTTCCTTCAACGATTTTGATTAAATTTGACAGGGCACACTTTTCAAATTCAAGGCAATAATCACAAGACGTTTTGATTTCTATATAGTCTCTTTAGGGGTCCTTCAGATGGGACGTCGTCTTCCACCGCCAATTTGCGTAATGTTTCATGACGTTCCTTTATGTTTTATGATGTTGTTCTATGTTGTGAAATGTTGCGCCATGATGTTCGATGTTGCTTCATGTTGCCTCATATTGCAATATGTTGCATGGTATTGCACCATGCTGCGTGCTATTGCACCATGTTGCATAATCATGTTGGTGAATGTTGCTCGATACTGGATCTTGTTGCATCATGCCTACTATGTGGCGTGATATTGAAGCCTTCTTTTAATATTTTATTTGCTTGAACGATTTTGGTCAAATTGGGCAGGCCGCACTTTTCGAATTCAAGGAAACAATTATAAAGAGTTATAACTTCTGTATTATCTCTTTAGGAGTCCTCCATGTTGGCAGACGTGTTGTGCCAATTTCGTAATATTTCATGATGTTGCACAATGTTTCATGATGTTGCACCACGTTTCATGATGTTACAACGTGTAACGTGATGTTGCACAATCTTGCGATATGGTGGCGCACTATGTTGTGTAATGTTGCACTATGATGTTAGATGTTGTTTCATATTGCACCACGGTGGGAAGTCTTGTACCATGTGGCGTGATATTGCACTATGTTGCTTACTGTTGCATCATGTTGTCGGATGTGTCTAGATACTTTACCATGTTTACCTTGTTGATATTGAAGCCTTCTTTTTAGATTTTATTTGCTTAAATGATTTAGATAAAATTTGGTGGCACACACTTTTCGATTCAAGAGATGGGTCATTGTGTTGCGCCAAGTTGCGTAATGTTTCATCACGTTACACCAAGTGTCATGATGTTGCACAATGTTTAATGATGTTGAAACTTGCTGCGTATTGTGGCACAATGTTGTGGTATGTTGGACCATGAAGTTTGATGTTTCTTCATGTTGTCTCATTTTGCACCATATTGCGTAGTATTGCACCATGTTACGTGGTGATGTACCATGTTGCATCATTGTGTGGAATGCTGCTAGATACTGAACCATGTTGCTAGATACTGTATCATATTGCGTGATACTGAAGCCTTCTTTTACTATTTTGTTTGCTTGAACGATTTTAATTAAATATCACACACATTTCGAACTCAAGGAAATAATTACAAAGAGTTCTGGTTTCTAGATAATTTCTTCACCATGTTGCTCCATGTTTCATGCTGTCGCAACGAGGTACGTGATGTTGCAAGATGTTGCGTTATGTTGCAGCATGTTTTGAGATGTTGGCCCATGATTTGTCATGCTGCTTCATGTTGCTTCATGCTGCCTCATATTGCACCATGTTGCTTAATGCTGCTTCATGATTCAGGATGATGTTAGATACTGCATTATGTTGCATCATACCTACCATGTGGCGTTGTATTGCAACATGTTGTGCGATTTTATGCTATATTGCATTATGTTGCTTTGCAGTGTGCTTTTGTTTTTCGTTAATTAGATATCTGGTGTGACATTAGATCGTTGCACTAATCGCGTCCTTTTGAAAATGTTGATTGTTATAACAATATTGATTTGAAGCATTTGAATCATTCGCTAAACATACATTTTTAGTAGTTGCTAGAAATTTCATCCTGTTGAAGAAGGCATGATTATAACTACTAAAAAAATTATTGTTGATTGGAATGAGTAATACCGACTACATGTAGTTATTTTGATAAATCAATTTAACTACTGAATCAGGCCACAAAACTAGTTCCATAAAGAAACATAACCAAAGATAAAGCCTTCCCTAACCGCATATTCAATAATTGAAATGTATGCATGAGTACAGACACACGTCTACCATAAATATATGTACGTATATGCTACATGTATAAAAACCATGTTATGGTTAAGTCGTCAATCAACATGTTTATCATCTGTAAATCTAAGGAAACATAAAATAAAGTTTCACCACAATTTATCTTGTTATTTCTATCTGGAAATGAAAACCCAACCTACCATTATACACTCTCTATTATCGATGTATATAGTCGGAAAATGTTTAATAAATTTTCCAAATTATGTTTATACATACCAATCTCTTGGCAAAAACCTAGAACTTTTAAGAAATTTTCTTTATGAAAAACAAAACGACAGCAAGAACCTAAAAAAATGTAAAAAGGAGTTATCATAAAACTAAACACCCAAAACAAGGGACAATTCAAGAATGAAAATGTTAAATTGGCTTGTTATGTGCGGTCTTGCGTTTCTGTATCGGCACAACATCATCCTTCTCAAAACATTATTTTTTATGTTCGACTGGCAAAATAGTTTATGGTACCTCGTACATTCTAAAACTTAATGATGAGGAAATTTATTGATTAATTCTTAATTTCTTTATTACGGCAGAAGTAAACTATAAAATATTTTTTTTTCTTTTTATTTTATAATATTACGGGTGATGTCTGCGCGTAAAGTTTTCCGGATCGTTATACTCAGTCTTTTTATAGGTCATGTGCTTAAAAGTTATGATTATTACCTTAACATAAAAATTGTTGGTTGGGAGTATATTATGGCATTATTATAGTGATGACGTGCTTTGTTAATTTCATGAACGAGTATATTAACTTAATTAGGTTCTTCGTCGTATTTGACACTTCTTACGGATTTTAAAATTACATAGTTGAACGAATAGGTTAAACCCAATCTTTATAACGAAACAAGAAACGACCTGACAGATTTATCATCCTGGAGGAAACCAACCTGGAAACAAAGGGAGAGTAACCGCAAATTGCTGAGCTCGAAGATGAATATTTGTCAGCGATATCCAAGTTAAATAGTGCAGTATACGCCAAAGTCAAGCTGTACCATGTAAAAGATCAATAGCGGGCATCAATGATGAATCATTTAATTAAACCACGTGGCAATGGATCAATATAGCCAAGTATGCTCAACGATATTCCTACGTTTTCTGGCTATCCAACAGAGTTCCAAAACTTTAAAGATCTAGTCAACGCTGTTGTTCATATGGACATATATATTCAGTCACAAAAATTGTAAATGCTGAAACAATGTCATAAGTAAAAGATCAGCACGTGATTCGACAGATTAAGTTCTCCGAAGTCTAATTGCATTGAGAGCCAAGCGGATGCTCGAGGTATTATCTACCTGTGTAGATTGTGTATTATCTACCTGTTAACCGAAAATAACAAACAGTCAGCAAAGATAATAGTGGAATTTCTAATTTTTTAAGTTTTAAACCTTCAACATTCAAATCTACCGCGTTTACCATATCTGCCAATTCAGCCGACTCAAAATCAAAGTTCTGATCACTGTATATGAAGAAAGTTCTCCGTTTGTCTATATCATAAATTTCAATCTAAATACAGCAAGCATGGCCTTAACGCTTACTGTATGCCATAATGTGTATTAAAGGAACAAAATGCTACCACCACGCTCAGGGTAGAATTCACCGCTTCCTTAAAACCAGACAGAATCAGAAATTCGCATGTCATTCATCTAAAAATTTCAGTAAAGGATATTTTTTGGTTCAGAACTACATATTTCGTCACAAGCAGCAGCTTTGATTGTTAGGTAGTAGTTTGGAACGACACATTATCTACGGAGAAATCGAAAACGCTAACTTCATTCACCTGAACAAATGGCTAGACAGAGTATTTGATGAGATGAAGTATTAGAACTACACGGATTTAGTGACGCCGCACAGACGGAATAAACAGTAGTAGTTGTCCTTCGTGTTCGTGTTATTATAGCCAACAACATTACATGCCGCATAATCAGCTCCAAAACAACGCACCTCCAATGTCATGGCTAAAATTTCAGGGTGGTGAACTTCTAGCTAATCATACACAGTTGTTTATTAAGGGAAGCCGGATTAAACCAACAGGCAATATACTTTGAATTTTGGAACCTGGATTTAAAAAAATTATCAGTCTTTCCACGAAAAGTCTTTAGCGTCACTTCGCAATTCAACCCAGCGGACGGTGCGGGTCGCGATGTATTCTTGTATGAGTTGGAAAATCAGGCGTTATGGTGGATTGGACTAAGCTGTTTAATTCAACCAGAGCATCATTGGCCAGTATAGACTTGATGTATCCCAACACATGGAAGAAAAAACAGCTAAGGTTTCTAGTAACAAAAGTACAAACAGAAATAGAAGGCCGAGATAATGGGTCACTGACCTACCACCCCTTCACTAAATTTTCAAACCACAACAAAATTTGGCGCGTCTGTTCATATGTTCGTCGTATTTTTAGGACAGTCACAGCCAATACAAACATGTTGAGTGTGACAAAATCAATCAGAAAGAAGCAGTTTTGTGTAGAGAGTTTTTAGAATGAGTGCTCGAATCAAGAATAATTTAACATCGTATAACATGCTTCACTCTTGTATACAAAAAAAAAAAAATTAAATCGCAAACTTATTAAAAAATCTCTTTAAATGATTATTATCATCTGAAGTTTTTGATAAAGAAACATGATCTTCAAACGAGCGAAAAAAAAGTTGATAAAACGTTTTAACGTTCGTTTCAGCCCACGAGATGTTATATTTAGAGAGTGCCTCAGCTCCAATCGTTTGCCTTGTTAAAGCTGAAACAATTTTCTGCATTTGCGCGTTCCAAACAGGAAGATAATTCTTCCATATTTAGTGAAACTTCCATTGCTTTGTGGTTGAGTCCCTGGAAAGGAGGAGGTCTAGTATACCTAGACCTCCTCCTTTCCAGTGACATATCGTATGACTTATATCCTGGACAGACTAAGGATTAGTTAAACTCGCTTAGCAAAATTCAATCAAGTAATTTATCTATACAAGTAATTTATTTCTCCTGTTTTATTTCCATGATGTCCAAATGCAGGATTTCTGATGCGGGTAGGTAGAAATTGGTGATTCCTGCAGTTCGGTTTTATTTGGATGATGATCATACTTGTTTATGTTGGAAGTGTAAAATCCTTTGATAAACTTCTTTATTTGACCTGCCATCTGTGGAAAGTAATGTTTTTCACGGATTTGCTCTTTATTCTCTTTCCAACTACGATGTGCTCGTTGATGCGCCCTGGGTAATTTTGAATTGGTTTCCTCATTACGAATGTCCTACCCGTCGTGTTATATGTATTTTGAAGTTGAAATAATGTTCCTGGGGCCCTATTCTTGAAATCGGTGGAAATTTTCGTAATCGGAATACAATTTGCTATGAAATTCTTTATATTACTAAAATTGTTCGCCTGTTACTTTATTAATTTTTCAAATTTGTATGCAAGTTTTCTATATTTATTTACCTACTAAGCGAATAATTCCGTATCGATTTACCCAGTCAGAATTTTTCCCTTAGTAGGGGGAAACAATTATGTTTCTTAATTTAACAAAATTTCAATTCATTTCGATTTCAGTGCATGTTATTGGTCTATTCCCCCACAACAGCGTTTTATATTGCAGAAAACTAGAACGAGATAAAACGATAGATTCTCTCCGTGTCTGACCCCAGGATTGTTTTTCTTTTTGAAAATTTTGGATTTTTTGCCATAATTATAAATAATGGCTTTTTTTTTTAAATCCATGCCATGTGTTTTGGAGCCAAAGCACTGCCTGCTCTTTCGCGGTTTATTTTTCCGTCTTACTTTACGCATCATGTGCCAAATCGAAGACGTACTGCAATAGGACCGATTTAAGATACCATCTGCGCATTGCATATCTCCATGCCAGCCTATACTGGACATGTAAGATGGGTCCCATGAGTTTTGCACGCCGACAGGGGGTCGTAGTTGTATTCCTTTTAATCACAGATCGTAATCTGTGGATGAAAATTTCCATTTGCATCCAACCCCTATTATGACATTTTTAGATTATGGCAAAATGTAAAACTATAAAATATTACTATAAAAATGAAATAAAAGATATTTCTGTTCTTTGTCACTCTTATGAAATTAAATTTTTTTTTGTTTTGCTTATTATCAGTAAAAAAATTACTGTCAGTAAATTTTTTCCATGGATTTAAGACATAATTATGAAATTATCAAAAATTTCCCCTCACATAATTTATAGCAAAACAATTTTTAGGTAGCTTCGTAAATTATCCAAATTAATCAAAAAATCATCTTTTTAGTAGTTTTTGGAATATCAAATTATTATAAATCACTAAAAAAAGATTTTTGATATTTTTTAAATAATTTATAGGTTAGTTTTTGTTGATGTCAAAACTTCCCTAACTTTTTATGCCATAAAATAAAAATGTTGTATCAAACTCGCTCTAATGTAAATCTTAGTTCTTGTCTTTGTCATATTTTCAGCAAGATTTTTGTAAAAAAATTCTTTCTTCAGTGGCCCTATTCTGGTAATTTCTCGGGATTCTTAAATAATTTTCGAACGAAGTTCTGGAATATGGCCACTAGGGACGGAACTCGGTCATTTCTTAACCGGTATTGATGTGGATGGAAATCGGATCCTAAAATAATTTTTGAAAGAAATTCTGAAACGGATCTTGGTTATTACTTATCCGCATCATGATTGGACGAAAGTCGATGATAAATTGCTGTACTTACTTTGGATGAAAAAACCAAATTCTAATTTTTATTTTTTGTAATGTCTGCAAGGTTCCATATTTCTATGCACATTTTCCAAAGTCGCTGTTAATATCAAAACAACAAATTTATCCAAGGCCTTTAGGTGAATTTTATATTCGGATTTTTGTGAGAGCACGTAGTTGGCTTGCCGCTCAACCCACTTATTGGATTGACACGTGTGTGGGTTACGTACTAATGACTACAAGATAGACGCCTACTTCCGCCACTTCTAGCTTGGAGAACAGACGCAGAATTGGTATTGGTTTTGTGGTGCCTGTAACTTGCCCTGACATATAGTGTCAATGGCCATAAGCAAAATACCTCCTGAATCGCTTTCTCCAGAATGCCTTATTCATCTAGAGTTAAGCAGCGACCACCGCAAAGAGGTATAAGTCTAGAAGTTTGCCCTTACATGATGTTATCGTCATATATAATAAAACAAAATTAACGATATCAAACTGTAAACTTACAATTTTACAAAAATAAAATATTTAAAGAAGTTTAAAGTACGAAAACTTAGTAACGAATAAAAAGTTTAATAGTTTGTTGAACAGAATACTATATACCGAAGAATAAGTACAAAATGAATTAAAATTGAAAATGATACAATGGAAAGTAAAACGTACTACTACCATTTCCACTTAAATTAAATCGCACGGAAATCATTCACCAACTCTCTCAACAAGCATTTTAATAGAAACTTGATATTTAGGCGCAACCAATAGATTGTAGAACATAACTAGAAAAATGGTGCATGTCCCTTTGTTGTTTAAAAACAGAACCACTGTCACCGCCTCGGATTTGACCATTTAAAACATCCAGTAATATTTTGACACTGTACTGTAGTATTTTACTCAAGATTTCATGATTTTGTTTGTAGAAAGCATGCTTTCTCTCTGTCTCTCTCTCGATCTCTCTCTTTCTCTCTCTCTCTCTCACTCTCGCTCTTTCTCTCTCTCACACACTATATCCTACCAAGGGATTTGTCTGCCTCAAATGAGGTTTCATAATCATATTTTCATTTCGGATAATGAGTGATTAATTCATTGATCCTAAACCAGCCGTGAAATTTTTTTCTTGTCACCACCGGGAGCCCAGAACCTTTGCTCGCTGCAGCAAGTATGCTGACCGCCTTGCTTCTGGGGCGGCAAAGCATGCTTGGTTATTGACAAATGAAATGTCGACTTGGATATTGATAAAAGAAATGTCAAAGTGACGCCCAAGATACTTGAGTACGAAAATGCAATGGCTAATAGTGTAAAGTTAACCGTTTGAGTCCCAGGGGGTATAGTAAAAACACTGTCGAGGAATCGCAAATAGCAAAACCTCGCTAGTGAGAGAGGACGATGAAATGAATAAGATGAAAAGGCAAGCTATTGTGACAAATCTATGGTAAAATGAACTATTTACATTAAAAGGAGCTGTGTGATGTACTTGCTTCAGTAAATCTAAACGTGCGGCTTCGACAATCGGTAATCCGTCAGTTGTCGACAATGTTCAAAATATGCTGGGTTTTGTCGACATAAAATTTCTTTTAAATTTTTTAAAATTTTAAATTTTTTTGTAATGAACTCGTGATGCTAGTGATGAGTTACACAACTTCAAATTCGGACTTGTTGATGTTATTGGTTCCGAAGTGTGTTCTGTGTGTTTCCAGTTATAACCGATGATACTGTTATTATGTAAAGTTTTTTCCTGTCGTGCCAAAATATCAAATTCGTATTGAAATGCTTGTTCAAAAAGTATGTGGAAACTTTCTGTTTCGATTGTTTCATTAAATATCCTAATATTCACCTTTAATTCAAATTTCACTTAACTTTTCATTATTCTGTTCAAAGAACTACAAAAGTTTTGTATCGTTACTGTGTTCTCGTACTTTAGTAAAAATAAGAATGTTTGATAGCAATTGCATAGCCTTTCGCACAGCAATTTATCATCGACTTCGGTCCAATCAACGTATGTCTAAATTCCAGAAATTCTTCCAAAAATTATTTAACAATCCCATATGCATCCAACGTGCCCAATCCCATCATAATTGGTCAAGTAACAACCGTGTTCTGTTCAAGGTGGCCATACTACAATTTCTTCCAAAAATTATTAACGAGTCTCATTTCTATCCACATAATCCAATCCCATCGAATTCGGTTAAAACTGCCTGAGATCCGTTCCAGTTGACCATATCTCAAAACTCCTTCATCAATCATTTAAGAATCCCATTGTTATACAACGCCCGAAATGTCTGAGTTTCGTCCCAGATGGCCATATTCCAGAACTTCTTCCCAAAATCATTCTAGAGTCCCATTTTCATCCAACATTCAAAGAATTCTGTTTGAATTCTTTGTTTAAAAACAACTTTATTTTTCCATTTCAAAACTATGTAGAACTGACTTAATATTAAAATTTTACATAAAATTAAATCTAAAGCAACATTATTATTGTTGTTGAGTCAATACTTTTAGGTTTCGCGTGCACTAATGGCACGTTGTGTTGACGAAACATTACTAATGATGTCAACTTAGGCACGCTGTGCTGATCTACAATTAAATATTATGTCAACATGGGGACGTTGTGCTGATTTAACGTAACTGGTGATCTTAACTCCTCCCTCCTTTAGAATCCACGTCTCGTGGATCAAAAATTTAGCTATATGGACTGAATTCCTGGTCGATTGGACAGTTGGTTTTGGAAAAAATAATAATCTCCTTCGATGCGCGAGTCTCACCTTGTGTTTGAGAAAAATGAAAACCAAAGCACAAATGATGATTATAATCTCAATATCAATGGCAGCCGCTTCCTTATGGTCATTGAATAGCTCTTGTAACTGTGCTATGTTACCCAGATACAGATTGGGTAGGTATCCGAAATCGATTTTGAAGCCCTTTTCAGCGATGTTTGTGCGTAGTACCGAAGCTAAAACTTGAAATGTCTTTGCTGCTGTACTTTCGAATGTCGTATTGTTGATTTGGATCGTTTCGTTAGCATATTGCACCAAAACGCTTCCTTGAATGTTGGCTCGTATTATTGTACGATATTCTTCCGTTGAAATTGCTCAGAAATATGGTATGGTCGTTGAGAGTTTCAATGATTGATTGGTTGTGGTACTGGTACTCACATCTAGCATTGAGATCTTTGATCATCTTATAGATACAATGATATGTTGGTATTTTGTTTAATTCGCTTAAATCACAAATGGTCAACTCCCCAAATATGTGATATTTTTTCACAATTCCGATTATCTCATCCTGGTTGAGAAGAAGTTCTTTGAATTCTAAGAATATGCGTTTGTTGTGACTGAAGGTTGATCGTATAATGATGTGATTGTAGTCTTGTCTGCTAGTTTTCGGCATTGATAGAGCGTAAATGAGAGTAGATTACTTCACAATCATTATAGGTTCAGCATACTCAATTGCCTCTATCTCGTTGGCATATGGCAAGGCTCCGATTTCTATGATTAAACAACTAATTTCACCTTTATTAAACAAATTAGTGTTGACGATGTGTCCTTTGGTTAATTGAGCAGCTCAAATTTGGTACCTCGTATAATTCGTCTTTGATGATAGTTAGTCGATTAAATAAAATTTGTTGAATTTTTTCTTCCGATTCGTCATGTAAGTGATCAATAATTATGTTGTACTCCGATCCAATTTATCAATCTTCGGTTGCGCGTGTGACCTTTAAGTTCGGATATCCTCTGCGTTATGGCTTTTGCTTGGTGAATTAATTGTGGTTAAAGCGGATTGTCTTGGTGAATGCGAGAGATAGAAGGTGTATGGATCAACTTGAAACTCCCTTGGATTATTCGTCCATTTCCATGTTTTAATGTAACGAGTGGAGTATCGTATTCATAGATGCTCAATGGCATGGTTAAGCGCCAGAGGCAGGAGCTAGAAGGGAAGAGAAGGAAGACTTGTTAAATGTATTGTAGTAGTAATGGAAAGTTAGTGTGGTCAATTTTTGATTTGTGATGGATGCGTCTTCCCGAGGTAGTTGTTACAGTGAGTTTATTATCTTGTGCCACTGTTTCCTGTCGCAGTTTTGGCTTATCTTTCTGTTGGATTTGTTTGATTGCCGTATAAATGTGAGTCTTGATGTTTGTGTAGTCTCTCCATCAGGTCCTCGTGTACTTTTGTTTTGAATCAAGTCCGCAAGAAGTTGGTGATTGTAATGGAGTCATTATAACGATCCACTGCTATGTTCTTTTGTAGATAGTTCCTTCTACTCATTCTGAAGGCATCGAACTATTTCCAATATGGTACAGTGAGCTCTCCCTATAGCACCATTTCATTCACTTCTATGGGAAGGTTTAAGGTAAACATGGATACTTAAGGTTTTTAGGTAGTCCAAAGCTTCTCTCATTGTCCATCACGAGTATGCGAGGTACTGTAAAGTAGTGTAACGCCTTTATAATTTTATTTCCTACATGCGGATTTGATTTATTCTTAATGCGAAAGAACTTTACAAATTTTGAAAAGTTATCCACACAGGTTATAAATGTTTCCTTCTTTATTTTCATTATGTCGAAATGGAGAATTTCAGCAGGGTATTTTGGAATAGGTGTTATTTATTATTGTTTATATTTATTTGTGTTGCAGGTGTCGCAGGTTTGGGTGTATTTTTTGAACAAACTAGCCATCCCTGGAAAATAGTAATGTTCCAAAATTTGTTGTCGATTTTCCATGTGGTTCCTGTGTGCCCGCTTGTGTTCTTCTTTTATGATGGAGAATTTATTTTCTTCGTTTTGAATATCTTTAACGACTCGTTGCGTCAGGCGTACTTTGTAATTAGAAAAACTCTCTTTAAACACTTCTTGCAAAAGCTGGATATCCTCTTCCAAGATTTTGATTCCATTGATGATAGTTGGATGCAATATTTCCACTAAGACCTTGCATTAACTTTCATTGTTAATCTCTAGTAAGCTAATATAGTGTCGGTGATAAGCGGGATGTTGCTCTTCATCAACATGTGGTTCCGGTGGTGGATAATATGTTCGCCTCGAGTTCCCATCTCGACAGAGCATCGGCCACTTTATTGGTGCAACTAGGCTTGTATATAAGCTCATAGTTGTATTTCTCCAATCGAGCCTTCCAAAGTTTTAATTTGGCATTATTATTCTTGTTACTTAATGTAAAAGTTAGCGGTTGGTGGTCTCTCAGGATTTTTATTTTGCTTGCTCCATATAGGTAGTTACGAAGGTTGTCCAGCGCCCATATTATGACCAGCAACTCTTTTTCATTGGTCGCATAATTTTTTTCTGTTTAATTCAATGACCTGGAAATGTAGGTAATTGGCCGATCCTTTCCGATGTCCCCTGGCGATAATACAGCACCAATGGCGGACGAAGAAGCGTCAGTGCTTAGTACAAAAGGTTTGTTGAAGTTTGGAAAGATCAATATTTCCGTTGAGGACGGAAGCTCTTTAATATTGTTAAACGCTTCTAGCTCTTTTTCGTTCAGATCAATTTTGACCTTCTTGGACTGTGATGCGTTGAATTGCGCATTTTCTCCCCTCGTTAAATTGGTTAACGATTTAGCTACACACGCAAAGTCTCGTATAAATCGCCGGTAATATGATGCGAGTCCCAGAAAGGATTTAACATCAAAATTCTCAGGTTTCTTGATGTTTTGAATCTCCAATATTTTCCTTTTGTCCAGTTTGATGCCCTGGCTCATTTCGAGATATCCTAAAATTTCGGTTTCGGTTTTTAGGAACTCCGTTTTGTTGATGTTTACGCGCAAGTTGGCCTTCTGTAACTTTAAGAATACTTTCTCGACATTAGCTAGATGTTCTTCTGCTGTTCCTCCTCCGACGACAATAATGTCATCTACATAGACGTAACAGAGTTCACCAATGAATTCCTTCAAGACATTATCTATCATCCGTTGGAATATTGCGGAGGCATTTTTTAACCCGAATGGGAGAAATGAGAAATTCATATTTTCCATTCATAGTGGAAAATGACGTCTTTGGAATGTCCGCTTCTTTCATTTTAATCTGGTGAAACCTCGAAGTCAGATCGATAGTGGTAAAATTCCTTGAGTTTCCGAGATTTATATTATATCTGGGAAGGGATAGGAATCTGATTCTGTCACTGCATTCAATCTCTTGAAGTCCACTACCATTCGATATTTCTTTGTTTGTGAGGCATCCAATTTTTTTTCCTCAATCCAAATTGGGGAATTATAAGTTCTTGGTTCCTCACTCGTGGTTTTGATTTCAGCCCGTACTTCTGTATCGATGGTCTCGAAATTATTAACAGGTCCAAAAAGCGTTTTAAATTTTGAGACGACCGCGTGCAATAATTTTTTAATGTCAAGTGAAAGACGACTATCCCGAGCTTTCATATTGTTGACCTGGCATGACGGTTTTTCCCGTAAAGGAATATGTATGTTGAGTGTAATTACCAATTCGTTATTCTTTTGGACAATAAGTGTCCCAAGTTCCTTCAGTGTGTCATCTCCTATGATGCCATCAAACGATTTTATTCCGGGTAAAATGAAGAAATCAATGTTATTATCAATGCGAACGATTTTGATGTCACCTCCCGCTGATCTGATTTGAAATTGCTTTTCAGTTGGTTTGGCATTAACAGCTAATTCGTATTTTATAAAGTTCTTGTTGGCACCGGTGTCGATGAGGAACTTTAGTATATTTCCATTTTTTAGCCGGTACTCTAGGTATGGTACGCTAGAGAGGCTTCAATCATAAAATTTAATTCTGATTTATCTCCCATATTTTGTTCTTCGTAAGTTATTTCGTTTTCGGTGTTGTCATATGCTAATTGACTGTACTGTAGTGGTCCTCTTCGAGTTGTGTTTCCAAATGATTTATTCGTTGTTGTTTTCGTGGCTCATGGAGATAGAAACGTTCTCGTTTGATAACTGGATCCTGAGAAGTGGGACAGTTCATATAGTTTACCTGTCGCGTTTGAATTGATGAACCTAGTTCCATCGGTATTGGCGGTTTAGGATAGTTCGGTCTTGGTGATAGGACGTTGTTGGGCGTCTGATGCTGAATATTGTATGCCATGTTTTTTCGTTGTAGTGATAATGCTTCACTATTTTTAGGCAATGATCTTGTGTGTGTATGAAATTTTGTTTATTGGAGCCGTTACATAATATTGTTGAAATCTCTTTTATGAATGGTCATGTTCCTAAAAATCTGGTTCTGGATTTCAAGGCAGGATGCAAATACCTCAGGTAGTGTAGATGGTTTCCGAAAGATCAGCATTTTTGATAGGTTCAACTAAGTCATTGATTGCTTCAAATGAGTAGTCCTTTGTTTTGATTTTGTTTACTATTAACGAGAACTGATGGTTCACGTTGGCATAGAATTCATCCACCGTCATTTTTTTTTTGCACTAGTGTACTTAGTTGGTGCTCCAGTGTGCGGAGATCCCTTTTATCTGCATAATGTAACGACAGGCATTTTTTAATTGTCGTCCATTCTTGATTAGAGATGTTGTACGAAATTAAAGCTGAGTCGGCATTACCGCGAATTTTTTGACGAATGTGTTGCAATATGGTCCGGTAGATTGGTTTGTTTTTTATTATTTCATAGTCATGCAGTATAGTATCGACGTTATGCACCCATGAAAGATATTGGGTGGGATTTCCTTCAAAAATCTGTAATTCTTCGCAATCTGGCAAACGGCTAATTTCTTTCAACTCCTCTTCATTTCTGGGAGTAACTAACGTTGTTGGTACTGCCTTAGAACTATAGTTGCTCCATCCAATTTGCTCAATCGTAGCTCACTTTTTTTGTTAATTCAATCTGGGCATTTAAAGCTCCCGTGATTTGTTTGAGACTGTCCTGAATTTGCTCCAAATTTGCCATTGTATATCTGGTGTTTCAAAATTTTATCGTGTCACTTTTCACTGTATTATTATACCTTTGATTATAAAATTATGATTATTTGTTATCTACACTGCTCGTCAAAAAAACCCGGACACTACATTTTTTCAGTAAATATTTGTGTTAACGGTAACTATTCGCATTATTCGCGTTATGGTTGTACGAAATAATATAATGTGCGCTAAAAGGCACTAACGGATCAAGTTTTCGTTTAATAAAAGTAACCCCAGGATCAAAACATTTGAAATAACAAAATTTCCGAAAAACGGATATTGATATATCTTCATCTTTATTTAAATAAAAACCAACAATCAATCTAAGTGGTCGGTCCTCTAGTATCGAGTATTTCCGCCACGAGCTCTGATCATATCTAGCATTCTTTTTGGCATACTGTGCACAAGGTTTGCAACGTACTCCTGAGGTATCATTTCCCATTCTTCCTGCAGAGCTGATTGTAGATGATCCAAGTTTTCTGGAACGACTTCCTTTTGCCTTAAACGACGCCCTAGCATATCCCACATGTGCTCAATGGGATTAAGGTCAGGGCTACGAGCGGGCCAAACAATTCTATCAATTCCCACCTCATCCAAATAATTGTTGACCACGTTTGCAACGTGGGGCCTGGCGTTATCATGCATTAGTTTAAATTGCTGTCCAATAAATGGGGCGTATGGAACCACAAATTCTTCTAGACATTCCACGATATACCTTTGGGCAGTTATAGTGCCGTCGCGTAGAAATACAAGGTCCGTACGGGCGTCTATAGAAATGCCTGCCCACACCATTAGTGAGTGGTCATGAAATGGGACTCTTGGTGATATGGCACATTGTGAATATCGCTCTCCGGATCTCCGTCATACTCTTTCCCGGTCAGCCTGTGATCGCAGACTGAACCTTGATTCATCAGTGAACAACACGGACTTACAGTCCAGACAGTAGTCCAACTGACGTGGTTAAGAGTAAAAGTCAAACGGTTTCTTCGATGAGCTGGGAGAAGCTCTGGCCCTGTAGCAGCCCTCCTGGACTGCAATCCATGTTCATTTAACCTTCGCGATGCTGTGCTAACTGAAATATTGACACCACGTACCTGTGCCAATCGACCAGCGACGATTCTAGCTGTTTGGAAATGATCTCGCAGTACCATTGATAACATAAACCGATCGTCCCGCTCGTTTGTTGCTCTTTTACGACCTGATCCAACCATTCGCTCATACTGACCAGTTTCACGATTTCGCTTAATAGCGTCTTAAACTGTATTTCGCGGGAAATTTAGGTGGGCAGCAATATAAAGCAAGCTACGGCAATCCGGCAATCCTCACTCAAAATGTTTACTTTTGCGATATTTTCTGGTTTCATAATTATAATATTTGCTAATAATAATAACTAAGCACTGTTAACATGAACTGTAATAATAATACTAACAATAAATGCTACTTTAAATGTTTCAAAAGTCAAAACAATTGATAGATGATGCCCATTTATGCCTCTATTACACCAAAAAAGTTTTACTGCCAGTAAAAACGAAACGAGATAAAAATATAGATATTCTTTATACTAGAATGAAACAAAAAACAACATCAGTAAAATTTACTGACAAAATATTTGTGTATGTGTTTGTGATGTTGCCATAATAATTTAAAAAAATATGTATCGAGAGTACTTTTTATGGCAACATTTCAATACATATGAAGAAATATTGTGTAGCGATTGAAAATATTTTTCTCACACATGTATCATCAAATTTTTTATAGTTAATTATGGTATAACGCTCTTTTCTGTCATTTTTGATTATGTTATTTTTCAAAGTGAGCAAAAACAGTGGACATTTCTTTTAATTAACTGTTTTGGGTATATAGTACATTTTTTAAAATCGCGAATAAAAACCACTAATTTTAAAATTGTCAACACACACAACAAGCCACATAAATAATAAATTTGTTTGGTTATGTTTTTTGTTTTGTATCGGTCAAAATTTAGCTATAAAATCTTGCTATAACAAAAAAAAAATATTTGTCTTCTTCACTCCAACGCAATTTTATATCATGTTTTCTTTTTTTGGTTTTCCAGTATTTTTTACTGACAGTACATTTTTCTTGGTGTAATAGAGGCATTATTCAGAAACGTAACAAACGAAATTTTGAATATTTTTCATTTATTACACTTTGTTGCTGTGATTGGATTTTAAATAAAAAAATACGGTTTCTGTTTTTTCGGTTATGTACTATTTAATATGACAGTGCCTTTAAAATAGCGTAATTGCTCTAGAAATTGAAGATTTACGAAGAAATTCAAGTGTCCGGGTTTTTTGACGAGTAGTGTATATTTATAAAAATGAATTCCTGTTTGTCTGTTCCGAATGGGCGTCTCAGCCACTCAACCAATCGCCATGGAATTTTTACCATGTACAAGTTGCATATCCAGAACCAACCTTACGATATTTTGTAAGTGGCTGGACTCCGGGGTCTAGGGGCTGCAGCACAAATTTTTTATAAAATTTTAATTTTCTTTAAATTTTTCCACGAAAATGATTTTATGGGGGTGGTTTTATGAAATTACTGCCATGTTCGAATCCGAGGGGCCCAGCCCTGGACCAAAAATTAATTTTATATGTATAGATACAAATATTTGATTATTCCAAAACGACTTCTCAGTCGCTCAACCGATCGCCATGTTTACCATGCAAATGTTGAAGGTTCAGGACCAATCTTACGAAATTGTGAAAGGGGCTTGTCCCCGGGGTCTAGGGGCCATGGTACAAATTGTTTCAAAAATTTAATTTTTTTTGCGAGAATGAGTTTTGGAAAGGCGTTATATGAAATAAGAGATATGTTCGAATTCAGGGGGTCCACCCCTGGATCAAAAATTCATTTTTACATGTAAAGATACAATTATTTGATTGTTCTGAAATAACGCCTTAGCCGCTTTACCGATCACCATGAAATGTTTACCATGTATATATTGCATGTTCAGGACCAAGCCCACGATACTTTTGAAGGTGCTGGACCCCGGGGTCTAGGGGCTGTGGTACAAATTTTTTTTTCAAATTTCAATTTTTTTAAGATTTTTTGACGGGAATGACTTTAGGAAAAGCGTTATATGAAATTAGTGACATGCTCCAATCCGGAAGTCTGCCCTGGATCAAGAATTCATTTTTACATGTATAGATACAATTATTTAAATGTTCGGAAATAGCGCCTTAGCCGTAAATTTAGACAGCAAAAACGATATCTACCGTGCGATTGTTATACACAAATCATATCTCTACTATAATTGATTTAATTATTCAAATTAATTTGATTAGTTTAATTTTAAGACAATCTTTCATCACATTAACTGAAGACAAATCTCTGAACACTTATATTATCCAGACTAATAATCCATTTGTACTGGTTTGAAATGTACTGTTTAGTGATATCCTATTTATCATAACCTGTTTTGAAATGTACCATAGTCAGCGAGTTCTAATTTCCATATAACTTCAGAAATAATTAGCATTCTATTTTAAACCACTATTGCAGCCGGCGGCTTTTAATGAAAATAGTAGGTTCATACTAAACGCCAACAGTTAATTCTAAATAAATAAAATTAATTCTAGGAAAGGTACTAAAAAATATTGTACGTATAAACTGATTTACCTACTTTGAAAAGTATTAGCGTTTTATATTTGAAAATAGCATCTTCTACAAGAAACATCCTTTGATTCAAATTATTCTACGTGTAAAATTGCCTAAGTTTGAAAAAACTTTTGTTTTTCGAAATGTCATTTTCAACCACAGTTCGCGGTAAAACGTATCGAAGTGGACGTAGTTTTAATCGTTTTGAACAAATTAATATTAATTTGTGTTTCGGATGCCGTTGTTCTCGATTAGTTAGCTATATTGCAATAAAATAATTGTTGGTGATTATTTTCCAGGTATTTAATATTATTTCAAGTGGATATACATTCTTATTAGATTTAAGTTTTCAGTTTATAAACATGTTAATCTATGATTACTTTTTGATTGTAGATAACATTTGATTTTGCTTAAAAAAATTCCGTAAAGACATTTTCAAACACAGTTCGTGGTGAAACGTATCGAAGGGAACATTAAAATCGTTTTGATAAATTAATACTAATTTCGGTTTTGAATGCCCGTCATTCCTGATTAATAAACTACACCTTTCATTTTTGCTTAAAAATGCCACCGAAAAAAAAATCAATTGGGCAAGTAACTGCAAAGTCGAAGAAGATTACAGCCGCAAGGGTGGCTGAATCAAGCAAACAGCGTGAAACACGACTTGCAAACGTTCGAAGCAGGATGTCTTCTTCTAGATCTACTGAAACCATTGAATATCGTGAGGCCCGGCTGGAAGTCGATCGGTTACGATATGAACGATTAATAGGAACTTTTAGATTTAAAGTTAGGAGCATTCAATTACGAGAAAGACTATGAATACAATGTTTCAATTGGGCAAATGGAAAACATTTGTTTGTATTGTCATGCTTTAAAGTTTCACAATGAATCGCTTTGAATGTGTTGTTCAAATGGAATTTGCCTCCTCTGGATGATCCACCTGAACCTCTTCTAGCTTACGTCTCCGGAACTACTGAGTTATCCAGACATTTTCTACAAAATATTCGAAAATACAACTCATGCTTATATACCTCCTACTCATGCTTATATACAACTCATGCTTATATGCTTATATACCTCCCAAGATTTTTCACTTACAGGAAAATTAGTTGAATTTTCATATGGCGTGCACTCCGGGACTGTGTGCACAAAATACCAACCGGGTGTGCGGACGGAACGTAGATTTCCTTTTTAGCCGTATGTTTTTACAATTCACAAACGGCCTACTGCGGTACGTTTGCGATCACTAGGTTGGTCCCTGTTTCGGCGCCAGTTAAAAATTCTGTTGGAATTCTTTGTTAAAAAAAACAACCTTATTTTTCCACTTCAAAACTAGAACTAACTTAGTATTAAAATTTTACATAAAATTAAATCTAAAATAACATTTGTCGTTGTTGTGAACACTTTTACACAATCTCATCAAAATCGGTTAAGAAATGGCCATGTTCCTTCTCAGGGCATATTCCATAACTTTCCAAAAAAAACATTTTAGAATCCTATTTCCATCCGACACACTCATTTCCATCGTAATCGGTGAAAAAGTGGTTGAGTTCCGTCTCAAGTGACCTTGTTACCGAACTTCATCCAAAAATTATTTAAAAATCTCCTTTCCATCCGGCATACCCAATCCCACCATAATCGGTTAAGAAATGGCCAAATTCGTATACGAAATAGATATTGAATTTTTTTTTATGTTTTAAGCTACTTCAAATCCAAAACATTAATTTTGATACGATAAACTGTTGTACGATAAATTGTTCACGATAGTTCACGATGACAGTAAATCCAGGTAAACGTAGAAGTGTGAAACGGGAAAAATATGAATTTATCTTAAATTGGGTCAAACAGCACGTTTTGTTTTGCTGTTTAAAACAGCAAAAAATTCAAACAGCAATTTGCTTGGTGAACGTAAAAGTGCTATGAATGTGTGCAACGTACAAATAGTGAAAGTGAAAAAACATGTTTTTACGTGATAACTCCCGGATATTTTGCGACCTCATATATTTTAATTACATTTATGTTGCTATATATAATTCGTCTGATATCAATTTGGAAATATATCAACCAGCCTGAAGGTAACTATAAATTGTTCTTAATTGAATTTTCTTAAAATTTGTGTCCATGATGTGATAAACAAGTAAATTACATTATACCTCATGCAACATTCATGTATTATACGTTAGATCCAGATAGTTCCGGTTTTGTATTTATTTGAGTTGTGTTACATAAAAAAATGTATGTATGTCCTACACCACACCCCACAACATATTTTATATTTATGCTACACTAGAGGTATGTATGAGAGCCATACATGGTGTATGCTGTGTGTGAGAAAAATAACATATTTTGGTCTTCTCTAAATATCCAAAATAGACTTCAATTTGTTTTGGGGCAATAGACAATAATTTTGTGTGTGTACGAGTATATGTGATGCTTTCATTCCTGATCAATATATTCTGATAAGAAGGTAAAATGGGGGATACATTATTGTCAACTATAGAGGGAATACGATGATGATGATAATATATAATTTTTTTCTGTTTTGTTGTATGCTTTATATGGTTATGTACCATAGAGGCTAGGGGGGGGGGGCTCAGATAAAATTATATGTAATGTAATAATGTTTCGTTTTTTTGTACGTAACATTATTGATGGCTTATTATTATGATTATGGTTATCGCATGGCAATTTATATTTAAGCATTATAATACGTACTATGCGTCATTCCTGGGTATATGTGTAATAATGTACATAGTTAATTACAAGATGTCATGTTGTAAGAAAATTTCTAGAACACCTACTCACATGTGTCGAGTACCCGAATAGAAAATTAAGAAAATATCCTGTCACACGGCAATGATAAAATTGAATTACAAATGTATCTACCGTGATATCTGATATAGAAAAATTATTTTATCTCAAGGGTATGAAATATTATGTTCGGTACGTAGCAGTTGGTATCATATACCCACTTATTAATGTGGCAGGAGTGTATATGGGAAATATTTATTTCCACTTTCACATAATGTTATTCTAATTTTATGGTCCTAAGATCTAAACGTCTAAAAGCTTTTCCATCTGATAACAGATTTTTTAAGTAAACATTGCGGAATGAAAAATTATGTTTTAAGATGTTTGTTCTCTTAAATAATATTCCTCATTTGAGGTAATATATATATAATAATATTGTATTCGACGCTTGTCGCTTTTAACGGTTTTCTTAGCTTACGTTTTCTCTGTATAATTTTAATCGCACAAAGTTTCTTAAAAAACAAGAAACAGGTAGTTTAATACAAAAGAAACTTTTGTAGGTATATTTTTTGTGTAAATACTAAACATAAATAGAAATAGATGGACCACAGTTGGATGGACAGTTGTACAAATGTTGGCCAAAAATCATTGGGATCTCGTAGTTTATGAAAAAGGCTTAAGTATGAGGTTTTATCACGATTAAATAAACCGGCTGAGCTGTAGGGAGAACACAGACATTTATTGAGACAAGCAGCAACTGTAAATGAATGTGGAAATCGTCTAATGACACAGGCAACACATCTGAACCTGGATTAGATAACGAAAGACATAATCATGCAGGTAGTAATAAAAGGAACTGTCCAGACTTTTATGCAAACTATCAACACAGTCTGTGATAAAGCTTTTGATACATGTGACAGAAATGACAGATATACATTAGTGCTAAAATTAGTACCCCTACTCCCTTTCTTGTATGTGGGGTAATTTTGTAATTAAAATTGAAACCCCTATTTTTTATTGCAGATTCGGATTCTTCGTACTTAGGATTTCTTTGGAACAATTTTTTCGATTAATGATAGATGGCGCTATAATAACGATATTAAATTTACATATTCATACGATTCTGTAATACGTTTGAATTAAAATTAACACATTTTCAATGTAAATACTCGAAATTAGTCTTAAACCAATTGTATTTCTCATATTAGGAAAAAAAAAAAATTTTATAATTTTTTTTTTGTAATCTTTCAAAGAAATCATACGTACTTAGCCGTAAAATCCGAATCTGCAATAAAAAATAGTGGTTCCAATTTTAATTTCAAAGTAACCGCCGCCCCATGTACAAGAAATGGAGGAGGGTACTAATTGTAGCACTAATGTATGTCCCTCCAGGAATGATTAAATTGTTCCGGTTAAAAAAATCACCCATAGTATAATGGTAAAACAATTCAAGAGAATTTTGCCAGTCGCTCAAGTTCTATTGCCAGCTGAAGCTACTGTAGTACACAAGTAAGCGAGCGACTTCAGTACACACCCTCAGCCCCACATTCAGTTCATTTAACCTTCAGTACACACTTGAGTACATTGATATCACCCATAACAACAGCATGTTGGCAACCATCTGCGATTGGTGCAATGAACATTTAACAACCAAAATTAGAGCAGGAGTTCGAGGTCTCGGAAAATGAGAACGTAATCATCATAAAGTCTCGTAACAACATTGACTGAAGCACATGAAATAAAAGCAGAAAACTTTTCCTGATTTTATATCTCCCCAAATTTTCTTCACACTTTCGACGTACGAGTACTTTTAAGATAAATCATCATCTGTTCGTATATATACGTATATTCGTATATATCGTACGTCCATTTAAATATGCAAACCATCATCGATTACGATCGGTGATGTTAATAAACACAACTACGACCCTCTGTTGGAGTGCAGAATTCAGCGCCGACCCACCACCCATGTCATTGTACAGGCTGACATGGAGCTTCCAATGTTCAGGTGGTATATACTCCAATTGTGTGAAAGGTGGTCTGTACGCAAAATAAAAAAGAAGGGGGGGCGTATTAATTAACTTTCAAAGGACATTAAGTCCACTAGACAATTAATACTTCCATTTTTGTAAAACAAAAAAAAACATTTAGTTGCGAATTCTGGCACAATGCGTTAAATGAGCTACTTGCCATCGTCCAAGGCACTAGACCTCCCACATATTTTCTGCCATTCAGTGGAAATCATCTGAAATTCAAATATCTCAAACATCTATATGCGGCTTCTGCACCTCATCGAAAACGTTGTGAACTTTTAACAAAACAACGAGAGTATATCAAAATACCGTAGTTCTTAAGTCCATTAGTCGTAAGGATTAAAAATTCACCAACATTTGGAGGTTTAAAAGGCATCCAAATAATCGATAAAGTCCCGAACTTGAAAAAAGAAGACGTTTGGGAAACAAATTACAACCCAACTCTTTTGAAACTCTTCTCTGTGGCAATTCAATCATACGACTGCAGATGAAATTTTCTTCTATAGGACGATATATTCTGGGATCCTCTTAAGCCTGATGAGTGTCCAAATCATGCACTCCCAAATTATGATAATATAAATGACGCTTATAATATGCGGTTGACGTGGTTAATGTAGGGAAAGGTAATGCTTTTTGGAAGATGATACTTGTCTTTGGTGATAACCAATAAAGCATCACATTTCATCGTTTTCCTAGCTTTTTTCGATTTCTTTAGGTGTAGTTCATGGTTGGCCTTCAAAGATATTTTATCGCAAGTAACTTTTCTAGGTACATGAAAGTGTATAGGTTTTCTTTAGAAAAAAATTTCCTGTACATATTTTCACTGACCGGCTGTGTCCCATCTTCTAAGCACTTTTCTTTATAGAGAATGAATATTTTTCTAACATAAGTAAGTATCTACGATTCGGGTGAGCAAGAAAGCTGTTGATATGAGTTTTGGCAAATTCAGCACGGGTTTCATCAGTTTAATTCACACTTGAGTTTTTTCCTCTTAAATTATCTCCTACTTGTCCAGATTTTCCTTTCTATAGCTCTTATCATAAAAATATTTATTTGCAAAAAAAATTGTTTGCAAACACCCTCATTCATTCCTTCCATGTTCAAAAAATATTTATGAGTGCGGGAGTTTTTTCGTTTACTCCCATTATGGTATTACAAGCTCGCAGATGTAAGAATCCGGACGCTTAAAATCACCCATCGTTCAAAATAAGTCAAACAAAACTTTTCTCTTCACTTACCTTCTTGTAACACTTTTCTATATTCAAAGTCTCTATTTACAAACACTTTGATGCTCAATATCTGTGTAAAATCGAAATTATGTCTAAAAAATTTGTTTTGGACACTCGCGTAAATTTCTGTCCAAATTATAAAAGTGTTCAAAAATTTAAACGTGCCCAAAAATTTCACACCAGTATAGCAGATATGTGTTTATTGATGGCGAATAAAGTGTTGTCGTATTTGGGCATGATATCACCTAGCTGTTCCATGCACGATAGTGCCACGAATTACAAAGACAACAATAATACGACACTAAAGCATTAGCCGAAGCAGTTCGAACAAATATTCCGCAATTGAATAAACAATAAAGGCGGCTTATGAATCTTTGATAGGAGCTGTGAACAATGGTGGCATTTACTTGCTGGATGCTCCCGGAGGGTCTGAAACGACGGTCTTAATTGCATGGTGTTTGGTATTGAAGTTGCTCTGGCTCATTCTGTTGCTTCATCTAAAATTCTAGCCACTTTGTTAGAAGGCGGACGAACTGCATATTCTATAGTGTAATTGGCACTAAACATGCAAATCAACGGGACACCAACTTGCACATTGCCAAAAACAGCACAATGGCATAGTTTCTGGAGGCGCTGAACAAAACGTTGTATGGGATCTTCGTGGGTCATGCGAGTGTTTTAGCAACAACATCAAACTGTGCAGTTTACATCTCGATGGGATCCATCACATTGCTCAGTGGTTTCTGCCAGTTGGCCGAATTGAAGGCAGAACTGATTCGACATGCTTATCCGAACATAGTGTCAAATTTAAAAAAAACTATATTACCGATCGTATAATTGGAGTTGGAAGGTTAGGATTGGGATTCATAATCGCCTATGAAGGGTTACAAGCAAATCAATTTTAGGTGGTTCGAAGTTCACCGGGTCATCTAGTATTGGAATAAATTAAAAACAGGAAGCATGCTTGCTTAAGGGTAATTTGGACTGGGCGAAGTTAGACAAATTCGTTAATCGCTATAGACCCCATCTTTATAATTTATCGTGCTAGTGTGTTAATTGCATTGTGCAGGTGTTCGGTGTCAGTGCCAAAACTCAAGTTTATAGCTCCTTAACACGACAAGTTGGTCTAACTTCACCTAGTTCATATATTACCTTTAAACATTCGAATTATGTGATATTAATTTCAAAATTTTTTTTTCCGCGAGAACTTACTGCTAACTTCAATAACATGTAATTTTCGGTTAATATTAACAAAATTTTGTACTACCACCTGACACAAAATATGTCCTTTAACACTATCTGCTATAGGCACATGACGAAATACACTAACACTTAATAAACAAAATATGTCGATAATGCAGGTTTTTTCAAATGAAATTTTTGACTAACATCAGTAGCATATCGTCGTCTCAGAATTATTCTGGTCTATATCCATTTTGCCTATATTGGAGAAATCGGCGTTTCAAGTCTAGCTAGAAAGTAAAAAATTTTCCTGACGGATTTAAATAATAAATTTTGGTTTCCAATTATATGTGGCAGAAGAAAGCTTAATTACGAAGTATAAAGCTACAAACTCAAAAAGTATTTTAATTATTTAAGATTAAAATTTAATTGTTTTGTCTACGTCCAGGTTTGGAGTGACTTTTCTTGAAAGGCTTGTTTTTGTCCATAACATTTTGTCTATATCCTCGATTTTTAGAAATACTAATTTTTAGCAAACACCCAGTAATACTTTTATCTTCACTCTGGTAATTCGACAAATACTTGTAGCAGGCCAACACGGGAATAAATAAATTTATTTTTAAAATTTCTTTCCAAAACGCTATGCGCCGAGTTAATTTCTTGGATATTGCTGTGGCCAGCCTCCGAAAATTTATGTTGAATTCAGTTCAGAGCAGGCGATGAACTTGTATTTAAAAATTGCTGTAGAGCAAAGGTCATAATGCAGTTCTGACCAAAAATGACGGTTTGTACTTCCAGATGTGAATTAATATATTTTTAATTTTTATAAGCGCATTGGTAATGTGAATACCTTCGCGGCCACAAATATACTGTTAAAGTTAGCCGAAAGTTTCCAGACGAAAGATAATGCAGATAGTGTCTTGAATTCAGCAAAACTCAGTCCTGAACTCGAATTTAGGATCGGGTTATATCATTTGGGTGAAGGGGAAATTATTTCAGTTTATAGTAATTAAAAAATCGATAGGAGCGAGAGTATAAGAGAGTTTAACTTTCTGTTGAATCAGTCAAGACACTATCTGCTTTAGATTTCGGCTGGCAACTTTCGGCTAACTTTAACAAGGTGCCACAAATAGCTTCATACCTCAAAATGTAAAATTTGTTACCTATTTCGAATGAAATGTTTATAATAGTAATATTAATCTACGTATACCAAATTGCATTTAAAACTTCTTTATCACCATAAACCTTTCCCGTTAAATTATAAACGAAAAATTTTCTCCTATAAAAGAAGTTGGAATTGTTAACTTTGGGCAGTTGGAACACATTCTGCATATTAAAGCTGAACATTTTAACCAGTTTGCTTTGGGTAGATTTTATTGCATTTGGTACTGATGTATCTTGTGTGGATTGGTATCACCCCAAATTCGACAATAATGCCTGTTCATATATCCATTCATCTAAAAATGGTCGCTAAAGATGATTTTTTTGGCAGAATTTTGGTCAACTTCCAACTACTCCCGGAGCAGCAAAATCAGCGAACACACGGCCTTGTCTATGGTCGTTTACCTTAGTTTCCTGGACCAGTTGCATTTTATACGGGTGCAGATACAATTTACTGCCTTTTGTTCACCTACTGGCGCTGACCGATTATTTAATGAAACTCTAATTTGGCTACTAAACGTAGCTAGGAATAAAAATCACACAATGCTTGCGGAATGTTTCTCGAAGGAAGCACTTTTTTTATTAGGCTTGACTCCAAAAATAAAAGCCATTTTGGCAAAAATCAAAACTACATAACTTCGCTCTGAATTTTAATATTTTTAGTAAGAAACCTTGGTAGTCCCTACACACATTTATCGTCTATTACTAGTTTTATTATTAAATAAATATTCCACTTAATTTAATAAATTCATACATTTCTTTGTAAACTAAACCTCCCTCATTCATTACTTCACTTATATTTCTTGCATATCGGAGAATGTTGAACTTGGATCTACATGGTTGTATTTTGTGTACTCCACACTTCCACACAACTCAGAAATTTTGTCCTTACACAATTAACGGTTCCACAAACATTTCTTCCAATTTCCATGATGCAGCCTGATTCTCTCAATCGTTCGCAACATTCGCGTATTTCCTTTGAGCACCTTATAGAAAGGAGTTCTCAAAGGAGTACCATGAAGTGTAGAGTACTTTGTTTTTTTACGAAGGCAAATAAAAAAAAAATCACTCTCCCATTTGCTCCACCAGATTCATCTGAAGCATTCGAAGTAGGTCTCTTGCAATTTTACTCAATGCACGGTTTTTAGCTAATATATCGGCTTTTTCATTCTTTTTGATCTGTCTATGTGATGAGATCCATTGGTCACATCATGTTGACAGAAACGAACACATTCAAAAATCATATCTACATTCAAATTGCTTTCTCTTTCATCTCCACTTTTTAGCAAGCAAAAACCACTCTTCGAATCGGAAAATTTTACTATTTTACTTTCCCTATAGGTATAAAAATACTAGCTCCTACTTCATTCTCACTCAAACTAGCATCTGTATAAACAATATCGTGTTTCAAATACCGCTGACTGATTTTCTCAAACGTAATTTTGGCAATAACTTCATTCATTCCCTTATTATATTCCTCCATATTCATGCCTACATTAAGATTATTAGGAACGGGTTGGGCAGGGGCGAAGTGTCCATAGAAACTACGGAAGCACTGCAACACAACAGAATAATAAAAAAAATATTCTTTCTGTAGCCCTATTCTTGTAATTCTCCGGGAATAGGGAATAATTTTTTTTGTAGCAGCTATTCCCTAGATATTTTCCCCAATTCCCCATTTTCCAAAAGCTAAGTCTGGCGATTGAGAAATAAATTTACGGGAAAATAATTTAATATAGTCGTAATATTGCTATAAGTAAATACAATACATTTGTAATAAATTCTATTCCCAGGTAATTCTTTCCTAAAATAGGTATGGAATAATAAACGTCAGAACTACTATAATGGGGAATAATTTTTTCCCAAAAAAATTTTTCTCGAAAGCCAGAATACACTTTGGGGGAAAAGGGAATAATACTGTTACAAAAATTTAAAATTTCCATTCCCCGGGAATTACCAGAATATTTTTTTTCCAATTTTGCACAAATTAACTTCTCAAGTTCTCGTGAAGCGACAAGTGTTCGGTTTATTGAAAAAAATTATTAAAAAAGGTAATAAAGGTGTGAATATTATAAGTTGTAAAATTATTAATATAAATTAAAAATTTTATTAAAATACTGGCGAACATAAATTTGTTTTTCGAATTACAAATTCTAATGAAAATGGCTGATGAAAATTGTTGTAATTTTCTAATCGAAAAATTAATCGATAAGGGATTCGGATTGAAGTCATTTGCAAGAAAATACGAAATTGTATCGTTAGGACAGCCAAAACCAATGCCATCAAAAATGTTTACCACTTCTAAAACATTCACGCCTCATGTTTCTATTGATTTATATGATAAACATAGTTGGTTAGCCGGATGCAATTTTTTGAATAAAACTTTTTGCTGGCCATGTTTGATTTTCGCAAAAAACAACGGCGTGTGGCGTACAGATGGTTTCAGTGATTTGAACAATATTCACAAAGCCATTAAAAGACACGCACTTAGTTCAGATCATTTGCGGAATGTGTTAGAATTAAACCGTTTTGGGAAAACGCAAAGAATTGAAAGTTAATTGTCGGGGGTGTTTGCTCTAAATATTTGCGAAATTGAGTATACATAATGAGAAGGTAAGAAAGAATCTTAAAATTTTAGAAAGCTTGATCGATGTTGCGTGTTTCTTGTGCGAACCAGATTGGTCGTTTCGATTCGTAATTTATTTGAAATAACAAAAGAAGTATTTTTGGAATACGGCTGTTCAAACAAAATTATTGCTCAGAGCTACGATGGAGCGACTGTTATGGCTGGTCTACAAACTCGAGTTAGACACTCATAGGTTTAATTGGGTTTTGTCGCAATCTTTATCAAATATCAGAGAATGCAAATCACTTTTTACGGCTCTGTCTGGGATCAGCAATTTTTTAAAAAAGCCATTGAAGCGAACGAGTGCTTTGGATTTTATCATCCAAAAACGAATTCCAGCTTCTGCTCTTATTGTCGTATAATGCCCGAGTCATCAGTGTTGTTTTTGAGTATATGCAACAATTAACTGAACTGTTTCAAGGTATTTTGAACAATCCTTTCGATTGGGATGCTGAAACCATATTCAGATACGATCTTTGAGTGTTCACAAAAACAAAAAATAACTGATATTAGTATAGCCAGCCATAAAATTAAAACCTATCAGACAATACTTAATGATTTTCGTGATAATTTGAGAGTTTTTGGGGAAAAACTAAAACTGTCGTGGAAGTTGATGAAACGCGCACCGCACTCGAGTGAGAATTGATTTCGTCCAAGATTTAAAAACGTAGTATAGAAATATATTTATTGAAATAATTGATACTATTTCAACCGAATTAAGTACTAGATTCCAAAATATTGCTGAGCTTACGTTCTTTGAACTTATAAATTCAAAACTTTTTCTAAATTTAAATTGAATTTTCCGGATCCAAAATTTATAAAACTCCAAGAATTTTATGGCAAACGATTCGATTTTCCAAAATTGAGAAGTGAATTGATAGTTGTGTATAGCACTGAGGGCTTTCTGAACAAATCAATATCAGAGATCTTAGAATTTCTTAAAGACAACGATTCAATGAGGTATCAACCTTATGTCGAATATTCTTAACGGTTCCATCTACAAGTGTATCCGAAAGAAGATTTTCTGCTTTACGTAGAATTTAAACTTATTTAAGAAGTACTATTGGAGATGAAGGGCTTTCTCATGTTTCTCATTTGTCTGATAATTTGGCTCAACAAGATTTTTTCTTCTTAATTCCAAGAAAATTAAAATTCCATTAGAAAATTAAAATTATGCGTTAGGCAAAGGTTCTGCTTGTTCATATTTTTAATTGCAATGCTTGCTCTTATGTTGATTTGTACACCGCCCTACTTTGTAATCTTAAAATCATTTCATAACTAAAACGCATTTCTTTTAGTTATCAATCTCGCTGACTCTCTAACTGTAATCCACTCTCTCTTATAATCGAGAGGTGATTCACCCATGTCAGACCACATATTGTGTATTGGGGTGTAGTAAATCGCACCCAGTACCACTCTGGCAAATGCATTCCCATACACGCTAACACCATATCCAATTTTGGAGGAAATAAGGGCCTTTCATTCGCGCTCCATTTAGGTTTACTCACCCGCTTAATCACATTTAAATGTTCTGTGCAGTTATTTGTCAACATTTGCATGTGTTTCCCAAAATTCATACGCCTGTCAATCCAAACACTCAAATACCTGTATGCATTCACTTGTTCAATTCTGTTACTATCCACAGTAATGTTAAGATTTGCAACATTCGTTCTAAAACTCATATACGCACACTTACTATAGGATTCATTCTCAGATTTAGCATTTTAAAATTCCCCATTAATTCATCTATACCATTTTGGACTTCTGCCGCCGCATCAATACTTTTCCAATCACTACAAATTCGTTTGCAAATTGCAGAACGATTTTTCTGCATTGATGCGGTGTACCTCGCTGGTATATAGTTTGAAAAGAGCTGAAGATATTTTACTTCCTTGTGGAAGTCCCATGTTCATAATTTCATCCAACCTATACTCACTACATACATACTTTCCGTGAAAAAACAATATTCGAAAGAATTTGTTGTAATTTCTACGTAATAATAAAGTTATTTCAATGTCCAAGAATACCGCCACCGCTTTCATATTAGCTTTTTTAACTTCCCACACAAACTTTTTCACGCACTCGATTGCAGAGTAGTTCTTTCAATATTCGAATGTTATCGGTGGCAACAAATTATTTTCATTAATAAAATGTTCCACTCGCTCTTTCATCATTCCATTCAAATTTTTTATAAAATATTCAACATAAATATACCCCGATAGTTTGTTGACACATTCTGATCCCTATCCCATTTAGGAATGAGAAGAACTCTGCTCTCTTTCCATTTATTAGGTATTCTGAAACCCATCGACACTTTGTTGAGTATCTCAATTAAGTTATGTTTTGCTGAATCACTCTAGTGTGGTAGATTTTGAGGACTCTAATGCTATAGACACATTACTGGTTTCATTACTATATAGTATCGAGTTAACCATGGTTTCGTTGTAATGTGTCACCCCTAGCAATGGTTTGCAATTCGGTTTAAACATAGTTTCGGAATGAGATATTTTTCTCATTCCGAGGCATTTTTGTGCTCCCAACGCCGAATACATCAATAATGGAGATTCCGGACAGTAATAGTTTACCAACAAATCTAGTTTCCTTTGAGTTTTCTATTTGTCATTGAGATATTTGGTTGGCAGGAACAATTTTTTTTCAGTTCTGTCAACAGAAAAATCATTTATGACAATTTAAAAGTCAATTAAATGTCAATCTTGGCATTTTTGTCAATGTCTACTCCATTGCTATTTAAAACCAAACGAGAAGACAAAAGAAATTGTAGTGTATCTTGAGTTTTCATCTCGCAAACCATAGTTTCATAATCCTAGTTATGAAACCAGTAGCCCTATTCTGGCTTTCCGTGGGAACAGGGAATTGGGAAAAATATCTTCGTAGCATTTTTGTCAAAATTACGGTTTTCTGGCCTACTGAAAGAGTAAGTTTAATGCAAAAATTTTCAAAACAAGGTGAATTGGGAAACTTTTGTTCCACAAAATTTTTATAGGGAAAAATATTTTCCCATTTATCTTTGTTTCGAAAATATTAAAACCAAACTTGTTCCCTCCGTAGGCCAGAAAAATACAATTTAGGCAAAAATTCTGTGAAAATCTTTTTCCCTATTTCGAATTTCCAGAAAAAGTCAGAATAGTGCCACAGATATGTCTTTGGTATAACACTCTTAGCAATTCGCCTCATTAATACTTATTAACCAGTTTTTCATTTATACACATGATTTGATTTTCAGCTTCACATACCACATTGTTCACATTGACATGTTTACATGCTGTATAAGATAGCAGAAAATTTCCAGCAGAAAAAATGTGTTTGCTATTCACCGCTAGAGGCACCACTATCACAAAAATGAAATTTTTCTGCTGATATTTTTTTACACCAGCAGAAAATTTTTGATATTTTTGTGCAAATTAAAAATTCTCAGCAGAAAGTTTTATGAAAAATCAGAGAATTTATGAAAAAGAAGAGAAAATGTATGTTTAAACGTTTTGACGCGATGAAAGTTAATTTTCTTTAAAAAACGATTTCCGAATGTATAGTGTAAGCACTCTCAAAACATAATTAAATTATCATAATCATCATTATGCAAACACAGGGCAACATCAAAAAAATGGCCATTGTAGAAAGCACTCCATACATTTCTGAAGTCATTTTAATGTGAAATGTTTTCAGATTTTTAACAAAAGTGTTAGAAAAACCCCCCTGTAACTACCCTGGGTGTATGTTTTTATGGTAGCTGAGATCATATTCTATATACTCCAGCAACATAAGATTCACACTTGGTGATGAACGACCTAAAGAAAATATCAATCAATCAAATACATGAATGTATGTTAGTACTTACCTGTTAGTTTATATAATTTTTCTCTTTACGTTTTGGTTTGACATAAAAGCAATTAGTACTCTTTATTCATATATTTTATTGTCAGCAATCTAGTTGTGTACTCACAAGAAAAATAGTCAACATTCAGTATAGCTTAATAATTAATTATTCTGGATTTTTTAAGTAAAGTTTGTTAATTAGTCATCTTTAAGTTGGCAATATTGAAATGTAAAAATGTATTTTTTTGTAATAAGTTTTCATTGTGCAAAAACCTGTGTTAGTGACAACAAGCAAAATAAAATTTATTATCAAAACGAGTGTTTTCATGTTTTACTGGGTCGCCATTTTCCAAGCCGTATTGAATTGATGAATTGGTGTTTGCTTCGACATTTAAGTGCGTTGTTCATTGGTCCTTCGAGCCGGATATTTGGCACAACGTGGGATTAAATACGAAAATCATAATTTGGGATTTACCACGCAATTTCGAGCCATTTTTGTTTCGGCATTTATCTACGCAGTAAGCGGACATTGATTATGATCAGGAAAGCTGATGCTAGGAGCCACGTGGGATATTCGGAAGTCATCCAGAATTCACCAACCACGGGTGAACCAACAAACAAAAAATCGTTAAGTATTAAACTTTGTTATTTCAAGATATCTATTCGTAAATATTTGAAACCCAGTGTATTTAAATAAATATTCAAGCCAAATTACGTTTGATAATACGTATAACAAATATTTACGTGTAATAAATATTACCAAGTTTGTTCAATTTGGATTTGATTGGAAGGTAACTAAATCTTGCGAATTGTGTGAAAAGTGAAAAATGGATAAATATACAAAACGAAAAGCTATAATTAAGGGTCAATTGACCAAAATGGCGAATTTCATAGATGCGAACGGTTCTGATTTATCTTATGATGAACTAAAAACGAGGTTAGAACACGCACATCGTTTATATTCCGATTTTGTATGTGTCGAAGACAACATATTTGCAATCGACGATAGTATCACGTCTGAAATGGATTTGATTGACGAAAATTATTTTTCTATTGTGTCCAAAATCCAAGCACTTATAAGACAAACCGCTGGTACTAATTCTGCAAAATTAGATGACTCGATAAACTCAAAAATAGGAGTACATGCAGCATCAGATTTTAAGTTGCCGTCACTGTCAATGCCAAATTTCGATGGTAATTTACAAGAGTGGCAATCATTTTTCGATATTTTCACCTCCACCATACATGAAAATACCTCACTAACACCTGCACAAAAATTTAAATATCTAAAGGGCTTGCTAAAGGGAAGTGCTTATGACCTCATTCGACATTTCCGAGTGGATGATGCCAGTTACGTAGAAGCATACCAAAGGCTAGTAAAACGGTACAATAAGAGGAAACCAATTGTTGAGTCATATATTCAATCACTGTTCAACCAACCAAAATTGTCGAAAGCGAATGCTTCAAGTTTAACGCAACTTCATGATCACCTAGATGAAGTTATCAGAGGATTAAAAGCATTAGGTCACGATGCTGAGGCGCGCGATCCTTGGTTGATTTTTATTGTGCTCGAAAGGCTGGATGAAGAAACCAAGAGAATTTGGAAATATGAAACAGCGGAAAGCGACTTTCCAACCCTGCAGGAGCTCCTAGACTTTCTGTTAAAAAGAACGAGTGCTTTATCTGGAAATGCTTGCGTTCAAAAACCACCAGTTGCCGAAAAAAGGATGATTTCAGAAAAAAGGTTACCATCACAACCTCTGTCGTCCGCCAAAACATTCCATATTCCAACCACACTTCCTTGTCCACTTTGCCATGGGGAAAGCCACCGTCTATTTGAGTGTCCAAAATTCACTTATCTTACAATTGATCAACGTCGTGAGTTTCTTAAAACCAAATCCAAATGTTTTAATTGCCCATCCGATACTCATTCAGTTTACCAATGTAAAACCAAGAGAAGATGCCGAATTTGCAGCAAAAAACACAACACGTTGGTCCATTTGAACATGCAACCAAATGCGGATCCGACTCCAGTTCATACTAGTTCCAGTACACCAGTTATCACGGCTCACGCGTCCTGTTGTGATGATCCAAGTAGTAGTCAGAATATTTCGATAGCCAAAGCTGAAAATGCCTTATTACCAACCGCGGTGTTTCAAATTCGTGACGGTTGCAACGTATGGCAAGATATCCGTGGATTACTTGATTCTGCGTCCACACGATCATTTATTACTGAATCCTGCGTAAATCGACTTCAGCTTGCAAGGTCAAATGCACGTGTGATTATAGAAACCATCAATAAATCAAAGGCAGGAAGTTCACGAGGAGCTGCAAATGTAAGGTTACGCTCTAGATTGCATCACACGTATGCGATTGATGTAGCCAGATTGATTGTGTCCAATATTACTTCAAATTTACCAGCAAATAATCTACCGGAAAGGGCATCATTTCAAGTTAATCTACCATTAGCCGATCCCAAATACAATGAATCAGGACCAATCGACATGCTGCTGGGATGCGACCATTTTCTAAACATCATAATAGACGGGAAATTAACTAATACATCGAATAACTTGGTGGCCTTAAATACCAGGTTTGGCTGGATTATAGGAGGCGTGTGTGATCAAATGCAGAGGGAAGACAAGGCTCAACCAGTTTTCTTTACAAAGGATGAGGAAATAAATATAGATCGGTTACTTCGACGATTTTGGGAAATCGAGGAGATCGTAAGTCAACCCCCTTTGAGTGAAGAAGAAGCAAAATGTATCAAATACTATGAAAGCACCGTCACCAAGGACAACCGGGGAAGAATTGTTGTTTCGCTTCCATTTAAGAATAGTAGACCTCGATTAGGAGACTCATTTAATCAAGCACGTGTAAGATTTTACTCTCTAGAACGTAAATTAGCTGGCAACCAGTCTCTTCGCAAGCAATATCATAAGTTCATGGAAGAATATTTGAGCCTAGGCCATATGGAATTAGTCCCACCTAATGAAATAACCCTACCAGTGGAAAGAACATTTTATCTTCCTCATCACGGAGTACTGAAAAACTCTAGTTCTACGACTAAACTACGAGTAGTGTTTGACGGTTCGGCAAAAACGGCAAACGGGCGCTCTCTGAACGATGAACTAATGATTGGTCCAACCGTGCAGCAAACCATTATCGAAATATTGGGGAGGTATAGAAAATACAAATACGTGTTTTCAGCAGACGTGGAAAAGATGTACCGTCAATTCATGGTACAAAAATCAGATGTGAACTTCCAAAGGATTTTGTGGAGATAATCGCCAAACCAGCAGTTGAACCATTATCGACTACTCACCGTAACTTATGGAACGTCCTCGGCACCATTCCTCGCCACGTTTAGCTTACATTACATTGCTGATCGACTGAAGCATAACTTCCCAAGAGTAGCCACAATCATAAAAAGGGATTTCTATGTCGATGATCTCATGTCCGGAGCAAATATTTTAAAACACGCTGTAGAAATACAACGAGAATTGATTCAGGTACTGCAGTTATCGGGGCTAAAACTACGGAAATGGTCTGCAAATCATACCGACCTATTAAATTGGTTACCCAATGATGATGTAGAATTGACCGAGAGAGAGTTTGACAATGGTCTAAAAGCCGTGCAAATATTGGGTATATATTATCAACCTAAACAAGATGTGTTCAAATTTCGAATCAACCGGTCTGAATCGTCCCATACAACGAAAAGACAACTGTTATCCGAAGCGTCCCGTTTATTCGAACCGATGGGTTGGTTATCGCCAGTCATAATAATTTTAAAGGTGTTATTTCAGAAACTATGGTTGGAGAAACTAGATTGGGATGATGCAATACCTCCTAGTCACCAGTTAACATGGTCAGGAGTCCGTACCGAGCTGAAATTAATCGAAACATTCGAAATTCCCAGATGGCTTGAAATAGAAGAAGAATTTGAAATCCATGGGTTTGCTGATGCGTCAAAAGAAGCCTACGCAGCAGTTTTGTATTCGAGATCAAAATTACATACCGGAGAAATAAAGGTAAACCTAATTACTGCCAAGACCAAGATTGCACCGATAAAAACTATAAGCATTCCCAAACTTGAACTATGTGCAGCAGCGCTACTGGTAAAACTGTTGGAAGCAACCATCAAGTCATTAGATCTCATGACCAGGCCAAGAGTATACTTATATACGGATTCCACCATCGTACTACATTGGCTTTCGAAGCAACCAAAATCTTGGCCAACATACATAGCCAACAGAACCAGTCAATTCTGACAACGTCCAATCGAAACCAATGCTACCATATAAATTCGAAGGAGAATCCAGCCGACTGTGCGTCCAGAGGCTTATCCCCAAAAGACCTTCAGAATTATGAGTTGTGGTGGAAAGGACCACCATTTTTGCAGAACGATCCAATCATTATTCCAAGGTCGACTCAAATACTAAATTGCGAAGACGAGGATTTACCTGAAGTGGTTGTAACTGCAACGTGTACCGTCATGTATGATGTGGGAACACGCATAGAACACATGTCAGATAGAATTTCAAGATATCCAAGATATACCATTGCAAAAAACGAAATCGAAGGTATTGGAGATTTGGCTTGGGCAGAAACACGTCTACTTTCCCTAGTCCAATATCAAAAATTTGGAGTAGAAATAGAAACATTAAAATCAGGTATGCGAGTAACAAGTGGCAGATTGGTTAATTTTCTTCCATTTATAGACAATGCAGGACTGCTAAGAGTTAGTGGCAGAATTTCAAAGGCTCCAATACCATACGATGCCAAACATCCAATAATCTTACCTGGGGATCATCCAACGGTCTTGAAGCTCATAAAATACTTACATTTGAAGTTATTACACGCTGGGACATCACAGTTATTGTCACATATTCGTCAGAGATTCCAGATCTTAAGATGTAAGGAATCGATAAGGAAGGTAATATTCAGATGTATGAAATGTCATCGGCAGAAGTTAAAGACGCAGACGCAATTAATGGGGCAATTACCATCTTCTCGAGTAACCTTATCACGTCCTTTCTTAAGAACCGGAGTAGACTACGCAGGTCCATATATGATAAAGGCTCATCAGCAACGAAACTCCAAGCTCATCAAAGGATACCTCGCCTTATTTGTCTGCATGGCCACAAAGGCTGTGCACTTTGAATTAGTCACAAGTCTCAGCACCGAAACATTTATAGCGGCTCTAACTCGATTCCAGGCAGTAAGAGGAATTTGCGCCGACATTTACTCTGACAACGGTACCAATTTCATCGGCGCGAGAAATTATTTGGAAGAGATCGTCGAATTATTCAACTCGAAAGATGGTGTGACAAAGGTAACAAACTGGGCGTCCGAGCAAGGAACTAAATGGCATTTTATACCTCCTGCGGCACCAACTTTTGGAGGCTTATGGGAGGCGGCGGTGAAATCAACAAAATTCCACATTCGACGAGTCATTGGCGATACTACATTGAACTACGAAGAACTGCTCACACTGCTAAAACAAATCGAAGCTGTTCTCAATTCACGACCGCTATGCAGGGATGATGTCTCCGATGACCCACTCACACCGGCATATTTTTTAATCGGACATTCTCTATCATTGGCACCTGAACCAAATTTAATAAACAAAAAACAAAATTTATTATCTCGATGGCAACTATTACAAAAAATGCTTCAACATTTTTGGCAACGATGGCGAGTCGAGTATTTATCATCACTCAATAAATTCTCAAAATGGAATAAAGTTCATCAGCAACCAAAACCAGATGATATCGTCATATTAAGGGATGACAACGTACCACCCGCTCGATGGCCTTTGGCGAAGGTTATCACTACGCATCCAGGTTCAGACAATTTTGTCAGAGCTGTAACATTGAAGACGTCTAACGGTATATACAAGCGACCGATCCAAAAAATATGCATACTACCGAAAATTGACTCCAGTGAGTCAAGGGAGGCGGAATGATGAACGACCTAAAGAAAATATTAATCAATCAAATACATGAATGTATGTTAGTACTTACCTGTTAGTTTATATAATTTTTCTCTTTACGTTTTGGTTTGACATAAAAGCAATTAGTACTCTTTATTCATATATTTTATTGTCAGCAATCTAGTTGTGTACTCACAAGAAAAATAGTCAACATTCAGTATAGCTTAATAATTAATTATTCTGGATTTTTTAAGTAAAGTTTGTTAATTAGTCATCTTTGAGTTGGCAATATTGAAATGTAAAAATGTATTTTTTTGTAATAAGTTTTCATTGTGCAAAAACCTGTGTTAGTGACAACAAGCAAAATAAAATTTATTATCAAAACGAGTGTTTTCATGTTTTACTGGGTCGCCATTTTCCAAGCCGTATTGAATTGATGAATTGGTGTTTGCTTCGACATTTAAGTGCGTTGTTCACTTGGCGTCAGTAGCCTTCCATACATTTTTGAAGTCATTTTAATGTGAAATGTTTTCAGTTTTTCTAACACTTTTGTTAAAAAACTGAAAACATTTCACATTAAAATGACTTCAAAAATGTATGGAATGCTACTGACGCCAGGTGTGAATCTTATGTTGCTGGTGTATATAGAATACGATCTCAACTACCATAAAAACATACACCCATGGTAGTTACAGGGGGGTTTTTCTAACACTTTTGTTAAAAATCTGAAAACATTTCACATTAAAATGACCAGAAATGTATGGAGTGCTTTCTACAATGGCCATTTTTTTGATGTTGCCCTGTGTTTGCATAATGATGATTATGATAATTTAATTATGTTTTGAGAGTGCTTACACTATACATTCGGAAATCGTTTTTTAAAGAAAATTAACTTTCATCGCTTCAAAACGTTTAAACATACATTTTCTCTTCTTTTTCATAAATTCTCTGATTTTTCATAAAACTTTCTGCTGAGAATTTTTAATTTGCACAAAAATATCAAAAATTTTCTGCTGGTGTAAAAAAATATCAGCAGAAAAATTTCATTTTTGTGATAGTGGTGCCTCTAGCGGTGAATAGCAAAACACATTTTTTCTGCTGGAAATTTTCTGCTATCTTATACAGCATCATGTTTACCATCCACCCTATTGTGGTTCCATGTGTTATTTGGGACACATATTCCCACCAACTTTTCCTATTCGCTCAGCGAATAGTTTTTTCAACTTTCCATTCATTCTACCATATATCATCTTATTCTCACTGCTCATATTCCTATTTAATTCATCCAAGGCTATTATTCCACCACCCATTCAGTTTAGTTTCTTTCATAGCCACCACTTTTGTACAAATAATATTTACCCGTTCAATTTCACTATCCAACTAGCATTGATTTTATTTCATTTTCTCCGAGAATTTCATTCATATCTTTAACCCATCTCCTGTTATTCATTAATTCACGCTTTTTCAAAAACACTCTATTATCATTCATAATCATTTTTATCATGAAATGATCCCCACCCAAATTCTCTTCTTCTACATTCCTCTTTACTCGGCAGGCCAGTTCAATAGTTGTCATAGACAGGTTTATTGCACTGGCCGTGCCTCTCACATTCGCCATTCTAGTTAGCCTTCTATCATTAAAGAGCCCCATATCAAATTCTTGAATCAGGTCGGCCAACCATTTTCGTCTTACGGAGTTGTCGAAACAACCCCACATTCTCGCGTGTGCATTCATATTCTGCTTTTTACTTTCTGCATTTGACGTTTGCATACCACAATCTAGAAATATTTAATCAAAATAAGAATATATCCATATAAATTAGTAAATCCAATTTGAAATCATAAAGTTAAAAGTATTTTAAATAAGTGTTTTCTTAACTCCATAGTGCTGTATTTATTATAAAATAATAAAGTTAAATTTGGTTGAAAATTTCAATATAAACTCTCCGAACTTTTTTCGCGCCATTCTGAATATGTCAAATACGTGTTTTAAATGCTCAAAAAATATTACTGGAACAAGATAGGCGTTCAGTGCACTAGTTCCAACTGTAAAAAGTGTTTCCATATTAAATGTGCTGCAGTGGATGGAATGGTAACTTCGATGAATTTTTGGAGAACGGTGCATTTATTTGGACCTGCCCCTCATGCAAAAGTGAGGTTAAAACTGCCACTAATGTTGAAAACAATGTTTCATCTAAAGCCAACACCCACGGTAGTACTGCAAGTGCATTAATTGAGGATATTCAACACAGCATAAATGAACTGTACAGCCAAATCGATCTAGAAAACTCACAACGGTTTTTTGCCACCACAATTAAAAAGCTGCGTCTCGATTTTAAACTGGCAATGGATGAGATAAAAAACTTAAAGCTTCAAATTACTAGAGCCGAAGATGAGTGTAAATCTCTCCGGCTTCGCGTGTAAATAAACTTGAAGCAATATGTGACAGTCACGAACATTTTATCAACTTTGCACCCGGATTTCGATAAATCACTTACCACTGAAATTATTAAAATCAAAACGGATAATTTACCATAGCTGCTGCTTCATCATTAACAAAATCTTCAACACATAATATAAGTAAAAGAACCACCGATAAATACATCGTCAAACTATCGTCTCTCGAGATAAAAACAAGAATCCTGGAGAAAATTAAAAGTTAAAAAATTCTATCATCAGACACCTTGAACATCAATTTCAAAGCATCTACACCGAGTCGGATTTTTATTATGCATAATCTATCAGCTTACCAGTTGATATTGTATAAAGAAGCGAAATTAGTTAAGCAGGGGCTCCATTATCGCTTCTTATGGATGATGGATGGTGTCATTATGCTGCGTCAAGATGTTGACAAAAGGGCATTTTATATACGTTCGCCTAACAATCTTGATGAGGTTAGATGAACTTTTCGAGGATAACCTCTTCATTAGCCCCACACTATTTCATAATACCATATGCATTATCACTTCACATCACAGCAGTAGCACTAGATATTCTCATCACACGTCTTCACAACACATCACAACACCAGGCAATCACTTATTTTTTATTATTTATATTGTTTTCACTATTAATGTTGTTATTATTATATGTTTTTTTTTGACAGTTTGTATATTCTATGTTATTTTTACCTTCAGGGTTGAATTATTTCTTATAGTACATTTCTTTAATGCAACTTCCATAAATTTTTATTGGAATATTAATTACAGTAATTTACAGTACATGAGAGAGTTTTCATGCATTAGTCAGAACAGAGTTTTGCATATTTTATTACACCAAGTAAAGGGCGAGTTACCTTCTTGCAACGAACTTGCTAGTGGCATTTTTATTTTGCCATTTTTTCATTCAGGAAGTTTTAACAGTTTTTTTTTTTTTAATATTATTTCGCTATTTCGTCTGTGTATTGTACTATTGCTTTGTCGGATATTTTCGTATGGCATCTAGTGGTTGAATCCCACTCTTTGTCGGGTGTAATGAATATTACAGATCTGGTGGTGTGGCAATTTACGCTTGGAACGATTTGAATTGTTATCATATCAAGCACGACTATACAACACTTTTGATGGTACAGGCATTACTTTTAGGTTAAGGTCAAAACCAGTATGAGCCTTCTGCATCTACAGATTAAATTACTTCAACATTTCCAATTTCATTGCGGAGGGCAATATGTTTTTGGCTGATTTAACTAACCCTATTTATTAAAAAATACTGATGCCGACAATTTACTACACATGTGCTGTCAGTTAATGGTCTTGATATTCTTGTGTCTGAACCTACCGTAAGATTTTCAAATCTGCAGCAACCTGTATCGATAACATACTCTGTAGGTTGGATCAGAAGTACTTCCGAAGCCAGTCATGCAATGTTTTAGACTTGGGCAAATATCTTGAGCACAACAAGAAACTCTGTCGTGGTTGTCCGAATTGCCTTTGCCAACTGGAAGAACTGCTTTTATTGGAGAATTGGCGCGATGTTTACAGCCAATCCAGTGGGTCACTGGCTTTTGATTATTTTCTAAATATTCTAAATGGTCATATAGTCGCAAACTATGTGACAACGTTAATGCCAAAATAAGTCAGAGTAAAAAGCAGTACTACGTGGAACAGTTAAATTCCAATGACACTAATGCCCGGAAAAACTGGCAGTCAGTAACGAATTGATACATGGGCACCTCGAGTCTGCTGAAATTAAAGCAATTAATTGTAAATCTGGTGGTGTTATCTCTGATTCAAGTGTCATTGCTAATGAGTTTATATTCTCAGGGTAAATTATGTTCAGTTATCAATTCGCTTAAAAATAATTCATCGCCTGGATTGGATGGTGTTTCGAATGTATTAGTTAAGAAGATGGATGGTTATCTTGTGGATGTCTTGAGTTTTATCAAGAATTTAATTGCCAATACCACGAATTTTCCGTATTCCTAAAGCGAGCTGTAGTCATCCCAATTTAAAAAAATGATAAATCAAGTTTTGACAACTACCGACCAATATCACTTCTATCCATTTTTGCCAAAATCTTTGAAAAAGTCCTGAAAAGTAGGATGGTACATTTTCTGAATAAAAACAATTTTCTATCTCCGCTGCAATTCGGGTTAAGGAAAAATAGGAACACGGGACAAGCTATTTTAACAGTTCTGGAACAAATAAGTGAGAGCATTGATGTAGAGCTCAAGTCATCTGGTCTGTTTGTCGATATGACTAAAGCTTTTGATAGAGTAGACCATGCGATTCTCCTAAAGAAACTTTATTATTGTGGCTTCCGTGGTATGACCTATAGCTGGCTTTGTAGCTACCTATCTGATCGATCACAACTAGTGCGTGTTAATCAACAACTAAGCGGAGAACTGCCAATTACGGCAGGAGCTCCAGGGATAGGTGTTGGACCCCTGTTATTCCTTGTTTACGCGAATGGAATTTTCCGATGCCTTTTGCAGGCTCCCTCACCGCTTTCGCTGACGAATTTTCGTTTATGTACTCTGATTCAAGCAAACAGGTTAACATATCAGGGATCGAACGCGATTTAGATTTACTATAGCGTAATGGCTTAAAATTCATAACTTTACTTGGCCTTCTCTACGGGCTGGCATGTTGGGGGAGTGCCTGTAAAACCTGTTATTAAGAAATCATTGTGCCCGGCACGAGCTCTAAGAGCCTAGAGTACAGTTATCTTACCATACCTTGCCTTTTGTACTATATATTTGTGTTTTTTGTAAGTTGGTTGAAATAAAGTTGGTAATGAATGTAAAAAAAAATAAAAGAAAAATATCTCTACATACAATCAGGTCACTTTAACCTCTCATCCACTCAAACAATTTTTTAAAATCACTCAAAGCTTTCTTCCTTCCAACATAATTTCCTTTCCAAATAACACTGAGGAGCAATGCGAGTTTAGAAATAAAATTTGATTATTTGCACATACGTTTAACATATCTTCTTTCACAAATAGCAATCGTTCTTTTGCGAAACATAAACGAAAGCGTAGAAGACGTTAAACGTTTTTGTGAGAGCTTTATTGTCACAGCAATTATCTATTTGCCCATCATATTCATCCGCCTGTGGAGCACACAAGTACGAATATTATGATAAGTTGGATGTTGTTTGCTGGTTTTTGTTATACAAAATAATACTGTCAATTTTACATTTTTTGTGAAAAAATGTTATAGTATGAAAAATTGGAAAACACATTTATTCCACATATGTACATACTCGTATGTACAAACCCCACAAAAAAAAATCGTTGATGTTGTTGATTTAACATGATGCGCGCAGACAAATTGAATATTGAAATTTGCGAAAGATTGAATTTGACAGTAAAGTGTTTTCTATTTGTATCTGAATAATACTCCGTTATTGATTGAGTTTTTTTTCGTAATCTTCTCTGAATCATGCCTTAAATAACATATAGGTCCAACTGAATCTATAGCAAATCCTTAGTGTAGTCTGATAAAGTAGCAACGATGTCATATTTGCTAAACATTTACTGTTTTATTTAGCATCACTCAAAATGCGAGCCAAAAGCGAAAAAAAACTCCAATTAAAATGCAAATTTGTTTTCGCTTTAGGTACCAACACGAGATAGAATTTTTAAATTCCGAGTACATTAACCCATATATATATACAGTATCTGTGTTCAGTAGGTGATAATCTCCTAAAAAGCATAAAAACACAGGGAAAACTGTTACTTTTGTAATTGTGATTTGGCAACGAAGTTCTGTGTCGTTCAGATAAAAATCATTTCCACAAATAAAAAAAAAAAAAAACTTTTATCATTTTCATTTTTATTTTTAACCATTGCTGTATTTGTAAAACTTTCATTATACGATATACGTTAAATGTACCAAGCACCAAAATAAAGCACTCACACACACACAAACACAAATAAAAAAAAAAAAGTTTTTCCGGAATTTAATGTGAAAAGATAAATTTTTGTTTTCGTACATTAATGAATTTTCCATTTTGTTGTGTGCTTGGTCTCTACCTATATACTACCTATAGGTAGTAACATAATAATCTGTATGTACTATTTAAGTACTAATCAAATGAATTATGTACCTGCACGATGGCATATCGAGATCTGTACGCCGAGGTAGATTGAAAGTTTTAAGTTGATTGTTTAAAATAAAATTTTAAATGCCAGGCTGTCTGGTTCTCATCGGCATCATAAATATTTTTTTTATATTTACATAATATTATATGTTTACGTATATATAGTACATACTCATATAGCACCATGTATGATATGTAACAGAAGCATCAATTATATATTGGAAATACATTGATGGGATTAATGTACGTAATCCTACTTTTTATGCGGAATTGCAGAGATAAATTTTATTCGAATTTCCGTTTTTTTTGAAATGCTAATCTTTTACTGGTGCTAGAGGCATGTGGAACACGTATAGATTTTCACATTAAATAGCTGGCATTAAACAGATTGCAGAATACCATGTTGAGGACTATTTATTTGATTTGATAAGTGACTCTTTTTGGATGTCTACACACTGACCCTCCTTTCATTTCATCGATTAATCGTTCAACTGAAGTTTATTTTCAAATGACCGACCAAAATAGGCAACAACCGCTAAACTGTGATATAATCGAAGTCTTTTTGACCAAATTCGGCTATATTGAAAACAAGCTGAATTACCCGGCATTGCACGGGAGAAATTAGAATAAGTTATACTTAGAATTACAGATATTTTGCAGACAATTGTTCCATATCACTTTAGTTGCAATGGTATGTGACTTAAATTCATCAGGAACTAAATTCAGTCATCCTCGCTTTTACACTGTCCTATGATTATCGTTGTTTCAATCACGTTGTTCATCAGCCTCTTAACAACGAGTCTTGGTTGGTCAAGACATTGAGCTGTAAATTTTGCGGCGGCATTCCTGGCAAATCCTATTAAATCAATTGGGCAGCGATTTACTTTGAATTTTTATATTCAAATCGCCTACGTCCTAATGTTCGGGAACACTTTCGTGATCAATTTAGCTTTAGAGGTTATGAATTTGACAAAAATTAAGTAAAAACGAAATGAGGCCAGTCGAAGTGTCAACCGGTATTTTTCCATTACCATCTGTGTAATAGTTGTTTGGAAAACACGTCCGCCGATTCGTCATTTTGCAACGCGGCTCGCCTTTCTGTTGTTTTGAGAGTGCATAATTGTGTTAGGTATCACACAGTTAATTGATGTAGCTCTATCCAATAATTTTCCAACTTAAAGTGGACAACAATCTTCCATTCCTCCTAAGCTAAAGTTGTAACTGCGACGTTTTTGAAGAAAATACCAGGTATATTTTCGAATGGCAATATTTCAACCATATTTTGGGACTGGTGTTATAAGGCAACGATTCTATTTGATTGGGTTGACGTGTTGGGAGTGCAGTCACCATCCCTATATACACATTGGTTAAATTGCCAACATGCTCAGAGGTCCCTTAATGAGACTTAGTGATCTTCTAAGATTGGCGTGCTAGGAAGTTATTTCTCCTGCAACGAACCGTTACCAACCTCAATTTTCCCCAGAGCCCACTAAGATGTTGGTAGATTCGGTTCTTTGATTATAACGATGTTTCCAATTTCTATATTTGGCCTTTCATCGTGCAATTTTAATCTACGTTGTAATGATGTTAAATTTTCATACGACTATATTCTTCAGAAGTTTTCTACCAGCTTCTGAGTTAACTTCCAACAATTGCTTAAGCTCCAGACTCCTTCACTAATATCTTGATCAGGTGCAGCGATTAATGATTCCCCGATAATAAATGTCCGGGGGTTAAAATGAATGTGTCTTCCATGTCTTAAGACGTGGAACACAGTGTCTAGAATTAAGACATACTTCTATTTGGCTTAGCACTGTTGACATTTCTTCGTATCTCAATACGGTTTCTCCTAAAACTAATTTTAGGTGATATTTTGCTGATTTTACGGCTGCCTTCCATTATCCACCGAATTGGGAACTTGCCGGGCCATCTTATGACTTCATTTTATAAGATACTAGCTGACCCGGCGAATTATGTCTCGCCCCAAATTACTTCATCCGTTGATGAGAGAAAAATCAAATATCTTAACTCAATTCTCAATAGACGTTTGAGTTAAACGATTAAGTGGCCATTCCATTCACGTTTTCATCGAATTCAACACTAAAGGTAGGTTTATGTTTGCATTCGTTCGTTCGGTCATTTGTTCGACCAAACATCTTTTGTACAAAACTCCAGAATCGTCATTTTTGAGCAATATGATTGGTGGAAAAAAATTTTCAGAAAGAACGAACGAACGCAACCATAAAGGCGGCATAATGCATTGAAAAGTGAATAAAAAGTCGATTCAAACTTAAGCAGTTGCAGTTATAGTTGCAGTTCTCACATCTCTAGTTGGTTTTTGCAAATTGACTTTGTAATTTGTTAATCGTCATAGCGAACGCCAAAAGAACTGGAACTGAATGCACTTGTTATTTTATATAGAAGATAAGATTGCCAATATTCTACACAACTTATATTTATAGTAGTCCGCAACCAATGCCATCTATTGAAAATAACCCATAAGTGGCTATTTAAATGAATGATAAAACGCAATTTTCGATTTTCCGATTTTTTTTTTTGATTTTCCGGTTTTCCTTTGGGTTCCGATTTTTTTCGAGTTTACGGATTTTCCTTTGAGTTTTTCCGAATTTTCTTTTTTTCTAAGCCACCACCGTATTGAGACGGACAATGCACAAAAAAAATCATTCAAATTGGTCGTGTCGGTCTCGAGTTTTTGCAAAAATTTAGATTTTTATTTAGATAAATAGATAGAGAAAATAAATAGATAAAATAAATAGATTGGATAAAAAACAAAGTACCAGTTTGCATGTAGCCTTCGGTGGGATTCGAATCCAGTTTTTTTTTAGATAATATAATTCTTTATTTACAGCTTTAAAAATTTTATAATATTTTTGAAGATTAAAGAATATTACAAGAAATATCAAAGCATTATTATTACAATAGGGAACCTCTGCTCCAAATGGATTCTCAGGTTAGATGCATTAGTCTTTTACCTCGTTAAGAGGTTTTTTATTTGATATCAATGATTTTGGCACGGCACATGGAAAATGAATTGAAGTGCGATTCGTTTTATTGTTGTCAGTCAAAACAGTTCACACACACTCGATAGCAGTTCATTTTTCATTCCTTAAACAATACAACAAAATATACATATTTTAATGTGTTAGTTGGAAACAAAAATTAATGGTAGCTACCCTCTCGCTGATAATACATCTTCATGCGATGGAATGGGAGATAAGATCTATTTTTTAAAGAAATCATCATAAAGATTAAAAAAAATATCGATGTTATGCAAGGAGACTGTCAAATGTTCAATGTTTTTGGTGATTTTTTAGATCACATCAATTTGTAAGTTTTTTCATTTTTTTTTTGTTATGAATAAAGAGTCACTAGTAAAAATTCTCCTAGCAATGATAATAATATGACGTATTTATATTTGTTTCATTGTAATACGTTGATTTACAATCATTATGAACCGCAACGGACCGATATTAGGGTGCATTTGAGCCAAAAAATGAAATTTTGCAAAAAATTAAGGTGGCTTTTAAGTTATGGAGGTCAATATCTAAAATATACGAGTTTTCTGGGACAAACGGTTGATGTCATATTGTAGGTGAGGTTTGTGACTAATAATCCTGAAAATATGAACCAAAAGTTTTGGGCTAATTTTTTAGCAATTAGGCCGAATGTGACCGGCCGATTAGGCATTTTTCAGTTTTTTGGCCAAAATGACCTTCGTTTTGGACGTTTGAGGTGTCGTTGAATTAATATTGACGTCTACAATCATAATTTGCTAGTTAAAAAATAATTGAGGCTTTTTTTGGGGCAGTTGTACCTGAAAAACTAATTTTTTGGAAGTCGAACTCATATATACGAGTTCGACTTCCAGCACAGTAGGTGCTTTCGGCACTCGTTTGGACTGCCGTCCAAAGTGATAATTTACGTGATGTAATTGGTTAAAACAATTGGATGGAAAAATCCAGGAATTTTATCCACTATCACAACGGCACGCTATTGTTTTGTCAAAGAGAAGAAAAATTTAATTTTTTAGGAATTTTTTTTAGGAGAAATCACCATAAAATCACCTGAATCGATTTAATTTTCTTTTAAATAGTTTCTATTGATCTATATTTGTCGATGCGATGTTTATTCGATCGATTTTACTCGATTTATATTCAACAAAATGATAAAAACTGATAAAAACAGTGTTTTTCGTCGAAATGAAAAGCAAAAATAAAAATAGATGTGGTTTTTCGGTTTTGATTTGTTCGGCAAAGTTGTTGGTCTTGACCTGCGCAACAACTTTGCTGAAGAAATCATAACGAAAATCTTAATGGTTCAAGAGCTATCAACGTAAAAATGAGGGTATATTTTGACTGAGGGCCAAAACATGTCGAATGCGATATCTCAAAAATGGGGACTAACTTTGAAATGGGACTAGCACCGTTGAATTCAGCATACTCGAATTAGGTTTACCCCCCGGGTGCCCAGCTTGTTGCGAAAAAAAAGTTCGCAATTCAAGCACAGTGAATAGCACGTACGATATACTATGTAAAAACTTGGGTTCAAATTTTTCGAATGTGGAGTATATGAATTGCGTTCTCCATCTTGAAATAATTTCATTTACATAGAAATCATGGAATTTGAGTATGGTTTGTCAATTTCCAGACTGAAGTTCTGAGTACCTCGTGCGATTTTAGTCCCTAGCACTTATCTTTCTAATAAGAACACAATTAGCCAAAAACAATAGAAATATTCCAATAATATATAAAAGACTCAAAATTTTACCACTGTTTTTTGACGCATATCTGAGCCGATTCAGTCCATGTCCCGTAAACAACACAATGGTGTGATACCAAATCAAAATTTCAACTGATTCGGATCAATATATGTCATGAAATGCGGAAAATGACCATGTCTAAAAAGACTCTAAATTAAATTAGCAACTATACTGTGCCACATCAGTTTTTCAAAATAAAAAAAATGGTGGGATTTTCCACCCAAATTCAATTTTTATATACCGAGCGGATTTACTGTGTGGGATGAATTGATTTCAAAGTTTTCTGCATAAATTTGAAGATCGGAGTGAAATTGTGCAGAAATCAGCAAAGTGACAGCTTCCATATAAGTATTTTTTCTTTTATCGCAAGTGTTTTAAAAAGTAAAGACCAAACGATTCTAAATTAAATTGCCAACAAAATTGTTATGATCATTATTCTAAAACTTTATCAAAAATTTTGAGTTTGGATAAAATTTTTTAACCAAAATTCTGCGTCTCTACAGTCAGATGGCTTGACTGATTGGGATGATATATCATATTTAACTGCTAACTATAATTAGAGGATTATAAAGAATCTGTCGATATATTTGTGGAAAATCTTTTCCAGTCCTTTGTTGTTCTATCGGGAAATCCTTTGAGCTTATTTAATAGATAGAGACACATAACAAGTGTTAATTTAGATAGCAAATTATGCTGGAAACTTAATTTGAAAGAGTAAAGAAAGTCCCTATAGTGCTTTACTACTACTTGTATAAAAGAGCCATCGGAAAGAATGGGGTTTCAAGACCCACATCGTACTCTGGCTCTACACTCCAATCGTTCGGCCAATTTTGTTACATGCGATTACTGTAGTGGCCGGCGAACGTACAAAATTTTAGCGAACAATTTTGACAGCTATATGACCGCGAGCAGACCACAGGATGCTCATCTATCCTAAAACACAAGGGGTATCACTATAACTTTCATAACCCCTGCCGTCACCATCTTTAGACGAGACGCTTAGAACTGATATATAGTAGTACCACCAAAAAGCACTGTATGGCAGAAGCTGTACTGTTGGTTTAAAGGTGGACGGTGAGATTGGGGGTAGGGTGTTCGAAAACAGACAGAATTTAAACATTTCCTTCCATCTCCCTGACCACTGCAGGAGGTCTCATGTTAAACCAATTACGAGAAGAGCGACCATAGACTTGTTGCGGTATAACGTAATAACTAAATGGGATATTTGCATTTTTAGAGACAATCAGACTGCGATTAAAGTCTTAAAATCAAATTTTCATTACGTCGACAATAGCCTAAAATTGTCGCCCCACTAATAACTAGATTATGGCTGGCTATTATGAAATTTTTCGATTTCGGTTTTTATTCGATATCGAACAAATTCGATTCGACGCGGATATGCCCTATTATCAAATTTTTTGATTTCGAATTTGTTCGATATCGAGAAAATTCGATAGGTCGGAGAAAATAGAAAATAGTTTTGACATTGATTTTTTATTTCATTTTTACGTTATCTTGTGTGATTAAAACTAATTAAAAATAGCAATTAAAATATAAAAATATTTGCTTTCATTTGTGTTACACTTCAACAATTCTTTAAAGATGGAATATGGAGAGTATCTGATTTTTGCCCACTCAATTGATGAAGACTCTGAAGATGATCTCTCTCAGATTCAAACCTTTTTAATACATATATAATTTCTTTAAATTTTATTCTTTGTATTACCTTGTACCTTATAATTTATTTTATAATTTCAAATAAATTTTTCACACAAACATATGATCAACTTGGAAAAATTCGAACGGTCTAATACAAAATTCATCAACGTCGCGCCATCGTAGTGCATTCGGAAAAAAATTTTTCAATGTGTTCTTTTAGTTTCATAATAGGGCAAATTTTCTCCATATCGAAAAAAATTGAAATCGAAAATATTCATAATAGCCCCCAGCTCAACATTCATTTGTGGGTGCCAGGAAATTTTATTAATACGGGAAGTTCAAGGGCTGATGAATTTGTCCAAGCGATGTGCAAAAGTAACACTTGAAGAGAAAGCTGCATAAGACTAAAGAATAACAGTTTAATTAATAGTGCTACTTCAGCAATAACTAGGCAGATCTAGCCACGATTAGATCTGCTAAAATCCAGATAGCCGACATTTTTTCGAAGGCGTCAAATCAGCTTGGTTGTAGGTACTACTTTAGGACTCTGTCTCATATGTAAGCACGCAGCCTCGATGCCACCTCACGTTATTACTCTTCTAGTTTCCTACATGATTATAATAATTAATAATTTCCTTAATGACATTTAATTTACAGTATACTTTTAAAAATTTAATAAATGTATTAGGTGTGCAAGAAGAAACTCGGCTTTTTTGGTCTAATTCAACTTTATTGCAAATTAAATTGTTATCTATGGTCTTTTGTCATTTATCAGGTATAGATGATGAATGCCTTTGCGATAAAACTTGGTGGTTTCGAATCAAAATAGTCATCGAGCCATTTTTGTACATCTTCAACTTTCATGAACCGCTAGTCTTTCAGTGATAATCAGAGTCAGGAGAATAAGCCGCATGCTGTAAAACTTTCCACCCCAAGGAGAAGATGACCTCCTGCGGGTTGATTTTGTTGACGAGCATTGACCAGTAAATGGTGCTTTTCATCCAGATCATCACTTAAATTGATCAATTGGGCCTGGTACCATTCAGCTGTAACAGTTTGACAAGGTTCCAGAAATTCATAGCAACTGACTAATTTTCCAATCCCACAAGTCATACAGTAACACTTTTTTGGCATGAATATTCATTTTTGCAACTGAAGTTGATGGTTTGGATCAACTCATGGTTTTTGTGTTTAGGATTATCATACAAAATCCATTTTTCTTCACCCGTAATGATTTTGTGCAAAACATTCTTTCTTTTGTACCGAAAAAGCAAATTCATGTAGATGTCAAATCGTCGGTTTTTGTTTTCTTCGGTCAGTTTATGAAGAACCCATTTTCCTGAAATCGAAGTGATATTGCTTGTAGAGTAATTCCTAACTGTTTTGCAAGCTTCTTTTAAGTTTCATGCGGATTTTCATCCAGATAACTTTAAGTTATTCGGATCATTCTCAAGACTAAAATTGCCATCTCGAAATCTTGCAAACCACTTTTTTACTGTTGAATGACTCACAGAATGTTCACTCAAAGTCGAGTTAATCAATGCCATAGCTTGAGCAGCATTTTGTTCATTTGAAAACAGATTAGAATGCAATGACGTAAATGTTGCAAAACATGCGTTGAACAATTAATTAATATTTATGTATTTAGATATATTTAGAATTCAGTGAACCAATTTCACATAAAATTTATCTTTGGCAATCCGACAATAATTTAATTATTCGAAATTAATTACATCAAGCATATTACCCGCACAGACACATCCTCGTATAAATCCCTCATATTCATTTCGCTCGTAAAATAAAGTTTTTTATTTTATAGTTTCTCCTCCAATCACCATAAACGTGCCATATATACAAAGTATATAATGACGTTAAAGAGACGAGCTCCTCCAATCAATTATTTTATTTCTCGCGCGGTAATGAAATTTTTAATTGGTGCCATAAAATCCTCATCCGTATGTAGGCGCGCCATAAAAGTTTTATACTAACTAATTTCGTGTATTAATTCGATTGTCAAATGGCACGTTAAATTACATTAATGATTAGGATTGGAAAAAAACACTCATACGTTTTATGCTCGTGTGCCCATATACGTGTACAACATATTTTTAAAGCAATATAATTTCGATTATAAAACATTTGTCACGTTATCCCTAATCGTGTGTTAATTTTTCACACAAAAACATAAAAAAACTTTTCCAAAATAAAAAAAAAAAATGCGTTCACTACACAAAATTATTTTATTATTAATCACGCAGAGAGTACATCGAAAATCGAAACTCGCATACAAAACACGAGTATAGTAAAAAAAACAAACGTTGGTGGGTATACATCGCAACAGGAGATGAAAATTTTTTCAAATTTTTCCAATTAAAAATCGATCGAAACTAGGGAGAGGACGTGAATTAAATTTAGCTTTGCTGTACACGGTATTCTATATGACCTCACCCGACTTATTTGTAATGGTTTTTATTGTTGTTTTTGTACGTCATGTTAATGATTTTATAATTTTCATTAAATTTCCTTCAAAGTTCATCATCGGTTGAAAGTTCAAGAAGCATATTTTTAATTTTTGTAATATATGAAAAATAATTTACATTCTTTGGGAGGTGCTGGTGTTTCGTATTAACACAGTACAGCGATATCACATACAAACATATTATATGATGATAAAGCCCCCCCCCCCCCCCCTGATAAGAAAGCAAAGTAATATGGAATGGCAACGCGTGGTAAAAAGATTGTTATATTAAATTTTCTACAGTTAAATTGAAATTTGAAACTTTTGAGCTTTTTTGTTTTATTCATTTTCATTTTTCAGTATTTACTCGTATTATACATGCCGATGAATCCCTATATCGAACACAAAATATCTATAAACATGTTAAAATATGAATTTAATAAATTTGAAAAATTTGAAAAAAAAATATTTTCATCTTTATGTTGCAAGAAAAAAAAAATGAAAATCGATTTCATGTGAAAAGCTTATAAATGTTAAAAATTCTGAAGAAAAATTGTTACAAGTTTGTCAATATCCTGTGGAGGATGATGATAGAAATTTTATTTTGAGACTGGAATATTTACGATGAGAAATTTAAAAAATGAAATGAGAAAAGTTATAATGGGGAACGTCACAATTACGATTGAGGTTGTTAGAAAAAATATTACAGCACATGTGTTGTAAAATAACAAATGGTACGGCATTTTTTATACTTTAATTTTTGCGGAATATACCAAAGTGTTTTATTAAATTTTAGAATGTGATCTCCAAATTATTGGCTTTTTTTAATTTAATCTATGCCAGGCTGTTACTTATCTACAATCTATAGTTTCCTAAAGTGGTGTACTACAATAAATAATTATAATACCACCCGGATATTTTATCGGGTTTAGAATGCGAGTCTCTTGAATTGGTCGGTGGGTACACAAATTTATTTTCTCCTTGATCTTGAATCACCAAACGTATGCCTGATATGAGTATCTCATTTTTTGGTTACATTCCTCGGTCAAACTTCAATAAATCGAATAGGGGTCGTCGTATAAAAATGTCCACACCATCACGGTTTCTAAATCCTCTATAAAATTTGGATTTGGGAATCAAATATCGAGCAAATTCGTTTACAGTCTCAAACAGTAGCATATTTTTTTCTAGACAATTTTTATTTTAAGGAAAAGTAATAAGTCGAAAAAAAAATCTGTTCCGTTTTTTTGGAGCAGTATATGATTCGTGTAAACTTGACGCATTGTGAAATCTTGATGTCAGACTGAAATCCTCCGGGGGAAATCCGGTTGCGGGAAGTTTATTTTTTCCAACTTTTAAGGCTAGTTTTCCCGGTAAATTACACCAAGGGTTTCTCTCAATCAGGATCACTTACTTCAATCCTTTCGAACATGTATTGCTTTCGGAACTGTTCTTCAATCTTGTAAAAAAGATAGGGCATGTAAAAATGGCATCTCATCTTGTAGTTTTTATTCAACTTTTCATAAACTTCGGAAAGAATCGTTATATATAGCGCTCAAATGCCTACACAGTTAATAATAGTGTGTTTAAAGCGATAAAACCGGTGGATTTATCAACTAATGTGTCAAGAAAAAAAATTGCTTTTTCAAGACCTTTCAAATAATATGCAACCTGATTATACAGGAACTGCTTCTAGCGCTACAATGGTATTTTGAATACTATAATGCATTAGACTTTACAGCATTTTCAATACTTTTAATTTATTTATTTATTTATATTAAAAAAAGTCTACAAATTTGACTTGAAACAATATATTAATTTAAGAATATAAAATATAAAATAAAATATATCCGCATTGGATTTGAAAATTTGAAACAAGTAAAAAAATCACTGAGGGGCATAAAATTGCCTTAATCTACTTTTAAAATTATCTTTAGTTGAACAAAAATCAAATAAATAGATAATTCTATTGAAACTTTTACACATCATCTTCACTGGTTCATTATCACCATAGTTGGTTCTGTGACTATTTAAGTGGAGGAAGCCAGGATCTCTTTGTCTACCAGGAATCTTTATTTTAATTGACTTTAGCACATCCGGCGCGTCGATTAGACCTAGTAGGAAATTATCAATAAATGTACTTTTCAGCAGTTCACGTCTATTTTCAAGAGTTGTCATGTTGTATGACTTGCACCCGGTTAAATATGGTGGTTGTCGCTTTATGTTTACGTGGTAGGCTAGATCATGGTCATAGACCCATCTGTCTTTCCAGGTCAAGTTGCGTATAAACTTCTTTTGAATTTTATCAATACTCTGAAAATGAGCTTCGTAGAATGGAGACCTCACATTTTTGATGGAGTTGAAAGCTTTTCGCAGATTTGACTCAAATTCGAAGATTTGACTCAAATTGGAGTCAAATATGGTGTCGACGAATAGGTACTCATTATCAGAATTCACATTTACTGGCATAAGCTCGTTGGTTTCTTCATCATACGTCCAACTAACATTTGAGTGATTAAAAACCCCAGTTATTAAAATTATGTCTGATTGATCGGCAGTATTGGTAATTTCCATAATTGTGTCGCAGCACTTGGTATACGATGATATAGGTGAATCAGGTGGAATATACGCCACTTAAATTCCTACTGTTTTATTATTGATGACAATTTTAACACATAATTGTTCGATCGATGGATTCGTTAAATCTATCAATTCATTAGGTAGTGATGTATCGATAACTATGAGTACTCCGCCATCGGATTTTTTTATGCTTGTTTGTGGTGAGCGATCACATCTATACACCACATATTGACTATAGGGGAGAATTCCGAACTCAAAATTTTATCGTTTACTGGTGTTTCACAGATGATATAAACCGGACAGAGTGTTTTTAAAATAAAATTAGAAAATTGACCAGCCTTTGAAGACATTTTATTTACATTTTGAAAGTAAAATGTCTGTTTTATAGTTTTTTGAGGATGTGACAAGGTTGGGGTGCCATGATTACTTTCCGAATTTGTGGCACTATTTTTCCCAGCAATAAAATTAGCTACTGGATTTGGCCACAGGGTAGAGTTGATGGTGCTGTGAAAAGCTTCACCTGGAATATTGATTTTGAATGATATGTAATCATAGTTCATTCCAAAGCTTGCTTTCGGCACCATGTGTTGGGCAAACTGATCGTCAGTATTTGCGATCTTTGGCACTAGTTTGCGGAACTGTTCACCCGGCACTGAATTATGTATTCGGCTAGCGAAAAGCTACTTTCTGGGTTCTGCCACTCGAATCGAGAACTCATCCATTTAATTCAACGTCATTGGCAGTTGTTTTAATATTAGGGACAGGTATAGTCGAATGTGATGCTCCAGGTAGATTATTATTTCGTGTTGGCTTTAAATGATCTATAATTTGTCGGTTTTGGATGGCTAACAGTGATGTTAGTGATGATATCGTATGGTTATTGTTCACTAGACTTGGTGTTTTCAATGATATATGACACTTATTTACTATATGATAGTCAAATAGTTAGCAACCAGCACTAAAACGGTGGATTTATGAACAAAACCGCTGATTATAAAATGTTTACTTGTTTCAAAATCATTGAAATCATGACACACATGATAACTCGTATTTGGAAATATTAAAAGTCGTATCTACCAACCAAACGACACAGTGGTTAAAGCTTTGGTGTTCGGATCGGGAAGAGCATGTAAAAGGAACACAACTATCCCTGCGAGAGCCTCGGCCTCAGATTGCAAAGAGAAAAAAGTCGTATCTGCTTCCAGCGCAACGACGGTAGTTTTGTATACTAAGTTAATAAACAAAAAGTTTATATGTTCTCTAATAAACAAAAATCTAGCTACCAGCGCCAAAACGGGGGATTTATGAACTAAAGTTGTAAGAAGCGATATTATGGCAAAATGTAAAGTAAAAATCGTGATAAAAAATTCAAATTGCATAAGTCAATTCTTAAGATATCATCGATGCAGACATCCATCCATTCAGACATCCAGACGGACGGACAAACTTTTTTGCATTTCTTGAATCAGGTATCTCTGAAATATCGAGAAAAGCGGTTTTGGCTAAAGCTTACCTTACGGATACATCGCGAAAATCAGGTAAGGAGTATACATTTTTAAAAATTTTTAATGCAGGATTGTTTATCAATAATTATTAGGAGGAAAAAGCTAAATTTTTCCTGAAAATTACAGCATTTTCCGGAAAAATTTTCACTTAAAAAAAAACGTACAAATGTGTAATTTTTATAAAAAATTTGATATTATGATTGTACATATTAACAGTTTTTCGACAGTACAAATTTTTCCGGAAAAATTTTGCAGTTAATTTTTTTTCAATTTTTTCAATTTTGTTTTTTTACTTGGTTATAAATAAAATTTGACACTTGAAGAATTGTATAAAAACTGGAAATGCAGGGGTTTAGGGCCCCATCCTCTAACCGAATTAAAGTTACATTTAAAAAAATTATATTTACAAAAGTTGATTTTTTTATCAGTTGTGGCACTATCAGAAGAAGCGATAAGAGCGATAACAACTCTTTGATCTGTGTCTACGGTTGACGGAGAAATTATTATTACCAAAAATAAAACAAAATATTGCACAAAAACAAAGTTGAAAAATTTTCCGGAAAAGCAAAAAAAAAATCCGGAAAAATTTAGCTCCCCCTCCTAAAAGCTGATAGTAATCTATACTGCATTTAAAAATGTATACACCTTACCTCATTCGGTATCATTTTATCAGGGTTTCAGTAATTTTGTCTTTCCGGCCGAATAAATTATAACGTGTCGATATGTTATAATGAGTAATAATTGTAGTGTATTTGTGATCGAAAAATTCGAGCAAATTCCTCTCAAAAGGATCCTTCACGAAATGATTAGTTATAAAACTAATTCCGCGCGATACTTTCTCCCTTTATTTAAATTGAAAATGAAATCCCGTATTTCAAAATGCCGGATTATCAAAAGCCTGTAAATTAAAAAAATCATGAACATCAAAATCCCGGATAACAGAACCTCGGATCGGAAGGTATTCAGTGAAAATAGATCAATTTCTTAGTCGATTGAGATAAAACCCAGTTTTACATTGCAAATTCGATTTTAATATGAATTAGTGATTGTTTTGCAATTGACTGAAAGTTACTTTTCAATGGCACCGAAATACTTCCTCTTTCACTAGAATTAATCGCTATTAATATATGGTAGAACACGGTCAAATATTAGCCTGCTATAATAAGTGCTCCCTGAGGTCAGTGAGGGATCCGCATTGCAGGATAAAAAGTCCTTGCCGAAAACGATAATTTAAGTTATAAGTGCATACCAGGAAAGTTCTTATCAGATTGCCTTTTAATGAAATAACGATTATAAAATTCGAAATGATTCTGTTGCATTTAAAATATTCTTGGTGATTGACCATAATTTAAAAATATGGTCAATGTGAAGACTATCCTAAATTCATTTCGATCGTATATTTCAACTTATTTGATGCTTTCCGTTAGCATTTTCCCTGACTGTGGACCAAAAGGAAAATGCCACTGCCAATCAGCTGCAGTTTCGCTGAGAATTGCTTTACATCTATTTCTTGCTGAATCCGAATTTACATGTTTTACGACAATTGGAGTAACTGCACTTTTGTTCACAGAGCTGAAGCTCATCAGCAGGCGTTGATCGCGTAATCAAGATTTATAATAAACGTTTTGGCTGTGCCGTTATGTACATTTAATGAATCGTATACCCGTCCCTGATCGTTCACCAAAAATAGTTTATTCGTTTCAACGTTTTGCGCAAGCCCCTCGCAAGTGAAGAAAGGCGAACCCACTGCTTTTTGCAACCTTCACCATGATCGGTATGGCTATGCACTTGCCTTCTAATAAAATTAATGTTTACTCTAAATTTTCAGAATTACTGCTGTATTCCATTGTGAGACTAGCTCTGGATGCCGTTCTTTTGATGGTACCTCCTACTCCATCACATGAACCTTTTCCATGAGCTGTTGCATGGAAATGCCATTCACAATCAACTCCAAAATCCTCTTTGTGTTTTAAGATGTTCTTAAAATTTTTCCTATTTTGATAATGCGTGACTGCGCCATCGGTAATATAATAAATTTAGATAAACTGGATATTTTAGTTTTCAAGAACTGCATCAATTTTTCAATGAATAAGTGAACCGCTACAGTATTGTGGTGAAGACAATCCGATATTATAATGAAGGTGTGGTGAAGTAATTTGCCTTTCAAATTTTGGTAAATTACAAATGGATGAATAGTCGCTTGCTTATTATTCCAATAAAATCCTTGTGTGGCATTTTGCATTATAAATGCATAATTTTCTACAAAATCACATAAAACTAACACCTCCGTACACGTCAGCGTCAATTTTTTATTTTTTAAGAAGCTGGACTGCTGAAGTGAAATAAAGTAATGAGGTAACAGATTCTTCAGTTTATTTATGAAATAATCCAGAAATTCATCCAACGGTTGAGAAAAGGTCTCAGATTGCACCTATCGGTAGAAACCCGCTGAGTAAATTTTAACTCAGCATCCTCGCAGCCATGGATGTATCACTGGTTTTCTCCAGTTCTTCGAATTTAGCTTTTAGATCACCAATTAATTCATCATATAGTGCAACCTTCCTTTGATCTTCGGTTGACTGATTTATAGTGGGGTTACCGGGTTTATAATTATTATGTTAATAACACTCACTATATTTTTGATTATAATTAACTATTTATTTATTATAAAATGTTATTTATTGTTTATAAAATATTATTATAATCTTAGTTCACAAAACACAAAATGGTGTGAATGATTGTTCGCGGCTTTCACTTTATATTATATATGTAAGAGACTGTGTCTCAGGAGATTCTAAACGCGACTAATTCTTTTTCGTTTCTTGGTTTCGTTTTTCGCGGCTTGGTAAAACTCTCGATATTAATCGATAATCGATTACTATCGAGATTCGCGAATGTAGTTGGCGAAATAGCTATATTCAGCAAAACGAGCAATGCCTCGTAATTAAGCGGCGCGGTGTATAAATAGTTTTGCTACGAGTAGTGCCACGAAGTGAAAAGGATTTTATTTATTTTGAGCCGCTACAGATTCAAAAGCGGCACGATTCCCGGAACCAAAGATGTTGATGGAGACTTTCCAAGAAAGGGTAACACTTCATTCATTTTTTCCAAAACAGACACATTTTTTAAATAACACTCTGCACTATCACAGCTATTATCGTTATCGGCTATTTGCGGTGACAACTCTGGTTTTTTTTGTCGTCGTTTGCAGGTAATATTTATACAGTACGTTGAACAGAGATACAAATTATCTTGATTCCCAACTGATTGTGGCATAAATTGCTTAACATAATCCGTAACTCGTTTTAGTTTACTCGAACACTTTGAATAGCGATATGGTTTTCAACACTTTCAAAATTTATCCATTATCAAATTTAGCGCACTATAGTACTTTAACACACTGTTACTTTTTGAAATTTTAAAAAATCTTGCTCGTTATTTAAAATGTTGTCGACAATTCACAATATCAACTAATCAAAAAGTTAAATTTTTACTCTTATTTATATAAACAATGTTCATTTTTGTTTTCAAAACAATAACTCATCGTTTAACAGGTACGCCTGCGTCAAGTTAACATAATCAACCCACAATAAAAAAAGGAGAAAACAACATTTTATTTAGTCTTCTATAAAGTAACCTAAGAAAGAAAAGGAATTTATGGTACTACGACTAACCAAACGATATAAACCAGAGGTTGGCACCTCATAATTCTGTGACTCATACTTAAATATGACACAAAATTGTACAATAAATAATAAACAAAACACACAAATTAAGGGAACTACCCTTTTGTAAACAATTTCAAAACACTGAGAAATATCTATAAAGCTTTCCATATAAAAATGAAATATTTCTCTTACTAAAACGAATTTTGCAAGAAAACAAAAAATAACGGGATTCTAGTTTTTTGATATGTTGTAAAATATTAATTGTCGAATTCTAGGAAAAAAAATAGTTTTTTGAGAAAATTTTAGAAGAACATTTTGGCGGGAAACTTAGAGAAGAAGGAATTAAACAATATACTATTTTTATATTTTTTTATAAATCCTTATTAACTTACCTTTAAAATGAGCCCAAAATCATAATTATCGAACAATTATTTTTCTTTTTATTGACATAAATACAATACCATGATTATCATTTTTCTAAAATTTTGACACCCTGTATCTTTAACAACAACAACAACGACCAAAAAAAATAAGTGTATCAAAATGTTTGTTTTATTCAAGGCTACACATTCAAAACATAAAAACATAAAATTAAAACAAGTCTTATTGCTCCATAGAGTGAATTTGTGAGTTGATGAATTTTTCACCATATACATTCAGGATTCATGTTAGTTAATAGTATACAAGAAAACGGCGCAGAAGCCAAACGACTAATTTTAACATCATTGTCAGACATAAGACCAACATTCTCTATATTTTAGGACTTGTGGATTACTGGGATGGCTACTGATGTATCTGCCAATGTGATAGCTTATGATTTCGTCGAGTCGGTTTTCATTTGCCAGCCCAATCACAGCTATTTCGCCGCTCTTATTCACACAGAACTACAGTACATAACGTTGATATGAGCTTAGAACATCTAAGATTCTCGTTTTATATGCTGAGTATATCCATATATCCGTATTCGCTGGTCTGAGTTTCCTGGATCAAACATCTCGCCGTAAATCATGTTCCTCTTGACCACCTCATACAGGATGAGATCTTGCTCTTCAGTGGGAAACTCAGCGGAGATAACGTTGCCAATTTCTGTTGGACAAATTTTGATATTCAACCACAGGAGCATGTGACAGTCCTCTGTTTTGTCACTCGACGTAGAAGCTCGCTGTTGGATGAGAGCTTCTCCAAATATGTTTAGCTTTTTCTTTGTTAAACTGTTCATTGCTTTGATCAGCTATTGTTGAAACTCGCTCGCTGAAAAAATAGCGATCCACATAGCTGGCCGAATATGAGCTTTTCTTTAATCTCAGTCCAAATGCGAATACGCAAGTGAATGTTAACGTCAATCATGACGTCAGCTATATTACCTACGCGTATTTATCCATGCGAACCATCGTTTGAATCAGTTGAATGCACAAAACATGTTCACTTTCGATTTCGGCGGAAATTGAGAAAGTTTGCTTTTCACGTATCTTTCTGATGTAGGCGTGGAAGTCCATTGCAAAAGTTTTATGTTTCAAAACGGAGTTGATTTCCATAACGTTGAATGGTAACAAACCGTACATCGCAATAACATCAACGGGTTCGGCAGGGCATCGTGTAATCGATGTGTCTCAGAAATCCATTGTGGCGTTTTCCACACCAATGAATAATTACTTATTTTTTAATTTTTTTATTTTTTGTTTGGTATATTTGTAATTTTAAACCTTTTATATTTTACATTTTACTATGGATATTAATGCATTTTTGTTTTGAAGCTTTACATCCCAGCCCTTTGGCATCTAAGCCAAAAAATTGGTAAAGCTTGGATAGTTGGATAAACTAAAGTGGGACTACCAATAATATAAAACAAAAGCAGAGCATAACCCACCATATAACAGAGGGAGATGTTCTGTAGTTATATCACGTCACGATCCCGAGAGGCAGGCACCAAAGTATTGGATTTTTCATAGATTGCACGTCACATAACAAATGAGCTTTTTATCTCAATATGTGTGTAATTTATAGCTAAATTGCATCAGTTAAAAAAATAAATAAATAAATACTTCATCCAGATGGTGCGACATTGTTAGTAGCTCTTTACCATTTGCTTGTGAAATTTTCTATACTATCAGCGACTGCTGAGATTACGCAGTATAGTCCGCAAATGTTGCTATGTTAGCCTCATCTTTCGTTGGGAGGTCCCTGATATAGAACATATAAAGAAGATCCCAGCTCCTACCTTGTGGTACTCCTGCTAGTATTTTCTTTATTTCCTGGTATTCACAAACTAATTTAACACGGTAACAAGTGCCAGTTACCTATGTAAGATTTTAGTATCTCATAAAACTGAGTGGGCAAGTTTCTTTGTAATTTATATTCCAAGCCATAAAGGCATAAAGCCAAACTTTGTCAAAAGAATATGTAAGATCAAAGAAGGAATAAGATTTCTTTCTTCAATTAATTGGTTTGACTCTCTTAAGAGTAGTTGCTTGAATATTTTTGAAATTTCCGGAAGAAAGGAGATGGTCGTTTACGAGTTTTGCCGTTAAGTGGTTTGTTGGGCTGTATCATGGTTAATTTTGCGACTTCCGATTGATTTGGATTTCTTCTGTAATTAAGTCATATCAAGGAAATTTCCTTGTACTTAGTTTATATGTTACATTCTTTTAATGTGACTCGAGATATATATTGTCGTTCCCTCATCTGCTGTTTATCCAAATAGGGGCTGGATCATGTTCGCGTGGGTTGCAAACAAAGAAGCTTTTTGTTCCATATTCATTCCTAGTTGGTGGGATTTGTTTAGGCCGTTTTACACATTTCGTTGCTTTCAAAATAGAATATTCGGTATCTTTTTCCCCATTAAGTCCACTTTGGCATTTATTGATGAGTTCGTTCTTGATTTCTTTAGATAACAACTTTAGTGTAGTGGACATAGAGAGTGAGTTGCTTTGTATTGTGGTTCTCGACACCATCGCTAGGCCTGTTTTGTGTTTTACTATGCAACCAGTTCCCTAACTTCCAGAGGATTAATAACATTTTGGCGCATTTTCGTTGTACATAACGGTGTTCTACTGCACGCTGATTTTTGCATGCCCTTGTTGAGCTGTTCCAGTTTTTCTATGTAGCTGAATAGGATTTTTAATTGACACTTGTTAACATTAGTTACCATTGCATATGCCACTGAATAATGGACGAATTGGTTTCGTACCTTAAAAGTACCCACTTCATTAAATTGAGGGGCGACGTTCATGATCTACAACCAGTCTTTTTCATCCTTCTGCAATTGTTACAGACCGGTTGTGATTGTATTAACCAGTTGGTTATGGACAGAACAGTCCTTGAAGATATTCCACAATATTCCGATATTTACCGAAAAAATGCTATGCTGTATAAGATAGCGGAATTTTGACAGCGGAAAATAAGAGAATGCGCTACTCGCCGCAAGTGGCAGCACTATGACTAAAGAGAAATAATTTTGTTATGTAATTACCAGCGGAAATTTTTCATTCATTATGTACCACTTTTTTCACTAAATAAAATATCCCAGCGGAATAAAATATTAAAAGTGAACCTTAAAATGGCAAATTAATTGATCTCCGAAGTAAAGAAACTCGGTGTATGAAATCTTGAAATTTAACAACAATCCGTCTATCCGCCATTTCTTCCAATAGTAACCAATACTTTCGGTTGTTTTTCTAGTAGCTTAGGTCATACTGAGACTATGGAATATTTGGAGATAATTCATAGACCAGAATTTTCTGTAGAATTTTTTGATTTTTTGCGGCCATATGTGATTTTCAGTTTTTGACCAATATCTCAAAAACTTCCACTAGTAACCAAAATCACTTATTTGGCCGCAGAAAATCAAAAAATTCTACTGAAAATTCTGGTCTATGAATTTTTCCCAAATTTTCCATATAGTGTCAGTATGACCTAAGTTACTAGAAAAACCACCGAAAGTATTGGTTACTATTGGAAGTTTTTGAGATATTGGTCAAAAACTGAAAATCACATATGGCCGCAAAAAATCAAAAAATTCTACAGAAAATTCTGGTCTATGAATTATCTCCAAATATTCCATAGTCTCAGTATGACCTAAGCTACTAGAAAAACAACCGAAAGTATTGGTTACTAGTGGAAGTTTTTGAGATATTGGTCAAAAACTGAAAATCACTTATTTGACAGCAGAAAATCAAAAAATTCTAGTGAAAATTATGAATTTTCCCCAAATTTCCCATATAGTCTCAGTATGACCTAAGCTACTAGAAAAACAACCGAAAGTATTGGTTACTATTGGAAGAAATGGCGGATAGACGGATTGTTGTTAAATTTCAAGATTGAGAAACAAAGAGAGTTGAGTTTAGAACAACGTGTGCAGATACAGCTCCTACATAAGCAAGGGAATTCACAAGTAGAGATTTCGTAAGAACTGTGAAATGTTCATACCGATCTGTGTAATATTGAGCGATTGTCCGCTAGTGGGTCACACAGTAATAGGTACAGAACCGGGCGCAAATGCACCACCTACATACGGTGAAGACCGAAAGTTAGTGAGAGAAGCTGTAAAAAATAGAAAAAAAAAACTTCTTCAAACCTCGCTGCTGAGTTGCCAGTAAAAATTAAGAAACCAATCTCTCTTCGCACCACTCTCAGATGGCTTCAAGCAGCTGGTCTGTAAGGCTGGAAAGATAGGAAGAAACCATGGCTCTCCGAAAAAAAACAAGAAGGCCCGGTATAAATGGTACTTAAAATACCAAAACCAGGCGAATCAAACTTTGAAGTAAGTTGACAATTATATGCCCTAATAATATTAAATAATAAGATTTTAAAATAAAATTCATTGATACAAATATTTTAGTTTTACACCGAGGGTCTTTACATCTTCTTTATTTCAGTTTATTGGTACACGTGGTGTGTCTTTTGTGCGTGGTCGGCAAAATTTCGTATGTGAGGGCGACATGAACTCTTCAAAATACATTAATGTCCTAGAATCTGCATTGCTGCTCTTAATTTTAACACTATTTGGTGATAAAAACATAGATGGCGTTAAATTCTCGCAGGTTAACGGCCACGCCATAAACCTGCCCGCACAATGGCCTGGTTTCGAGAAAACATTTAAACCAATTTAAATTCTAGTGTAGCCTGCCCAGTCCCCGGACCCGAACCCCATAGAACATTAATGGAGCTTATTAAAACGCAGAGTCAGGCACCACATAATAAATAACAAGGAAGACCTAAAACGCTGTCATCACCAGGAATGGAAGGCCATACGTCTTGCAGAGTGTAAAACTACGTGTAAGCTCTCTACCCAAAAGAATTTCTGCCGTAATTAACATAAATGGTGGACCCACAAAATATTATTTTTATATAAATAAAATTGTTTCAATTTATTTCAAATTGATACTCCTAAAATAATTGTAAGATATCATGGGTACTCAATACTTTTGGTCAAGGCTGTGATTTTGTCAATCAAAACATGAAGATAATTTTGGTAATCTAAATGTGTTTCGCTGCTTGTTGGTCTACTTTGACCAGGCCACCAAACACTAAAATATGATTGCAAAATCAAAGAAACCAGAATTATAATGTTTACTATTGGGAAGCCCTTCCTTGGGAAGTTTTTCTTTGGCTAAACGACTTCGTTTTCTGCAGATCTCGACACGGTTGCCGCAACTCACATTCGCTTCAGTAGACCCCCCACGCTGCTCCTCATTTTCATTTTCCATACTAAAGTTTCATTTTCTTAGCTTTTGGTTGGATGCAATTTTGGTACGTTTTTTGTGTATCGCATAAAAAAGCCCTGTTAGTTGTGTGTATAGCCACTGTCGCTGCGGCACCACTGATTTTGTTCGACTTTCTCGTGTGGTGCTATCATCATTGTGGGGGCGATATTTGGCCCAAATGTATGTGTTGTTGCCGCGTACCATTTTACACTACACACCACTAAAAAATTACATGATACCCACAAATTTTTGTTAATTAAAATTATTAATTTTAAAATTTCAATTTTATTACATTTTTAATTTTTATTTTATTTATTTATTTTTACGTAACGATTAATGGACGTTGGGTCTATTTTAATTTTCCATCATTACTTTACTATTTGTGATTATTATTTAATTTAGTTAATTAAAATTAATTTTGGCTTGGACGAACCGAATGAATGCAAAATTTGTTTGTGATAAAATTAATTTGTTCATTTTGTTTTGCTTGTATTCATCGTGTGACTCTTTTGTTTTTGATTTTGGAATACTCATCGTATAGCTCTTGCTTGTTCAACATGGGTGGCGATTTGAAAACGAGCCACATTTTATATTATCAGTTGAACGTGGTAAAACAACCAAGTAGCAATTTAGAGATGTACCACTAATTGCGTTGAGTTCTACCCTGTACAGTCGCATGAACATTATCAATTCATTTTGATAAATCTTGAGCAACAGCCATAAGAACATCACTTTTATCAAGCGTACTTACAACAGCAACCAGAGGAATGTCAAACCTCAAATTCGAGACTGATTTTAGAGTTCTTCCTCAAAATATTCAATTATCCAAATTAAAAAATTCATTCGAATAAATCGATTCAATAATTTTTTGAAAATCATTTCAACCAATTAAATATTTCAGTCAATCTCTCTATCCATTCTAACTTCATATACTTTTTTCTCGGTCTGGCAATCAAACAAGTCAATCAATCAATTCCAAATTATTCCAAATTATTCCATGAATTTAAATCAATAAAATGTCAAATTTATATTTTTTTTTGGATATACGTACGAGTATAGCATTAAAATAAATTGCACAGATTCCGCGAAAATTTATTAATCCCATTTATTTATAACAGAGCCAGAGTTTATTTTAAAATAACTATGTACGTACGTATACAACAATCCCTAGATGATTATTTATTGGAATGGTTAGCTCAAAGCATATTAGAAACTTTATCGTATATACTTTGGTACAGTTAAAAGCACAAAGTTTTTCAAATTAGACACTTTCGAGCTACGTATACAGAAAAAATTGTGTTCCTTGAATTCTTTTAAATAAACAATCGTCCATAGAGAATTTTTATTATCTGCCAACACAAACAGAACAAAAAAACGTACCAACAACGAAATTGATTACCCAAAACACAAATTAAAACAATATTTTTCCAACAACCAAAATGAAAATGTTAGTACACAGAAAAAAAAGTTAAACAATAAAAATATTTTTTATCAAAATGAAACTTTTTTTTTGTGTTGTGTACTCATTTCATTTCAGATAATTTTGAAAATTATGTATTCCGAATTTTATGAGAATTTCCAGTTCGAGATAAGATTTTATTTCATTTCGTTTGTTTTAGGCAGCTTTTGCTTCAGGGCTATCGGCAACAAAATTTTCTTTTATATCTCGAATAATAAAATCGAATAAAAACTAGAAAAGGTGTTTTCGCATAAACAACTTTGGTGTTGGAAGATTTTATTCCTCTTTTATTTACTAACGAATAAAGCTACATTCCATAAGATTTTATGGATTTGAAAAGACAATAGATACGAACACATCTTGTAGTGTATGGATTGTGTTGATGCCTATTTTATTCGAGAAATGCTTATACACACCGGATTTTTAGGTGGAAATCCTTTTTTATGGAAAGTTGGAATAATCTTAGAGTTTTTGTTAAGCAACGAATACGCAGTCTCAGTTTCTAACTACAACATTATGGTAATCAAACTTACGAGACCTACAAGCTAAGTTTGTCCATCAGGATTTCTGGTTGGAGAGCATTTACCACATAACACACTCACCAGTAAGGATATGAATTAAAATAAATTTTTAGACAAAACAAACGCAATTGAAAATTTTTAAAACTTAAACGAACAAACTTTTGGTACGAGTTACATAATGATCGGAACAGGAAGTTTCAAATCTATTATGTCTTTTTCAAATTAAAAAAAATTGTTACGGAGGCTCGAAAATTATAATTCAACTTAAACGATAATTAGCCGAAAAAACGTCAAACGGATCCTATAACCATAGCGAATAATTTACCATGGAGGGAGAATATGTTTTGGCCAACACTTGACTTTCTTTTTGACACGACAAATGTACATAGATCTTGAATACACTTCACTTTATTTCTAAATCAAAAAATTGAACCTACCCTGATACAGAAATACCCTGATTGCTACATAAATTTCAGAAAAACAACAAGACCAACCATTATTTAAAATTTAATCGTCATTGCAAATATTAAAAAAGCTCTTAGTCAATCTGCCTGGTCTGTAGAGAAGCCGAATTTTGGTACGTCGTAAATCATTTTCGTAAATACAATTTCCAAAATAGTTTTATAATTTCCAAAATTTTCATGAAATTTTTTCCGTAATAAGAGTGTGATGAATACAGCTGCCAGAAATTTTCCACGATTGATACTTATTCGGTTTAATTGTGTGATTGGAGTGCCAACACAATTTGCCTTTTCCTTTGTCGAATAGGAAACGACACTGCCGACATAAAGCCAAACTAAGTCGGGAAGGTTAAAGTTACCGAAAAGCATAAGTTTGTCATTGACCCATCAAAAGTCATCAGAGCTGAGTTGATAAAATTTGTATTATTAGTCAAAATCTAAGTCATAGAGAAATCAATACTTCTCCAAAATTGATAGGCCGCCAATGAATCTGTGTTGCACGTTATGGTAGTACGATGATATGAATTTAGTGTTATCATGGATTAAGCGGTGATCTCCGCTTCTCGGTGGGGTCGAAAACTCGAATTGTCAAATGGACGGATGCATCATCATTCACAAAGCTTTTGCTTTAAGGTCGAAATCAACTCAATGAATCAATATTTCTTCAGGCTTTCAATGGAAGCTCTGACTCTGTCACACTTGCAGTCTCAAACTGCGACAAATGGGAACCAATATTGGGCTTAATTATCCAGATCTCGAGCCACACATTGGTATAAGTATATGTCCTGTAGATGGAGTAATAGTTGGAGTTGTAGTTACTGTAGCCATAGTTGCATCAGACGTAGAATTAGCCGTGGAAGGGAGTGTTTGTACGAATCAATTGCGTATCTAATCAGTAATTTGGTCACCAATTTTGATGCAGGCAGCAGTTGGCCCCCAAGGTGTATGGAAGCATTATGGAAATGTCTTCTAAATTTCGAAATTAAAAATATTAGAAATTCTAAATATATTTAGAATTTGTGGCTTATTATTCAGCTTACTTCCTTGTGGCACTCCATACTTTACATCTACAGGATCAGAATCATTTATTTTTATATACTGCTGTATATTACTTGGCCAAATATTTATAGGGCGATAATCCGACATCAGACAACTATTCACAACTTTAGGCACAGTAACTAGACATGATACTTTCAAACTTGTAGAAACTACTGCATATTCCATCGACAAATTTACTATGCGGCTCACATATCCTCTTAGAACCCTCCATAAATCCTTAACATTTTACAGCTACCTCACATCCTGCCAACTTTAACGTTTTAACTATTTTATGTAGGTAGTCCTCCTGCACTATGCCCACACGCTCAATTACTCCTCCATCATATGCTATATCCACATTGTCTTGCTCCTCCGGTATCTTTCTTATAATATCTTCTACACTATCTACAAAATGCTTGTTTAATCTGTTCGCAATGTCCATCTTTTCGTACACCATCACACCATCAAAATCCACCCCATTTATATCACTCCTTGCCTTAGATTTAATTACCCTTTTTAATGTTTTCCACATCTTTCCCGAGTTGCCTGTGCATTGATCAATGTTTCTCTCATAATAAAATCTCCTCTCATTCCTAATCACAGCAACAACCCTGTTTCTTTTCTTTTGAAACTCCACCCACCCTTCCTTAATTGTCTCAGTCTCCAACTCTCCCTCTCTCTCCTTTATCACTCTAAATTGCTTATACGCCTCATCTCTTGCCTTCCCAATCAACTTCACTCTGTTTGTGAACCTCAATACCCCCCAGTGACTTCTCGTACACCATCCTCTGTTCTTATAAGTTCCACTTTACTAACATTTACATCTATCTTTCCTTTGATCGCCTTTTTCCCATTTACTTCCTCTCCCTTGATCATTATAAGCGCATGGTCTGTAATTTTTGGGCATCCACAGGAATACAATTCACTACCTTATTTGAAAATACTAAATCAATTGTCGTTCTTGATGCATCCCTTACGCTGTTATTTTCCTTCACGTACTGTTTAAGCCCAAAAGATACTGTAATTTCTTTCAGGCACTTAACATAATATTCTTCCGATCTCTCCCAGTCTAGATTGAAATCACTCATAATTATTATCTTCACTGCTCCCAACAACATCAATCATATCATCAATCCTCTTTGCTCGACCTACTTTTACCGCTAGCATCCAGTACTTCATTGGCTTACTAACTTGACTTATCAGCCTACTTCTTTTAATTCGCAGAATACTATCTCCATCATCTGTTAAAACATGGGTTTCTGTTGCACACAACACAGATATTTTAAAATCTCTCACAACCTCTACAATCTCATGCAATATACTTAATATGCCCACCGCATTTACAAGCATTACATGCCCACTTGCCCCGAAAGTCCCACGTCAATCTGATTTTGCCATCCGCTTCACTACTCTCCTTATTCTCTCTATATACGCTGAACACTGATCATCATATGCTGAGTGCTTGTAGTCTATACTTAACTTCATTTTATCCGCCGCCTCCACGCAGTTTACACACTTTGGTTCCCTATTACAATTACTAGCCAAGTGATCTTCTTCTCCACACTTCCAGCACAAAGCCTTTCATTTACTGGGGCATTCTCTGGCTATATGCTTTAGACTCGAACAATTATAGCACCTGATCACAAACACATGGTCCTTTACTTTGGCACAGCACCACTTTCAGTATCCTCGCCCTTACTCAACATCCATTTGCACGTCTCCGGATCTACTTCCAGAACCAAGTCTATGTCTCGAAATCTTATATTTTCCAATCTTTTATTTTTTTATTTATCTAGCCTATTTTGCTTTACAATTGTCTCAACAAGATTTGCCTGATTCACATCAGCTTCCTCTTTTATTTGCTGAAACTTGATCATGGGATTTCTAGCTCTCGGTATCTCCTACACGAACTTATTTTTCATGGATTCCTCCGCCATCTCCTTTAATTTCTGAACATCTTCCTGACCTTTAAATTCCACAACTACCCCACCTTTACTTATACTCTGCACCTTTTCTATTTCAATACCCAAGCTCACAATGTCCGCTGCCTCCTTCAGCTTCTTTTTAGTATTCTCCGAACAAGTTTCTTTCTCACCTTCCTTCGGCTTAATAATGAGTGCTGGCATATCCTTACGCACTTGCAACACATCCGCATTACTTTCTTTACTTTTACCGCCGCTCTTGTTTATCACATTTCCTTTTACTATTTCCATCTCAAATTTCAACCCATCTAGGTATTCTCCAAATTATCAATAACCGTCTTTTGAGTTTGACGACTTTCCAAAATGTTTTCCTAATCACTTTTTATTACATTATAATTATTCGAACATTCAGCACAAACATATTTCAAATATTTACTTTTTAAAATTAATGTTACGTCATATTACTCTTGCTAATACATTCCACACTTGCACATTCCACCACTTATTTTATAAATAACATTTACTTTTAATAAAATTTTATTTCTTTTATTTTTGCTCACAATTATTTTTCGATGTTGACTGTTCAACGATCCAATTCCAATTTTTTTCCTAACAAAAAAATAACAGCAACATGTATACGAATTCAATAAGAATATTCTGGAAAATTACATAGGTTAGTTTTTACACTGTTAAACACATTGTTGAAAGAGACAGTTCTACAAAATTAGTAAGAGATGAAAGACTCGCCATGCTTTTTCAAATAAGAAATAAATTAAAAAATCATTTCATCTATTTCTAATGATATTCAGCTAACTCGCTCTTTCATGTATATAACGCATATTTGATTCCGATTTATATGTAAGCTGAGTTACCCGGCATTGCACGGGAGGTATATAAGCATGAGCTGTATTTTCGAATATTTTGTAGAAAATGTCTTGGTAACTCAGTAGTCCCGGAGACGTAAGCTAGAAGAAGTTCAGGTGGATCATCCAGAGGAGGCAAATTCACTTTTTCATTTGAACAACACATGCAAGGTGGTTCATTGTGAAAATTTAAAGTATGACAATACAAACGAATATTTTCCATTTGCCAAATTGAAACATTGCAATCATAGTCTTTCTCGTAATTGAATGCTGCTAACTTTAAATCACCTCTTAAACTTTCTATTAATCGTCCATATCGTAACCGATCGACTTCCAGCTGGACCTCACGATGTTTAATGGTTTCAGTAGCTCTAGAAAAAGACATCCTGCTTCGAAAGTTTGCAAGTCGTGTTTCATACTGTTCGTTTGATTCAGCCACTCTTGCGGCTCTAATCTTCTTCGACTTAGCAGTTACTTGCCCAATTGATCTTTTTTTCGGTGGCATTTTTAAGCAAAAACGAAACGTGTAGCTAATTAATCAGGAATGACGGGCATTCAAAACAGAAATTAGTATTAATTTATCAAAACGATTTTAATGTTCCATTCGGTACATTTGAAGGCGAACTGTGTTTGAAAATGTATTTACGGAATGTTTTTTAAGCAAAATCAAATGTTATCTACAATCAAAAAGTAATCATAGATTAACACGTTTATAAACTGAAAACTTAAATATAATAAGAATGTACATATATTCACTTGAAATAATATTTAATACCTGAAAAATAATCACCAACAATTATTTTATTGCAATATAGCTAACTAATCGAGAACAACGGCATCCGAAACACAAATTAATATTAATTTGTTCAAAACGATTAAAACTACGTCCACTTCGATAGGTTTTACCGAATACCGCGAACTGTGGTTGAAAATGACATTTCGAAAAACAAAAGAAGTTTTTTCAAACTAAGGCAATTTTACACGTACAATAATTTGAACCCAAGGATGTTTATTGTAGAAGATGCTTTTTTCAAATATAAAACGCTAGTACTTTTCAAAATAAATCAGTTTATACGTACAATATTTTTTAGTACCTTTCCTAGAATTGATTTTATGAAACAATCATTGATTATTTAAGTAATAAACTAAATAAAGTAATAAACTATTGGCGTTTAGTATGAAACTACTATTTTCATTAAAAGCCGCCGTTTGCAATAGTTGATTAAAATAGAATGTTAATTATTTCTGAAGTTATGTGGAAATTAGAACTCGCTGACTATGGTACATTTCAAAACAGGATATGATAAATAGGATATCACTAAACAGTACATGTCAAACCGATAAAAATGGATTATTAGTATGGATAATATAAGTGTTCAGAGATTTGTCTTCAGTTAAAGTGATGAAAAATTGTCTTAAATTTAAATTAATTTAATTTAAAAATTAATTTGAATAATTAAATCAATTATAGTAGAGGTATGAATTGTGTGTAACAATCGCACGGTAGATATCGTTTTTGGTATCTAAATTTGCGGCTAAGGCGCGGCTATTTCGGAACATTTAAATAATTGTATCTATACCGGTAAAAACTAATTCTTTATCCAGGGCAGACTTCCGGATTGGAGCATGTCACTAATTTCATAAAACCCCTTTCCTTAGTCATTCCCGTCAAAAAATGTTAAAACAATTGAAATTTGAGAAAAAATTTGTACCACAGCCCATAGACTCCGGGATCTAGCCCCTTCAAAAGTATCGTGGGCTTGGTCCTGATCATGTAAGATATACATGGTAAAAATTTCATGGCGATCGGTAAAGCGGCTAAGGCGTTATTTCAGAACAATCAAATAATTGTATCTTTACATGTAAAAATGAATTTTTGATCCAGGGGCAGAACCCCCGAATTCGACCATGTCTCTTATTTCATATAACCCCTTTCAAAAACTCATTCTCGTAAAAAAATATAAATTTTTGAAAAAATTTGTACCGCAGCCCTTAGACCCCGGGGTCCAGCCCCTTTCACAATACCGTAAGATTTGTCCTGAACATGCAACATTTGCATGGTAAACATTTCATGGCGATTGGTTGAGCGACTGAGTAGTCATTTTGAAATAATCAAATATTTGTGTCTATACATGTAAAAATTAATTTTTGATCCAGGGCTTGGCCCCTAGGATTCGAACATGTCAGTAATTTCATATAACCAGCCGCATAAACTCATTTTCGTGGAAAAATTTAAAATTTTCGAAAAAAATTGAGCCCCTAGACCCCGGGGTCCAGCCCCTTTCAAAATATCGTAAGGCTGGTTCTGGATATGCAACTTGTACATGGTAAAAATTTCATGGCGATCGATTGAGCGGCTGAGACGCCCATTCGGAACAAACAAACAAACAGGAATTCATTTTTATATATATACGTATTCCACTCAGACTCCATGAGTGCACTGAATAAATTCTACTCAAAAATCTTCCGACGACAATCCGTTTTGAAATGTCACTGATCTCATTTGGAAGGTCAAAAAAAGTTTTGGTACAAACTCTACGATGTCCTATTATTGATTATTCAACGTGTGCCACTCAACGAATTCAATGAACGAATGCTAAATCAAACCCATTTCGTTTGAAAGGTTAAGCCTGAAGAAATGATCTGATAATTATGACATTTTTGATACAAACTGTGCGATGTCTTGTTATAAAATATTCCACTCAGACTCATCGTAGCTAGTAAGAAAAGGATGTTGAAGGAAAAAACAAATTTTTGTTTTTATGAGTTTTTTTATATCACTCAAAATTCTTATAAGAAATATTAGTCGGCGATTGAACGTCGTAGAGGAATGACGTGTTTTTTTGTCTCTTCTCTAAATAAATAAAAATAAATAGTTTAAATGTGTTTTAGTTAACTAATTAATTAAATTAATTAAAAAAAAAAAAAAAAAAATCGATGAAAATAATATATAGGTATGTGTTCATAGATAAATAAATAATAATATTAATAATATTTTGTGTAATTTAATAAGTAAATTGAAAAGTTGTACGTATTGTAGTTATATTAATTTGTTTGTGTATGGTGCATTTGCAATGATGTAGGATATGTACATAACAATTTTTGTTTATATGTATGTATTTTGATACCGTTGCTTGAATGCATCTTATGTTTTTTAATTTTTTTTTTTTTCATTGTTTTAACAGATATTTTAAAACATTAATACATATTTTTACAAATAAATTTTAAGTATATAACCATAATATATTTTAACTATACATATTTTATAACTCATAAAGGCGTAGAGTATTAGTATTCTCATCTAGTAAGTTATTCAAGTATAGTTTGCGCAAGAAAGGGTCAATAATTCTGTTGTTTTGTTTTGTCACACTCGCTAACATTTTTTGTTGTTGCTTTTGCTCGACGATTGTATTTCGTTTTTTTTTCTGCCTTTGGCAATTTTTACTGTTTTTTTTTGTTTTATATATACGAAATTACTTTTATATTGTATTTTATTTATATGGAGATAAGTACGAGGGCAAATCAAAAAGTCTTGCAATATCATATGAAAAAAAAGAGTGAGTGAGACAGCAATATTTTTATTTTTCGACATAATCTCCTTTAAGGTTTACACATTTGTCATATCGATCAATTAACTTGCTTAAACCCTCTAAAAAAAAGATTTCTTTTGCTTTATAAAATCTTCATTTACAACAGACTGTACTTCATAGTCACTGGAAAATTTCCGGCCCCTTAGTGTTTTTTTCAAATTGGGAAACAGAAAGTAGTCACTGGGTGCCAAGTCTGGACTGTACGGTAGATGCGTAATTTCCACGAATCCGCAGTCCTTTAATGCAGCTTGAGCAATATTAGCCTTGTGCACTGGTGTATTCTCGTGAAGAAGCAAGATTTTTTTTCTAACTTTCCTTGGCCGTTTTTCCTGGATCGCTTTTTTCAATTTTCGCAAAACCGCTGCGTAATATATGCCTGTGATTGTGGTTTTCGGTGGCATATAATTGATTATCAAAATTCCTTCAGCGTCCCAAAAAGTTGTTGCCAAAACCTTACCAGCAGACGGTTGAGTTTTGAATTTCTTTGGTGGTGGTTTACTACGTTTAATCCATTGCATCGATTCTTGTTTGGATTCCAGATCCCAATGATGAAGCCATGTTTCATCGCCTGTTATTATGTTATCCAAGAAATTTTCTGGATCTTCTTCTCATATATCTAAAATCGCCTTTGAAGTTTGAACCTGCATTTTTTTTGTTCTGCATTCAACAAACGGGGAACCCATCGCGCACTTACTTTTGACATGTGAAGATGGTCATGTAATATAGTATATGTGGTACCGTATGAAAGAGAAAGTTTCTACGCTAACCGCGGAACAGAAATACGCCGGTCCTCCAATACAAGAGATTCGGCCAAAATTACGTTTTCATGGCTAATAGCACCTGCTGGCCGACCCGAGCGGTTGTCGTCTTCTAATGAGTCCTGACCACTTTTGAATAATTTTACCCACTTTGTTACTGTGGCATATGATGGTGCAGATTCGCCGTAAACTTTTGATATATAGTTGAATATATAAATTGCATTTCGTCCATCTTTACAGAAAAATTTAATAACGGCGCGATATTCAATTTCATTCATTTTAAGAAAAATTCAAAACAAGTTGACAAAAACAAACGAACTGTAAAATTTACATCGAAATGTTCTTCTAGAAGTTTCATCGCGACAAAAAATGGTTTTGAAAAATATATTGTTTTCTCACTCACTCTTTTTTTTCATATGGTATTGCAAGACTTTTTGATATACCCTCGTATTGGAGGTGTACAATGAGACGTGCGTTTCGATACCAACGAAAATGTGGTTTTTGTTGTATGCTTCTAACTGTGCTATCTGCTATGTGTATGGATAAGTAATCGAAAAGACAATGTACGAGATCAGGGCAGTTTTGTTTTTATTAAATTTTTTTTACTTCATTTTGTATTAGATAATTATGATATATTTATTATATATTTGTTTTTGGTGCTTGTGTGTGCGCATGGTTTGCTGTTTGAAGGGACACAAAAAAACCACGATCAAATTACAGATTTTTGTTGTTGTTTTCCTACCAAATTCGCTATTCATATCAGGGATAGTATTGCCGATACTATAGTACTTTTTCCGATACTCTGGCTGTATACAAAGTACTTAGATACTTTCGTGCCGATTTCAGTATTTTTGAGAAAATTCAAAAATTATCACTCGTAATCCGCTTATGGGACAATTTTTGTAAAAGAAAATAATTACAAAATGCAATCCTTTGGATTTCGTCTAGTACCGGGTGCCGGGTGGCTCATTATGCGTTTTCCGGTTATTTCGAGTGGGGCAACATACGTTATTCGTGTTATGACAGAAAATTAGTTTAATGTTTGACATTTATGAAATGGGTCGCTTTTCGGTGAACAAAATTGGAAAATATTGACATTACTTACAAAGTGGTGAGTTCTTTACCCAAACTCTAAGAAATTTACGTGCAAAATTTAATAGAAATGAAATCCCTACAAGGCAATTTGTGGATCAATTTGTGAAGCGAGTTCACTCGCACTAGATTGTTTTTGAATAAATCAACACGTGTACGTACTTTTACGGCGCATATGTCCAGCGAATGTGTCTGCATATGTCCAGCAACATCAACTCACCATCGTCGCAATTATGTGAAAACCTCGGTAGAAAGGCACGTAAAGTTCAATTAGTTCTGGGTTAGCTATAATTAGGCTGTGGAACGCTTAAAAGAAAATGAACATTTTTACCGGAAAGTCATCTTTTTCCGACGAAGTTCATTTTCATCTCGGAGGCTACGTCAACAAGCAAAATTGTCGCATTTGGTGCTCAGAAAATCTACACGTAACCATGAACAAGCCTATGCATCCACAACAAGTGATTGTTTGATGTGAATTTTGATCCGACCATTTTGAACCATTGGTCCATTTTTTCGAAAATGAGCAAGGAGCGACCCTTACAGTTAATGGGGAACGTTACAAAGAGTTAGAGCCAAATTAAATTGAAAACGTTAGATGGGCCACTCTGTACTAGCTTGCGCTTAAGTTTAAAAAGTTTTAAGTGTAAAATCTAAATCATAAAACTAAAATTGAAATTTATTTATTCACGGGCTTCAAGACTATCTGAATAATTAAATACTTGTAATGCTTGAGGATGGGGTGATATTTGCAAAAATGTACCAATAAAAATGCTTTACTCATTATATATTAATTATTTATATACACATTTCAGTCTGTTGAATTGGACCCAAAGCCACGGTTCTTGTCTGTACGGTCATCAAATATAGTGATTAAGGTTATTCTTGTTGCAACACAGAATTTGCACTCCAGATCTACTCTAACCAAATTTCCACAGTTAAGCGTTGAATTATTTTGGTTTCTAGCGTGGCGAATAGAAATATAGACCATTTTCTACTTTTCCAGTTAACGCTAAAGCCGAATTTATGTTACATGCGTCAGAATTTTCCGGAAAAGTTTATTACACTTTAAAGTGAAGTTGGCTGAAATTTGTTCAAACAATCACAAGAGATTTACAATTCTTATTTTGTGAATTAGCATCCCTGCGTCAAAATTTATCGAAAGAAACATATTTTAATTCAAAGAGGAATATATTTCGTTCGAAGAGACAGTTTGTTTCCAAACAAAATGTTTTGGTTGGCTAGTTTCACTCTCTTTCAATGCCCTCGTCACTTTTTTTTTGGGAAAAATTAGACGCACTTAGAAATGAAGTAAGCTGATTATCGTTATGTTTTTTATTTCTCTTAAACGAACATACAAAACAAAATTTAATTTTTTGTAAAAAATAGTAAATATGCGCTGGGGAACTCAAAACGTTTAAAGGGGTAGATTTGTTTGCAAGATAAGGTATTTTGTTCCGCCATAAAGTTATTCCAGACTTCATCCCACGATTAAAAAAATATACCACAAGCAGCACCAGCGTTAAAAAAATTCATCCGAGATATTTTATATACAAAATACGTGTTATTTCTGATCCCACGATTTCCCCTCATTCCATATTCCCTTGACTTTCTCATCCCACAATTCCTATTCCCATTCAAACCAATATTTTGGAGAATGAGATTGTGTGCTGCACCCTTTTAACTGACTCGCGCCCAAGTAACAAACTCTGCAGATTGTTTGAATCACCACAATACAAATAAATCTGACTCGGGAAATCCACTTGTACTGTTGAAAAATAAAAAAATTCTACCGTCCAAGAACTGAAAAGATTAAATTAGTTAATTTAGGTACGTTCTAGACTTCTATATATAGTAATCAACCATGCAAGTTAATAATAATAATAATAATAAATTATCCCGACGACCTATTACCCCTCCCAACCGCGCGCGGGGAGTCTCCATCTGTATTATTATTATTTTTTTGAGTATAATTCAAGTGAATTATAAACAAGGATATCGAGATGCTTAACCAGAGAAATTAAAAAATTGGATTTTAAAGCGGCAAAAAAAAAAAGTCAAATGTGATTATAAATAGATAGCTAAATGAATAGTTAAGCATGATGATACCCGTCGCAGACGGCAGGAAAACGGAAGTCGAGTCTGCTTAGTACAAACAGATTTGATAGATTTTAAAAAATTTAAATAGTAAAAGATAAAGTCAAGCAAAATAAAATGACACAAAAAAACAAAAAACAAATAAGTTAAATAAAATATCAAACTATAGTCAAGAAAAATAAAGACGTTTTTTCAACGTACGTTTTGTCATATTGTAATCGATAAGATGGCAGTGCTGATTAGCTTCGTACAACATTCTAGAGACGGGCTCATTCTTTCCGTAATCAGTTCGATGAGGGTCGATTCTAAACATAGGTACTGATCTTAAATCCCGAGAATTTATATTTAGATTGATTTTACCTAACAGAGCAGAATAATCGATACCCCCAGTTAGTATTTGATGGATGAAAGCCACGTCCGCAACAACTCGGCGCTTACTAAGTGATTGTAAATTAATTAGCTGCAGACGATCTTGATATGGAGGCAGGTTAAACATGTCCACCCATGGTAGTCCGCGTAAAGCAAAGCGAAGAAATCTACGCAGGACTGCTTCAATCCTTTTAATGTGAACCTCATGATAAGGCGACCACACCTGGCTAGCATATTGGAGGAGTCCTCGCAGAGGAGAGAGTGAGAGATGAGAGTTGTACGGTATTCTACGAATTATAGCAACGAAAAATTGTCCGGGATGGGTGGCCATGTTCTATTTTTAATCGCCCATCGATCTATCATCACCATCATACCGGCCATATGTACCAAGTCCGTTTATAGCGGTTTGAGCTCAAAAATGTTGCTTTTGATTATTACATTTCTTTCTGTAGTGTTTAAACAGGGATATACGAATATTTCGATAAATGCCACGAGTTAGTGTTGGTGACTATTAATTATTAAATATAAAGCCTCATTACCTCATCAGTTGGATAGCCTAGGTTTATATAGGTGAAATTACAGATAGATAGCCTAAGCTACAGAGTAAATTTGAAATGCAGTTAAATATTGCTGTACTTAGATAGTTTTTTTTGGGGATAATGGCATTAATTTAATTTAATTATGCATATTATTTTGTAGGTTGTTTGGCAAGGAGACTGTAAATTAGTAGAGGTTTTGGTTAGATTATTTCAAATGCCCTATTTTAATATTTTCTAACTCATTTATTTTATAAACCAAGCGTTGAAAAATGGACTGGGTTTTTTGGTTGGATCCTACATTTGTGCTAGCTACTTTTTATTAATTTTGTCATCTTACAGATTTCTAAATATTTTAATATAGTTTTATTTAATTCAGGTTTCATTTGTTTAGGTATTGGGAATTTTAAAATTGTGCCAAACATCCATTATTGACATATTACCTTACAAATTCCGGATTAGAGGTTTTTGGAGCTAGATTTGGTTTGGTCATTTTTTTTTATTAGTTTGATAAATATAAATATTTATACTAACTAAGCGATGGCAGCGACAAGTGACATCAGTTTCACAAAGATTCTATCCGCCGAAAATAGAACAGTTGTGCATTCCTTTCCTGCTTTGATATTACAATATTTGGTAGTTTCTGGATGTGAATTATTTTATTTTGATTTAATTTGTTGTAAGAAAACCAAATTAATTTAGTTAATATTCTTCAATGCATTACATAAGTGTTTTATTTAATTATATCGTACGGTGTTAAATAATTAATCTTTAAGCCATAATAATGTTAACCTTTCCTTTCAGGAAATTTACCATTAAGGGACAACTTAATTAATTTTAAATCTCTTTTAGGATGCTGATTGCTGAATATTTATTGGCAAACAAAAATCAAAAATAATTGTGCTGTCTTATGATAACCGCCTTACATTATATTTTTAACTAACAATTTACTAACTATTGACTACTTTCATCTTGTTAAATGTAATAAAAGTGTATGGCGAGCCCGGCGTCATCCGGGAGTCTCGCTAAATTGCCCGGTCATACATTGTAATCAATCACTCAGTATTTTAACACTTACTATACATATTTATTTTTGTTAATTGTTAGAAACGGTACTACCATTAAATAGGTATTAGTTAAAAATGTAATTTTATGACCTGTGGATTACTTGCTTAGATTATTATTCCTGTAATTCCCGTTTGAATTTTGTGGTAGTAAAATAGTGAATATTTGTTGCATGTCGTAATTACAGAGTTACTCGTTGCATGATTGAATATTCAGCTTCAATTAGTGATTGCAATCCCGGACCATTTTATCAATCCCGGGATTACGGGATTCAGTTATTTTAAGTCTCGGGATCCCGAGATTAAGGCTTTATACAAAATCAAGGCTATATACCTAACAATGATTTAGGCTACATACCTAACAAATATTTTAATTCAAAAAATTTAAATGCATATTAAAATGAGTGTTCTACGAAATCCCGGTTTTCAAAATCCTAGTTTTCTTTCCTTCTAGTTCTAAAGTCTTGATTTTTTTTTCTTTTTTGTAACTATTGCCAAAGGCTTTATTCTTGAATCTTCCTTTATACGAAACTAACAAGAAGTGTGAAATTCTTAAAAACTATATTTTATTTTAAATTAAGCCTTAACCTATGTTAATACTTAATATCATTATGCATTATTATTATTAGATTATTATAATTTACTTAATTTTAGTGTGTTAGCTCATCATGCACGTAATTATTAGATTATATTTCTCAGTTAATTAAATCTAGAGGATCTGCCCTGCGCAGCCGTCTGTATTTCGGTTGCCTTAGTAGTTCTCTAGCTAATTCGTTAGGGTGTGATTCCAGTTTCAGTTGGTACTTTAGACTGCATGATTTAATTGTCTCTTTAACAGTTTTGATTCCTAAATCTCTATGGATGTTGCTGTTTCGAATATACCAAGGGGCATTTGCAATGCTACGAAGTATCTTTGCTTGCGTTCTTTGTACAATATCTATATTTGATGCACTAGTTGAGCCCCATAGTTGGATACCATATGTCCATATGGGGATTAGGATCGCTTTGTATAATAGAACCTTGCAGTCTAGAGAGAGTTTCGAATTTCTACCGATTATCCACATTTTAGAAAATTTTATACATTTTAGAAAATTTTATTTTTAATTGATTGCGTTTTGTTTCAATGTGCTTTTTCCATGTCAATCTTCTATCGAGATGAAGACCGAGATATTTGACGTTTGTTTGTTGAGGAATTGTGATATTATTTAATTTTACTCCTGGACATGTACGTTTATTCAATGTGAATGTTACATGTGTTGATTTACATTCATTCGTCCTTATCCGCCAAGTTTTTAACCAGTCTTCTATTTTGTGTAGATGTTCTTGTAATTCTCTCGATGCTGTTTGAGGATTTTTGTGCGAAAATAATATAGCTGTGTCATCAGCAAAAGTTGAAGTGACAATTTTTTCAGTTATTGGTAGGTCAGCTGTGAATAGCAAGTATAGCACAGGTCCCAATACACTACCTTGCGGTACTCCTGCCTTTATCTCGACTAGATCAGTAGTGGCCGTATTTTGTTTCACCTGGAACATCCTTTGGGCTAAGTAGTTTTCAAGAATTGAATGAAATTGGCTAGGCAGAAGAGTTTTAATTTTGTAATTTAATCCTTCATGCCATACTTTGTCGAAAGCTTGCGCAATATCCAAGAAAACTGCCGAGCAATATTTCTTTTCTTCTAAGGAAAATTTAATTGTATTTACAATTCTGTGCACCTGTTCTATTGTGCCGTGTTGCTCTCTAAATCCAAATTGGTGATCTGGTATAATGCGACCTTCCGTTAGTATAGGTATTAGTTGTTGTAACGGGTGATTTTTTAAGAGCTTGAGAACTTTTTTTTAAAAAAAAACGCATAAAATTTGCAAAATCTCATCGGTTCTTTATTTGAAACGTTAGATTGGTCCATGACATTTACTTTTTGAAGATAATTTCATTTAAATGTTGACCGCGGCTGCGTCTTAGGTGGTCCATTCGGAAAGTCCAATTTTGGGCAACTTTTTCGAGCATTTCGGCCGGAATAGCCCGAATTTCTTCGGAAATGTTGTCTTCCAAAACTGGAATAGTTGCTGGCTTATTTCTGTAGACTTTAGACTTGACGTAGCCCCACAAAAAATAGTCTAAAGGCGTCAAATCGCATGATCTTGGTGGCCAACTTACCGGGCCATTTCTTGAGATGAATTGTTCTCCGAAGTTTTCCCTCAAAATGGCCATAGAATCGCGAGCTGTGTGGCATGTAGCGCCATCTTGTTGAAACCACATGTCAACTAAGTTCAGTTCTTCCATTTTTGGCAACAAAAAGTTTGTTAGCATCGAACGATAGCGATCGCCATTCACCGTAACGTTGCGTCCAACAGCATCTTTGAAAAAATACGGTCCAATGATTCCACCAGCGTACAAACCACACCAAACAGTGCATTTTTCGGGATGCATGGGCAGTTCTTGAACGGCTTCTGGTTGCTCTTCACTCCAAATGCGGCAATTTTGCTTATTTACGTAGCCATTCAACCAGAAATGAGCCTCATCGCTGAACAAAATTTGTCGATAAAAAAGCGGATTTTCTGCCAACTTTTCTAGGGCCCATTCACTGAAAATTCGACGTTGTGGCAGATCGTTCGGCTTCAGTTCTTGCAGGAGCTGTATTTTATACGGTTTTACACCAAGATCTTTGCGTAAAATCTTCCATGTCGTCGAATAACACAAACCCAATTGCTGCGAACGGCGACGAATCGACATTTCACGGTCTTCAGCAACACTCTCAGAAACAGACGCAATATTCTCTTCTGTACGCACTGTACGCATTCGTGTGGTTGGTTTAATGTCCAATAAAGTAAACTAAGTGCGAAACTTGGTCACAATCGCATTAATTGTTTGCTCACTTGGTCGATTATGTAGACCATAAATCGGACGTAAATCGCGAAACACTTTTCGAACCGAACACTGATTTTTGTAATATAATTCAATTATTTGCAAGCGTTGCTCGTTAGTAAGTCTATTCATTATGAAATGTCAAAGCATACTGAGCATCTTTCTCTTTGACACCTTGTCTGAAATCCCGCGTGATCTGTCAAATACTAATGCATGAAAATCCTAACCACAAAAAAATCACCCTTTAGTAGCATCTTTTCAAAAAGCTTTGAAATTATCGGAAGTAGACTTATTGGCCTGTACGACGAGACTTGGGTTTCGTCTTTACCTGGCTTACGAATCATGATAATTTGAGATATTTTCCATTTTTGGGGAAAGTATCCACATCTCATAATCGCGTTAAAAATATATGTTATATATTTTATGCATCTATCTGGTAATTCTTTGATCATTTTTCCAGTTATTAGATCATGACCTGGCGCTTTCTTAGGATTTATACTGTTTTTGATAACCGTTTTGACGCATTTCCATTTAAATTTTACTGGGTTTGGGTTAGACTCGTCCCTCGTAAACTGTGGTAGTACACAATAGTTATTTTGTTCGTTTGGGGTGAACACTTTTTGTAGATGGTTAGAGAAAGCGATGGCCTTTTCTAAGTCACTTCTGGCCCAGTGACCATCTGGTTTCCTTATCGGTGGGTTCGATATCTCTGGCCTTTTTAAATTTCTTGCTGCCTTCCACAGTGAGTAATCGGTTTTTTCTGTTGCTGTGAGCTCACTTAGGTAATTCTGTATTCCTAAATTTTGTTCTTCCCGAATTGCTTCTCTCAGAGCTTTAATAGCTCTATTTAATTTCCATTTATGCAAAGGAGATCGGTGAATCTGCCACAGCCGCCGAATTGCCCGCTTCTCTGCCAATAACTTTTGAATGTTACTTGAAAGCCTTGTATTATTTTCGGAATTTTTGTTCACCGGAGTAGCTTTTTTTGCAGCCATTTCCATTATTTGACTTAAGTTTTCTATCGCGGCATCAATGTCTTCTGGTGTGCGAAGTGGAACATTGAGATGACAATTCACATTTACTATGTTTCTATAGAGAACCCATTTCGTTAGTTTGTTTGTTAAACGGTGGGGTGGTTCAGTTTTTAATGCTTGGGTGCTTAGTGTTACTATTATTGGTGAGTGATCTGATGATAAATCATAACAGTCAACGACTTGAGCATTGTTCCGTGCTATTCCTCGTATTACACAGAAATCTATTAAATCAGGAATTTTCTTTCTATCTGTAGGCCAATATGTGGGGTGTCCAGATGATAAATAATCTAGGTGTTTCTCGTTTATTGCTTCGTAAAGTTGCTTGCCCTTGGGTGACGTCAACCTCGAACCCCATTGCACATGTTTAGCGTTGTAATCACCCCCTGCTAGAAATTTGATTCCCAACCGATTGAAGTAATCGATAAATTGTTGTTTTTTAATTGCGTGTTTCGGTGGGCAGTAGACAGCCGATATTAAAAATTTCCCAGACCATTCTTCCAAACTGATAGTTGTAGCTTGAATGTGATCTTTAGCATATTTCTGGAGCTCGTAGTGCTTTAATCTTCTTTTTATTAAGACTGCAGTGCCGCCGTGTGCTTTTCCATCCGGATGTTTGGTGTGATAAACGGAATAGCCGGTAATATTAAAAAAATTTTGTTTTGTGAAGTGTGTTTCAGATATTAACATGATGTCTATATTTTGTTCGATAAGAAAGGTTTGTACCTCAGCTTTATGTTGCGAGAGCCCGTTGGCATTCCAAATAGCTATTTTTAGAAATGTCATTTTTGATTTTTGACTATAATTTGCATAAGCGTATTCATATTTTGCATCATCATGCTCATTTGTCTTTCCATCATCATCATGAAACTTTGAATGGTCTCGGTTAATTTATTTACCATGGTATGAATGTTTAGTTCCTCCTCATTAACATGAACTTTTGGTTTCGGTTTGTTACCTTTTAGAATACTTGCGTAAGAAACACCTGGCTGTGCAAAACTGCTGGCAAACGTCTCCAAGTTATCATTTTGTGTGTTTGCATTCGTTGGTTTGGTGACTATTGTATTTTTTGGAAACACGGCCCTCTGATTAAATTGCATGTTGAGCATTCGTTGCTCAGCTCTCATTTTAGGGTTTATTTTTCGTTTTAAGTCCAGATACACTGCGCAACCCCTATAGTTTGCAGTATGATTTTCGCCGCAGTTATTACAACGTAATACAGATGGGTCATTGCGAGACTTGTCACACTGTTTGGAGTCGTGGAGTTCACCGCAAATAACACAAACTTCATTTAAGGTGCAGTATGCTTTCGTGTGTCCATATTCTTGGCACTTTATGCATTGGACTGGTCCAGGCCTCTTCTTAGGTTCTTCAATTACTATTTTACGATGTAATAAATATTTTAATTTGTAAATATTGTGAACTCCTTTTGACTTTTCTTCTTCTGGCTCTAGTTCCAAACGGAACATTGGTTGAGGTACCTTCTCACGGTTTACTATATTATACCAATAGATTTGACATGGAAACCTTCCGCAGCAAGCGCAGCTTGTATGTCGCTAACATCTACGTAGCTTTCAATTCCTCTTAGCATAACAGTCAGCCCTTTTTGACTTTTTAACTGATATGTGTAATATTTTTTACCAACTTCATCAAAATGTTTAACAAGGGCTCTGAAGCTAGCGATTTCGAGTGTTTGAATCTTTGTTTCATTTATGTTGCCTCTTTTGAGCGGGGCAATATAAAATTTTGAATCTGTTAATGTTGCGATGTTATTAACCAGATTATTGTTAGATGATTCCCTTAGATAAATCGGAGGCGGTTTCTCATTTTTCAAAGTCGGCGCTGCGTTGGGGTCAACGACCTCTAAACTAGAGAATCGGTTGTTAAGAGGTATTTGGTTAACACCTTGTTCAGACCGTGACACTTTGCTCCTGCCAGCAAACTGGGCAGATCTCGGGCTACGTTTTCTTTTAGATTGAACAGTGATATATCTATCCAATCCTGTTTGCACTAGATTATTTTCACACTGACCACGGTCACTAGAGTTCGTCGCACTGAGATCATTGCTATTGTTTTCATTTAGCATTGTTAAATTTGCTGATACATTAATTTCTTCGCGGTTTTGATTTTTACTTTTAAACTGCGGTATAATTAATTCTGTCGAAGAAGCACTTTTAATCATTGGCATAGGTGATTTCTTTGGGCTGTGTTGAACTTTGCCCACATGATGTACACTTGCACTTGCAATATTTTCTACATGCAACTGGTTCAAGTTTGTTGTAGATTGTGTTCGGCGTTCGATGTTCGAAGAAGTCTTTTTTGGGGAAAATAGCCCCATCATGTTTACATCATCACTTAATCACTTATCAAATTACACTTTTATATTAGTTTTTTGCACCGTGTGTATTTAATTATAAAACCATTCACACGATTGAAAAAATCGATATAACAAAATAAAAAGCACTAACACTGCATTTTTCGCTTGTTTTATTTTACGTCCGAACCTCACGACAGTAAAATTGAAACCAAGTCTTGATTTTGAAAAAAAAAAAAAAAAAAAAAAAAAAATTTTTTTACTAATTCGGGCCGGCCGGACTATATATTTTAAAATAAAAATAAGATATCTTACCCAAAAATTTACTAGAAAAAACCCAGGCTGCAAAGTTAGAGACGGGAGTCAATTTCATGGAGTACATAAAATACAAATACAATATTTTGTTAACGCAACATTTTCAAAAGCAATAATTGTAGAGGCTGACGACTTCAATAAATTTCACGGGCATGCGGGAGGTGGCCGCGCTCCCCTCTCCCGGGCTTAGCCCTCCGAGGAGCTTTAGATTTAAACTTTGGGGGACGTAGGAGCCGGGATCAGCAAACATACAGTGGCTTACAGCCAAAATAATGCAAGCCATTTTTTTTTTTTTAAAGTAAATATCCAAAAAACAATTATAACTATACTTTTAATTTACATTTTAGATAAGCTTCAGTATTAATTGTTAATTTCATAAAACAAAAGAAATATAAAATTTCAATTTATAACAAAATAGTAACAAAAATCAAAATTTCTACGTAAAAACATGTCACACCTAATTTTTTTTTTTTTTTTTTTTTATTTATACAATATTACAACTGATTCAGAGATCATCTAGTAATTTATCTTTCTTAAATTAAGTTCTCGGATTAAGATGAGTAACCTATTGGTTACTCATTTTATAATAATTTCTTCTAAAACAAACTGCCCAGCTCAAGCGGTTTCTGCCTTTGGAGTCTCCTCACTCCGCTAGTGGTGTCCAACATACGACGGATATCTGCATTTTCGTGTAGAGATAAGCGCTGTACGTGTTTCCTTGCATGGTTCTTTATTTCATCGGTGACGTATTCCATCTTCAAGTCTCTATGGATGTTGTCATTCCTAATGTACCATGGGGCGTTCACAATCCCTCGTATCACTTTATTTTGGAAGCATTGTATCATTTGTACATTGGTTTTCTTGGCACAACCCCAAAGTTGGATACCATAGGTCCATACTGGTTTTAGCATTTGCCTGTATAGAAGCAATTTGTTGTGTATTGAGAGCTCGGAATTTCTACCCATGAGCCAGTACATTTTTCTATATTTGATGTTGTAACTCTTCTTTTTTCTTCTTGATGTGTTCTTTCCATCTTAGCTTAGCATCGAGGGTCATGCCAAGGTATTTAGCTGTATTTGCATATGGAATTTGTTTTGAGTTTAGAACCACGGGAATACTGTTTACATTTTGATTTGTAAAGATGACGTCTACTGATTTGGCTTCATTTAATGAGATACGCCATTTTTTAGTCCAATTGCTCACCGTGTTAACTGCACTTTGAAGTTTGCTTGTTGCTTCCGAAATATCTTTTCCAACGGCTAGAATAGCTGTATCTTGTGCAAATGTTGCTACTGTGGTACCTTCAATATTCGGTAAGTCTCTCGTATATAGAATTAACAGAATAGGTCCAAGTACGCTTCCTTGTGGTATACCTGCTGATATTCTTTTTATTTCAGAGTACTCATTTTCAAATTTGACTCTAAAGTGTCGATCAGCTATGTACGATTTCAGAATTTGATAAAATTGCTTAGGCAGGTCTCGATGCAGTTTAAATTCAAGCCCTTGGTGCCAAACTTTGTCGAAAGCTTGAGCTACATCTAAGAAAATACTGGAGCATATTTTCTTATTCTCGAGTGCATCCTCAATGACATCCGTTATTCTGTGAACTTGTTCAACTGTAGAGTGATTTTCTCTAAACCCAAATTGGTGTGGTGGAATTAGGCATCTCTCTTCTATTATAGGTTTGAGTCTTTTCAGCAACAGTTTTTCAAATATTTTTGATATGACGGGAAGTAGTGATATCGGTCTATATGATTTTTTATCGTTACCTGGTGTTCAGGATTGAATCCTTGGTTAATGTATAAAGTAATATTGATGAAACCTAAAATTAAAATTACATTAATATTTGTATAAATTAAAGTACGAAACTACATAGATATTTTATCAGTCGCGCATCGATATTAGTTTGGTTTTTTTTCCGGTATACTCCCCTGAAAAGGAAATTGCTTGTTTTTTAAATGGTAAAATATGTTACACATTCGTGGTTTTTGTTTATATAAAATATGTTAATTTAACTTCATTAATTAGACCACTAATTTAAAACTTATTATTTAACAATATAACGAATAACTTAAGATTAAATTATTAATACATTACATATACGCATTCAAATTCTATATACCCAGTTGTCAAAATTAAAACATAAACAATGATCAAGTACAATTTTTGCTTGGCGTATGGAATCATGATAAATTGGTGTAATAGAGTAAATTATAAAATATTTTTATTTTTTATTATGTTTACCATATTGCAAAAGGAAAAGAAAAACGCTCTCTTTCCTTGCGACATTCGAGCTGGACACACGCCATTGTTTTACGCATGAATTTGGCTTCATGCTTATATGTAATGTATAAAAAAAGGTGTATTTCAATAAATAAAATTTTGTGTTAAATATATAAACTTAATAATTATAAAATAAATCAAAATTCAAAAATTATTTTATGAACACCTGGTTTACCTGGTTTAGGAATCATTATTACTTCGGCCACCTTCCATTGTCGTGGAACATATTTCAGTCTGAAAGCTGCATTAATTATTGGATTTAATTTACGCAAACCTTTCTCGGGAATGGCTTTCATAATTTGCCCAGTTATTAAATCATAACCTGGAGCTTTTCTGATACTTAAATTACTATTGATTTCAGTTTTAAGCTCCAATAAAGTCACATGCCTTATGTCAAGATCATCTGCTTTGTTTACGACTGTTGTATTTTCATTTGCTGTTTGTCTCGGCAACGGTTGAAAAGTCTCTTCTAAATAAGCAGCAAATAGAGAAACTTTCTGCTTGTCACTTTTAGCCCATGATCCGTCATCGCATTTGATAGGCGGCACATGCATTTTGGATCTTTTTAGTCCCTTCGTTGCTTTCCAAAGCGAGTAATCGTCATCCTTTAATTCAGAAAGACCTCGTAGTCGCTTAGTTATGCTTTCGTTCTTTATTTCCTTTATTAGTTGTTTTAATTTGTTGCACAAAAAATTTAAAATAGTTTTGTGTTGCGGTGCACGAGAGTGCTGCCAGATTTTGCGAGCTTTCCGTTTCTCTTTGAGTAGCTCTCTGACTTCAAGAGGATAGTTATGTTTCATTATAGCGTTGGTATGAGAAATCGGTGAACTTTCCCAAGCCGCTTGCTGGATATTGTTATTAAATATTTCTAGTTCATCTTCCAGCTGCACCTTCGTTCTAATTGGTTCGCCGAGATTTGTTCGATCTTCTACTAATTTCTTGAATAGATCCCAATTGGTTTTATTGTTTGTTAACTTGGGTGAATTATCTTTTTTTATTATCATTGTACTCAGCGTCATGATCACAGGTGAGTGGTCAGATGATAGTTCTTCACTATTTTCAATGCATGTGTAGTCCTCTAAAACTCCTTTTGTTACAAAGAAGTCAAGAAGATCTGGAATTTTATGTATGTCAGCAGGCCAATATGTTGGTTTATCGCCAGAGAAAAATTCACAGTTGTTCTTGCGAGCTGCATAAAATAACTCTTTCCCTTTAGAGGTTGTAAGTCTAGATCCCCAATAGGTATTCTTTGCATTAAAATCACCGCCTATGATAAAATTTGATCCTAGTGATTTAAAAAGTCGACTGTAGTCTTCTTTTTTTAATTGATGGCGTGGGGGACAGTAAATAGAGGAGATACTGAGTTCCCTATTATTTAGTGATTGAACTATTATGGTTTTAACCTGCATAATTTCTTCCTCAATGCCGGGCACTTCATAATGTCTAATATTATTTTTAACAATTACGGTAGACCCGCCTCTAGCGTTTCCTCCTGGATGAATAGCATGATAGCATTGATAGTCACGTATTTTAATAAATGAAGTTTCTGTTAAATGAGTTTCCGAGACAAGACATATATCTATTTTTTCTAAGTTTAGAAAAGTTTCTAGTTCTGGAACATGCTGTGGTAATCCATTCGCGTTCCAAATAACAATTCTAAGTGATCTATTCATTTGATTAGTATAGCATTGATGTAAGCTCATTCGTAGCTTCTTGTCTATCCAGCCGCTTATATATAGCTTCTAGACCACGTTCTTGTTTTGCTAGCCGTGCATTTATCGTTTCTATACTTCGAAATATCCTTTCTAGTGGATTTTCTTCAATAGTATTCTGTTGCGTTATCTGAGAGTAGGATCTCCTCTCTGGCCCTATTGTCTCTGGTTGCGTCGGCGCTCTAGTTGTAGTTGGAATCCTTTCTCTTCTAACATTACTGTTTTGAGTCGATTGGCGTGCTTTATTTCTTAACCTTTGCAGTTGTACCGCTACTTCGCATCCTCTATAGTTGGCTGGGTGTTGTCCTTTACAGTTTATACACCTTGCAGGTTCGGATCGACAAAGAGAACAGTCTTTCGCGTTGTGTCTGCCGGCACATTTTACGCACCTAACATCTCTCCCGCAATATTTTTGGGTGTGGTTATAACCTTGGCATTTCTTGCATTGAGGTATTAATCTCGTGTTCTTTTTCAGTGGTTCTATTTTAACCCTCATATTAAGTATTGCTTTGATATTAAATATATTTTCAATTTTTTCGCTTTTGTTGAATGTGAGCATGAATAGCGGGAGCCCTCTTTTAACGATCTTGGTTCCTTGACTATTTTCAACTTTCTCTCGTTTAAGGATATTTACTGCGTCTTCAATTTGCAGTTCTTTCATTTTGAGATCTTCTATTATATCCTCCTTCTTGCAGGTGGGATGTAGACCTCTGGCCATAACCTTGATGTTTCGGTTATTTTTGTCTTCATATGTATACCACTCTTTACCTTCTTCAGTGAGCTTTGTGGCTAAAGCTCTGTATGCATCGGGATCTCTTGTGTTTATCTTCCAAACATTATTGTTTAGTGCAACTACTCTATAGTCGTTTGTGGACACTGATTTCATTAGAGCTTGGATATTCGCAAACTCAGTAATGCCTATCACATTAATTGGCGGTGGTGCTTTGGTCTTCATTGCAACCTTGCGTGGTTCTTGTCGCTGGTGATGTTGGGGTACAGGCACTGGTTTGACAGTTTCATTAACTTTTGCTTGCGAGAGCTCCTCAACTACTGGCGAGAATTCTGCTCTTCGTTTTTTCATTGGTCTTTTCTTTTGTTTGTATATCCAATCAGTTTCTCTTGCAAGTTCCTCCTCATCTGTGTGGAACTCAGCGTCAGTACGGGTAAGTGTACTCGTTTCGTTATAACAAGTAAGAGGAGTTTCCGCAACCTCTGTCAGATTGGGCTTCTTTAGCTCCTCGTTTTCTTTCTTTAACTTAGCGATTTCATTGCTAAGTTGCGATGCGACTTTTTCTATTTCACTCAGTCTTCTGCGTAGTTCAGCATTTTCGATTTCCTGCTGAGTTGCGAACTCTATTTGTCTAGGTGGTGACCTAGCTAATTTTGAACTTCGATCGAATGGGAATAGCAATGGTTGGCTCACCCCAGAATCCTTTGAGCCGGCCTCGTTAGAGGGTGGATTAGCCAACTGAGCAGTTGGTGTACCACCTGGGGTAAAAATTCCTTTTTGTTGAAAACTCATTGCATTATAATGACTGGTTATTGAAGGAGCTACCAATCTAACCAGTGAAATTGGCAGTGGGTCAATGGAGAGAACATCATTTGCTAGGTTCTCGGTGTTCGGTTATCCCGCCGTTACTCGGTCGCCAGAGCCTCGTTGGTTAATTAGCAGGGAGCACCACGTGCAGGTGAGGTTGACATTTGGGCTTGTGTATTGACCTTCTAGACCGATGCCCCTTACCCCCACACCTAAAATGATGCAGTTTTAAAAATTCTTTAAAAAATTAATTCATGTGTTTGTAACTAATATTATTATATTGTATAATTAATTTATTAATATTTGGTAGAATATCCATTTTGTTTTAGAATTGCTTTGAGCCTTTTTGGTATCGAATCTACGAGCTTTTTCGTGTACTCTGGAGTTATTTTACTCCACTCTTCTAACAATGCCGTTTTTAAGTTCGCTACATTATTAATCTCATGTTTTCTGATATCGCTTTCAAGTTTTGACTATAAGTTTGCAATAACATTGATGTCTGGTGATTGGGCAGGCATTTTCATGACATGAAGAGTATTTCAAATGAGCCAACTTTGAACAGTCCGAGATTTGTGTTTCGCATCATTGTCCTGGTAGAACGAAAAATGATCTTTAATATTTTACTTTTCAACACTTTCCTCCATATTTCTTTTTAGTATGTCTAAATATATATTTTTGTTCAAATTTCCTTCGATAAGCTCTAAATTTGCAACTCCGGAAGAGGCTATATAAGCCCGTAACATAACATTCTCTCCACCGTGTGTAACAGTGCTTCGTAAATATCTTCATACATAGTTTCTTCCCTTTGATCCAAAAAGATTAAATTTGCTTTCATCAACAAATAAAACCGTGTTCCAGAATGTTTCATCTTTGATTTTATGGTCTTGGTCTAATTTAATTCTAGCCTTACAACTTCACTGATGTATGGCTTTTTCCGCATTGTTTTACCATCGAAATTTGGTTCTCTTAATATTGTGCGTATTGTTTCTGGATGACATTTTTTATGTAAATATGTTCAGCCTCCTCGGCCCACTTTGGAGCACTTAATTTGGGGTTTTCTTTCATTTTTCGGTCAATCCATCGACAAACTTTTCCGGAAAATATTTTATTGTATGCTTTTCTAGGCTTATTTTTAGCACGGTGTTGAAAATGAAGCGTTCGATAAAATTATGAACACAGTAAAAGAACTTGTTTTCACCAGTTCTGCAATTTTTTTGTGAGTTTTGCCAAATTTAAAGTGTTTAATAACTAATTCACGCATTTCAATACTTGTGAGGCTAACCATTTTTTTCTATTATTACAAAATTTCACTTATTTGCCTATACTGACGCACTATATTGACTATAATCGCACAAAAGGTTGCTTAAAACTGATACTCAAAATTGTTTTCATTGAAAATTTTGTTTTGTGTACGAAAAGTACCGCTATTTTCAAAACAAAGAGAGTGAATCATTTTACTTTTCCATCGTCCATAACGAATTTCAACAAAATCTGTTAAGTAATGGCTAAATTCCATCCCTATTACCCATTTTCTAGAACTTTATCGTACACTCATTTTTGAATTTTGTGATAAAATCATTTAAAAGTCCCATTTTCCTACATGTAAAATTTTAAAAATTCAAACCGGGATTTCCTAAAAATCGGGATTTTTTTTATACAAAACCAAGATTTTGAAAACCGGGATTTTGAAAACCAGGATTTTAAAAACCTGGATTATGAAAATTGGGATTTATGAAAACTTAGGTAAGACGCGAAACATAATCTTAAACATTGTCTTCCACATTATTCTTAAAGCATGTCTTTAAAAAACAAAAAGCATCGTTCGAGTGGCCTCCTCTGTTCCACGCTTGGAAATTACAATTCCTGCCGCTGAAAATGCCCACTCCGATTCTACACCTGTCGGCGGAATTGCAATTAAGATGCGTGTGAACTTTTTCCTAAATATTTCCTAAAAATAAAAACAAAAAATTAGTAATAGTTTAGGAAATACTTCACATGCCTATATAGAAATGTGAAGTTTTTCCTAAAACTCTACTAATGTATCGTAGTATTAGTGAGTATAATACTCAAAAATAGATCGACTACACGATGAACGATTGATTCAATGATGATCTAAAACATGTTCAACAAATCTGATCAACGACTACCCGAATAAAGAAATGTTTCTTAATGAAAGTGTTTTTTCTGAATTTAAATAAATGTTTTTAATTGATTCATGATTTAAGAAAAGTTGATAAAAATGAAATAATAGAAGTTTGCTGTGTTTTAATATTGGAGCACTATCCGGAGCCAAATGGAAATTTTCTATTGAAACTGAGGCTATTATTCACTGGTGTCGCTGTACTATAAAAATTAAAATTAAATTCATCAATAAAACAAACATTTATCACTTGAAATATATTAATTGACATTTATTTTGACATGGCGTTATAAACAAGAATTCATTTTGCTGCGTTTTCAATTTTTATTGTAAGATTTAGTTTCTAATGGTTTCAGGGGTTTACAAAATTAAAAGCCTTTTCAAATTTCCCATTGAAATGGATAGCGCTCCCGATAGCGGCTCCCGATAAATAAGTGAGCCGAGATATTTTTTTATCGATTTTTAATTAAAAAGTTGAATAAATAATCTTAGTTTAGATTTAAATAAATTAATTAAATGCAATAATAGCGCGCTATATATAAGTTTTCACATCGAAAATTGGCTGCTCCGGATACAGCTATCGGGCGCTAATAAAAAAACACAGCAGTTGTTTTAATATGTGCCATTCTTAATTAATTTTCAATTTTTTTTAAGGAAAGTAAAAAAAATTAAATGAAATGATTTTTTAAATTATTAAGAAATGATTTTAGAAAACTATTCAAAAAATATGTAATTAAATTTTTCTAGGAAAATTATGAAATTTTTGAATTTTTTTTTTTACTTAATAGTTTAAAATTATAGATATAATTTGACACTTGAAGAATTGTATAGTTTCTGGAAAAGCGAAGATTTAAGGTCGGAAGTGAAAAATTTTTAAGGTGGGAAGTGAAAAATTTAGCTTTAGTTAATAAACAATTCTACATTTAAAATTTTTTGGAAAATGTATACTCGTAACATGATTTTTTCGATTTTCACAAAAAGTTTCAAGAAAATTGCTTGGGGCTGTGAGGGTAAAATTTGAATAAAACTCCAATAATTGAATTGCAGATCAATTTAATCGTTTTGCAGTTATAATTTGCTTTCCTAAACCACTTTAGAGTTCGAAGGCATCAATAAGCGAATATTTGTAGATAGATATTGGTCAGTTTAAGCTATGCAAAAAGTTTCAAAAAAAATTGCTTGGGGCTATGGGGGTCAAATTTGAATAAAACTCCAATAATTGAATTGCAAATCAATTGAATCGTTTTGCAGTCATAATTTACTTTCCTAAACCACTTTAGAGTTCTAAAGCATCAATAAACGAATATTTGTAGGAAAGCAAATTATAACTGCAAAACGATTCAATTGATTTGCAATTCAATTATTAGAGTTTTATTCAAATTTGACCCCCATAGCCCCAAGCAATTTTCTTGAAACTTTTTGCATAGCTTTAACTGACCAATATCTATCTACAAATATTCGCTTATGGATGCCTTCAAACTCTAAAGTGGTTTAGGAAAACAGATTATAACTGCAAATCGATTCAATTGATCTGCAATTCAATTATTAGAGTTTTATTCAAATTTGACCCCCATAGCCCCAAGCAATTTTCTTGAAACTTTTTGCATAGCTTAAACTGACCAATATCTATCTACAAATATTCGCTTATGGATGCCTTCAAACTCTAAAGTGGTTTAGGAAAACAGATTATAACTGCAAATCGATTCAATTGATCTGCAATTCAATTATTAGAGTTTTATTCAAATTTGACCCCCATAGCCCCAAGCAATTTTCTTGAAACTTTTTGCATAGCTTTAACTGACCAATATCTATCTACAAATATTCGCTTATGGATGCCTTCAAACTCTAAAGTGGTTTAGGAAAACAGATTATAACTGCAAATCGATTCAATTGATCTGCAATTCAATTATTGGAGTTTTATTCAAATTTGACCCCCATAGCCCCAAGCAATTTTCTTGAAACTTTTTGCATAGCTTTAACTGACCAATATCTATCTACAAATATTCGCTTATGGATGCCTTCAAACTCTAAAGTGGTTTAGGAAAACAGATTATAACTGCAAATCGATTCAATTGATCTGCAATTCAATTATTAGAGTTTTATTCAAATTTGACCCCCATAGCCCCAAGCAATTTTCATGAAACTTTTTGCATAGCTTAAACTGACCAATATCTGTCTTCAAATATTCGCTTATTGATGCCTTCGAACTCTAAAGTGGTTTAGGAAAACAGATTATAACTGCAAATCGATTCAATTGATCTGCAATTCAATTATTAGAGTTTTATTCAAATTTGACCCCCATAGCCCCAAGCAATTTTCTTGAAACTTTTTGCATAGCTTTAACTGACCAATATCTATCTACAAATATTCGCTTATGGATGCCTTCAAACTTTAAAGTGGTTTAGGAAAACAGATTATAACTGCAAATCGATTCAATTGATCTGCAATTCAATTATTAGAGTTTTATTCAAATTTGACCCCCATAGCCCCAAGCAATTTTCTTGAAACTTTTTGCATAGCTTAAACTGACCAATATCTATCTACAAATATTCGCTTATGGATGCCTTCAAACTCTAAAGTGGTTTAGGAAAACAGATTATAACTGCAAATCGATTCAATTGATCTGCAATTCAATTATTAGAGTTTTATTCAAATTTGACCCCCATAGCCCCAAGCAATTTTCTTGAAACTTTTTGCATAGCTTTAACTGACCAATATCTATCTACAAATATTCGCTTATGGATGCCTTCAATCTCTAAAGTGGTTTAGGAAAACAGATTATAACTGCAAATCGATTCAATTGATCTGCAATTCAATTATTAGAGTTTTATTCAAATTTGACCCCCATAGCCCCAAGCAATTTTCTTGAAACTTTTTGCATAGCTTAAACTGACCAATATCTATCTACAAATATTCGCTTATGGATGCCTTCAAACTCTAAAGTGGTTTAGGAAAACAGATTATAACTGCAAATCGATTCAATTGATCTGCAATTCAATTATTAGAGTTTTATTCAAATTTGACCCCCATAGCCCCAAGCAATTTTCTTGAAACTTTTTGCATAGCTTTAACTGACCAATATCTATCTACAAATATTCGCTTATGGATGCCTTCAAACTCTAAAGTAGTTTAGGAAAACAGATTATAACTGCAAATCGATTCAATTGATCTGCAATTCAATTATTAGAGTTTTATTCAAATTTGACCCCCATAGCCTCAAGCAATTTTCTTGAAACTTTTTGCATAGCTTAAACTGACCAATATCTATCTACAAATATTCGCTTATTGATGCCTTCAAACTCTAAAGTGGTTTAGGAAAGCAGATTATAACTGCAAATCGATTAAATTGATCTGCAATTCAATTATTAGAGTTTTATTCAAATTTGACCCCCATAGCCCCAAGCAATTTTCTTGAAACTTTTTGCATAGCTTTAACTGACCAATATCTATCTACAAATATTCGTTTATGGATGCCTTCAAACTCTAAAGTGGTTTAGGAAAACAGATTATAACTGCAAATCGATTCAATTGATCTGCAATTCAATTATTAGAGTTTTATTCAAATTTGACCCCCATAGCCCCAAGCAATTTTCTTGAAACTTTTTGCATAGCTTACACTGACCAATATCTATCTACAAATATTCGCTTATTGATGCCTTCGAACTCTAAAGTGGTTTAGGAAAGCAGATTATTACAGCAAAACGATTCAATTGATCTGCAATTCAATTATTGGAGTTTTATTCAAATTTGACCCCCATAGCCCCAAGCAATTTTCTTGAAACTTTTTGCATAGCTTAAACTGACCAATATCTATCTACAAATATTCGCTTATGGATGCCTTCAAACTCTAAAGTGGTTTAGGAAAACAGATTATAACTGCAAATCGATTCAATTGATCTGCAATTCAATTATTAGAGTTTTATTCAAATTTGACCCCCATAGCCCCAAGCAATTTTCTTGAAACTTTTTGCATAGCTTAAACTGACCAATATCTATCTACATATATTCGCTTATGGATGCCTTCAAACTCTAAAGTGGTTTAGGAAAACAGATTATAACTGCAAATCGATTCAATTGATCTGCAATTCAATTATTAGAGTTTTATTCAAATTTGACCCCCATAGCCCCAAGCAATTTTCTTGAAACTTTTTGCATAGCTTAAACTGACCAATATCTATCTACAAATATTCGCTTATGGATGCCTTCAAACTCTAAAGTGGTTTAGGAAAACAGATTATAACTGCAAATCGATTCAACTGATCTGCAATTCAATTATTAGAGTTTTATTCAAATTTGACCCCCATAGCCCCAAGCAATTTTCTTGAAACTTTTTGCATAGCTTTAACTGACCAATATCTATCTACAAATATTCGCTTATGGATGCCTTCAAACTCTAAAGTGGTTTAGGAAAGCAGATTATAACTGCAAAACGATTCAATTGATCTGCAATTCAATTATAAGAGTTTTATTCAAATTTGACCCCCATAGCCCCAAGCAATTTTCTTGAAACTTTTTGCATAGCTTTAACTGACCAATATCTATCTACAAATATTCGCTTATGGATGCCTTCAAACTCTAAAGTGGTTTAGGAAAACAGATTATAACTGCAAATCGATTCAATTGATCTGCAATTCAATTATTAGAGTTTTATTCAAATTTGACCCCCATAGCCCCAAGCAATTTTCTTGAAACTTTTTGCATAGCTTTAACTGACCAATATCTATCTACAAATATTCGCTTATGGATGCCTTCAAACTCTAAAGTGGTTTAGGAAAGCAGATTATAACTGCAAATCGATTCAATTGATCTGCAATTCAATTATTAGAGTTTTATTCAAATTTGACCCCCATAGCCCCAAGCAATTTTCTTGAAACTTTTTGCATAGCTTTAACTGACCAATATCTATCTACAAATATTCGCTTATGGATGCCTTCAAACTCTAAAGTGGTTTAGGAAAGCAGATTATAACTGCAAATCGATTCAATTGATCTGCAATTCAATTATTAGAGTTTTATTCAAATTTGACCCCCATAGCCCCAAGCAATTTTCTTGAAACTTTTTGCATAGCTTTAACTGACCAATATCTATCTACGAATATTCGCTTATGGATGCCTTCAAACTCTAAAGTGGTTTAGGAAAACAGATTATAACTGCGAATCGATTCAATTGATCTGCAATTCAATTATTAGAGTTTTATTCAAATTTGACCCCCATAGCCCCAAGCAATTTTCTTGAAACTTTTTGCATAGCTTTAACTGACCAATATCTATCTACAAATATTCGCTTATGGATGCCTTCAAACTCTAAAGTGGTTTAGGAAAGCAGATTATAACTGCAAATCGATTCAATTGATCTGCAATTCAATTATTGGAGTTTTATTCAAATTTGACCCCCATAGCCCCAACCAATTTTCTTGAAACTTTTTGCATAGCTTTAACTGACCAATATCTATCTACAAATATTCGCTTATGGATGCCTTCAAACTCTAAAGTGGTTTAGGAAAACAGATTATAACTGCAAAACGATTCAATTGATCTGCAATTCAATTATAAGAGTTTTATTCAAATTTGACCCCCATAGCCCCAAGCAATTTTCTTGAAACTTTTTGCATAGCTTTAACTGACCAATATCTATCTACAAATATTCGCTTATGGATGCCTTCAAACTCTAAAGTGGTTTAGGAAAACAGATTATAACTGCAAATCGATTCAATTGATCTGCAATTCAATTATTAGAGTTTTATTCAAATTTGACCCCCATAGCCCCAAGCAATTTTCTTGAAACTTTTTGCATAGCTTAAACTGACCAATATCTATCTACAAATATTCGCTTATTGATGCCTTCAAACTCTAAAGTGGTTTAGGAAAGCAGATTATAACTGCAAAACGATTCAATTGATCTGCAATTCAATTATAAGAGTTTTATTCAAATTTGACCCCCATAGCCCCAAGCAATTTTCTTGAAACTTTTTGCATAGCTTTAACTGACCAATATCTATCTACAAATATTCGCTTATGGATGCCTTCAAACTCTAAAGTGGTTTAGGAAAACAGATTATAACTGCAAATCGATTCAATTGATCTGCAATTCAATTATTAGAGTTTTATTCAAATTTGACCCCCATAGCCCCAAGCAATTTTCATGAAACTTTTTGCATAGCTTAAACTGACCAATATCTATCTACAAATATTCGCTTATGGATGCCTTCAAACTCTAAAGCGGTTTAGGAAAACAGATTATAACTGCAAATCGATTCAATTGATCTGCAATTCAATTATTAGAGTTTTATTCAAATTTAACCCCCATAGCCCCAAGCAATTTTCTTGAAACTTTTTGCATAGCTTAAACTGACCAATATCTATGTACAAATATTCGCTTATGGATGCCTTCAAACTCTAAAGTGGTTTAGGAAAACAGATTATAACTGCAAATCGATTCAATTGATCTGCAATTCAATTATTAGAGTTTTATTCAAATTTGACCCCCATAGCCCCAAGCAATTTTCTTGAAACTTTTTGCATAGCTTTAACTGACCAATATCTATCTACAAATATTCGCTTATGGATGCCTTCAAACTCTAAAGTGGTTTAGGAAAGCAGATTATAACTGCAAATCGATTCAATTGATCTGCAATTCAATTATTGGAGTTTTATTCAAATTTGACCCCCATAGCCCCAAGCAATTTTCATGAAACTTTTTGCATAGCTTAAACTGACCAATATCTATCTACAAATATTCGCTTATGGATGCCTTCAAACTCTAAAGTGGTTTAGGAAAACAGATTATAACTGCAAACCGATTCAATTGATCTGCAATTCAATTATTAGAGTTTATTCAAATTTGACCCCCATAGCCCCAAGCAATTTTCTTGAAACTTTTTGCATAGCTTTAACTGACCAATATCTATGTACAAATATTCGCTTATGGATGCCTTCAAACTCTAAAGTGGTTTAGGAAAACAGATTATAACTGCAAATCGATTCAATTGATCTGCAATTCAATTATTAGAGTTTTATTCAAATTTGACCCCCATAGCCCCAAGCAATTTTCTTGAAACTTTTTGCATAGCTTTAACTGACCAATATCTATCTACAAATATTCGCTTATGGATGCCTTCAAACTCTAAAGTGGTTTAGGAAAGCAGATTATAACTGCAAAACGATTCAATTGATCTGCAATTCAATTATAAGAGTTTTATTCAAATTTGACCCCCATAGCCCCAAGCAATTTTCTTGAAACTTTTTGCATAGCTTTAACTGACCAATATCTATCTACAAATATTCGCTTATGGATGCCTTCAAACTCTAAAGTGGTTTAGGAAAACAGATTATAACTGCAAATCGATTCAATTGATCTGCAATTCAATTATTAGAGTTTTATTCAAATTTGACCCCCATAGCCCCAAGCAATTTTCTTGAAACTTTTTGCATAGCTTTAACTGACCAATATCTATCTACAAATATTCGCTTATGGATGCCTTCAAACTCTAAAGTGGTTTAGGAAAGCAGATTATAACTGCAAAACGATTCAATTGATCTGCAATTCAATTATAAGAGTTTTATTCAAATTTGACCCCCATAGCCCCAAGCAATTTTCTTGAAACTTTTTGCATAGCTTTAACTGACCAATATCTATCTCTTTTATTTAGTAAATATTAGTTTTGTAAATATTTTTTAAAGAGAATATAATATCAGGTTCCTATATAGGAGAATATAAATATGTATATGGAATAAACTAAAATTGTTAATGGTCAGCGGTCAATTAATCAATTTATGATAATTATTAAAATATATTTGTACGTTTATGAAATCCCGGGATTCACTTAAAAAATCCCGGGATTCAAATATGAGCCAGGATCCCGGGATTGCGATCACCAGCTTCAATATTGTAATTTTCTTCTGTGCTGCTTGTTGAATCCAGAATTTACTTATTTCAGTCGGCATAAGTTTCGAAAAATCTGACTGCGTGTTTGCTGTTAACTAAATGTTCTACTACCCTGGGTAATCATAAAGCAAACGTTTCCACCATCTTGAAATATTATTTTCTATAAGTCTTCCTTTTCACTTTGTTCAAATTAGATTTGTCATGGGTGAAAAACGTGTAATAAATTTTAAATTAAATAAAGAAATAAAATTAAGCTGAAAATCACAAATTTTTATTAGTGTTGTGTTATTATTTTAAAAAGGAAATTATACAGGCCGCTTGGTTCTTCGAAAAATAAAAAAACCAATTTAATATCGCAATACTGCTGGAATATACAGTCCTTTGATAGCTTTCTGTTAAAGTGTCATGTTAGAATGTCTAGATATAGTGGATCAAACGAAAATGAGTTACTAGTTTATAGTTTTGTGGTTTTGAAGTGATTGATTCAAAATTATTTTATTGCTCAACCGCAGTAATAACGTCTGAGCTCCATAAAACATTTAATATAACATTTCATGCTGTTTTGGCCCCAGACAAAGTTCGAATAGAACGGTCCCGGATATTTAATGGTGCGAATATAAAACACGTAAAAAGTACTCATTATAGACAAAAGACGTATACAACCTTTTAAGTGGATAATAGTTGAATAGCCTCATAAATATATCATAAACAACCAACATATAAAAAATCGAAATACAGCCATACGAATCATTTCAGTGAGTCCTATTTCGAGAAAATATAGTTAAGAATGAAAACTAAAATGTAATGATTACGGTTACCTAATTTTCTTCCTTCTTGAACCATTATAACGACATTAGATCCTAGAATCAAATATAAAATGGATATATGGGAGAATAACAATGAGAACTGATAATATACGTAGATGTCTATCGTATCCCGCACCCGTATCTATAGCAAAATACCATTCTTCGGGGTGAAAAATAATAAATTTTCATTTTTATGTGGATATGGTGTTCCCGGAATGGGTGGTATGGGTGCGTGCGAAAAAAACTGAAGAAAATTCGTTTCGATTTTAGGTTTCGGTTAAAATGTTGTTTTTCCTTTTTAGTTTTTATTTATTTACAAATGTTATTTTCATTTGAGATTTTATGTTATATCATGGTCGATTCAAGTATAATAGTATAAAGATGACATATAATAGTATACCTGACACAACACAACATAAACCTATATACATATTTTATTAACATTTTTTTTTCTCGTTACAGGTCCGCTTATGTACCATGCGAGGCACAAGGCTTGGATGCCGTCCAATTAACGTTAGAACAAATTGATTTAATTATAAGACTAATCGAGGCAAATTATCGTGACATGAAATTAGTGACCACCACCTCGGACATCATATCAACCCATACGAATGGCCTAATCTCATCACTAATCGGCGTTGAAGGCGGCCACTGTATTGGCTCATCGCTGGGCGTACTTCGATCAATGTACGCCCTAGGTGTAAGATATTTAACCTTAACGCACACCTGTGATACAAGTTGGGCGGGCACCGCTGATTCAACGGACAAAGGATTAAGTCCGTTTGGTCGTGCCATTATAAAAGAGATGAATCGTTTAGGTATGATAATCGATTTATCGCATACATCCGACGCAACGGCAAAAGATGTATTCGAAACGACACGAGCGCCAGTGATATATTCCCATTCGGCTGCACGCAGTTTATGCAATTTAACACGAAACATAGGCGATGATTTTTTACGAAAAATAGCCGAAAATGGTGGTATTGTGATGGTTAGTTTTTATTCGTTGCATGTAGCATGCGGTAAATCGGCCACCATAGCAGACGTCATCGCACACATAAATTATATACGATCAGTGGCTGGTGTACAACACGTGGGTTTAGGTGCTGGTTACGACGGTATCGATTCAACACCACAAGGATTAGAAAATGTATCAAAATATCCGAATTTATTTTCCAAGCTACTGGAAGATCCTGCATGGACTGAAGAAAGTTTAAGTCTGTTGGCGGGGAAAAATTTCCTACGCGTATTCGAATCTGTCGAGAATGTACGCGATTATTTAAAACGGGCCGATATACATCCATACGAAAATTTAGAACCACCAAAACGATCACCTTGCACGTATACACCGTCATGACCCAGATTTAATCCGATGTCACCGGCATCGTCACAAATTGCACTAGTATCGTCTTCAAATTATAATAATATTTCGACCGTTCTGTCGCTGATATCATCACCGTCGACTACAGCATCCCCATCAACTCTAGCACCACCATTGTATTCATACCCTCAATTACATCAACTTCAATCAGATGCACAGCAGAAAAACTAAAGTAATTATACATTTTTTATTTAACAGAAACATTTATTATTTAATTTTTTATACGTAATTGGAAAAAGTGAAAACTCATCAAAAATTCGAAATATAAATGAAAAATCTGGTACGACAGGAAATATTATTGATTATGTCGAACAGTTCGACACAGTTGATTAAATTCGATTGTCGTAGATTTTATTCTGCAATATAAAAAAATTATAATTGTTGCCAAAAGTTTTACTCATAATTTCGTTTGTAGTTTGTCAATATTTTAATCAAGTAGGATGGGTGGGTACAAAGAACAAGAAATTTTTGTATATGCTTATCGTAAATAGCGCACTATAGTAAAAAAAAAGATTAAGTCATCAACCAATTTATTGAAAATCCATTCGGTACAAATATTTGGAAGAATACGGCGAATAATATTATATTTACAAAATTATGTTCCACAACGAAACACACATTCCACATAATATTTTGGTCCTAAACAAATGCAATAAGAATCGAATAATCTTCGTAAATCAATATAGGTTCCACAAAAGTTCGTAGCCTCTTCACCATTAATTGATTCACTTTTTTTTTAGTATTAAATGCCTGAAATGTAAAAGTTTTTATGAAACAGTATTCAAAAATTCACGTCAATTCTACTAATTATAATAGGTTCCACAACTAATGTTCCCAATTCGTATTTTACACAAAAAAATATAATTTAAATAGATAATGTTAAAAAAATCGAATGCATTACAGCGAGTATTTTAAAAATCTTAAATCTTATTTTTTTGCGTGGTATTGCGAACTAGTTGTGGAACCTATTAAAGTTTACTTTTAGTTGAAAACAAAATTGTATGCATTTTTAAAAATAAGCAAAATTATATCATTATTAAGCCTTAGAGCCTTTTTTAAACCGATGGCCAGCTTTATCGGCTATATAGATTCAGGTTCCACAAAAGATCCTAATATATAACATATCAGTTTAAATTTCAAGATAAACAAGAAAAAAAATCTAACTTTTTAAGAAACATTTCTTGCTATAAGAGTACTTAATTAAGTAACGTCAACAATAGCATTTCCGTTTTCAGAACAAAGTTCACTATTGTTTGTTATAAGTTAGCTTCTACGAATTTTTTGAAATTCGTCCAAAATATTCAAATTCTAGAAACCACCACAAACTTATAGTTAATAATTCAGCCATTAGATAAGAATTATAACAATGATATGAACGATAGTAATGATAGGAATGATAAGAATGATTACAATGATAACAATGATAAGAAAGTTAATAATGATTAGAAGAATGAAAATAATAAAAAGAATGATAAAATGTAAAAAATAATAAGAATTATAAGAATGATAAGAAAGAAAAAATGATAAGGGCTATGAAAATGACACGAAAGATAATAATGATAAGAATGATAAGACTAATAAAAATGATATAAATGATAAGAATTCTAAGAATTATGATAAGAATAATGATAAGAATGATAAGTACGATTAGAATGATTAGAATGATAAGAATGATAAAAATGGTAAAGATGAGACTGGTAAGAATGATAAAAATGATAAAAATGATAAGAATGATAAGAATTATAAGAATGATAAGAATGATAAGAATGATAAGAATGAAGAATGAAGAATTATGATAAGAATAATGATAAGAATGATAAGTACGATTAGAATGATTAGAATGATAAGAATGATAAAAATGGTAAAGATGAGACTGGTAAGAATGATAAAAATGATAAAAATGATAAGAATGATAAGAATTATAAGAATGATAAGAATGATAAGAATGATAAGAATGATAGGAATGATAGGAATGATAGGAATGATAAGAATGATAAGAATGGAAATAATTATAAGAATGATAAAATGAAAAAAATAATAAGAATTATAAGAATGGTAAGACAGAAAGCAATGGTTAGAGTTATGAGAATGACACGAAGGACTGATAAGAATGATTAGACTGATAAAATTGATAAGAACTATTAGAATGATAAGAATGATGATAATAACAAGAATAATAAGAATGATATTAATAATAAGAACTATAGAATTATAAAAATGATAAGAATGACAAAAATGGTAAAGAAGAGACTGATAAGAATGAAAAAATTTATAAGAATGATATGAAAGATGAAAATGATAAGAATGATTAGAATGATAAGTATGAAAAAATTAAGGGTGACAAGAGCGGTAAGAATGATAAGAATGATAATAATTATAAAAATGATAAGAATGATTAGAATGATTAGAATGATAATAATGAAAACAATAAGAATTATAAGAATTATAAGAAAGAAAACAATGGTAAGAGCTATGAATATGACACAAAGGATAAAAATGACAAGAATGATGAGACAAATAAAAATGATAAGAATGATAAGATTGATAGGAATAACAAGAATTGACAAGAATGATAAAGATAAAAATGATAAGAATGATAAGAAAGATAAAATGGTAAGAATGATTAGAATGATAAGAATGATACGAATGATTCAAACATTGCAATTATATTAATCATAAGCATGATATCAATGATTGAAGAACGTGTGATTTCGATTGTCAAGAGATAGAAAAAGGTGTGTTGTTTTGGTTTTTATTCGGCCTACAAAAATTACTTTTTGTTTCGTAGATGTTCGTCTTCTTCTTTTCGATTAGTTTATTTAGAATTACACCAATGTTTTTTTATTGCTTTAATCTTTGCCATCTGTTCTGGGGCCAAAACACTCCTAACTCTTTCGCAGTTTGTTTTTCACGTCCTTACCTTACGCGGTCGTCTGCCAAACTGAAGACCAATGTTAACCAATGACTATACACCAATGTTAATCAAAACGGATCAGATTCAATTCGATAACCTGCAGTTCTTCACGTCAGTTCAGTTGAGATATTCTTAAGGATAATCTATTAAGCCGATATGGATCGAGTGAAATAAATAATAAATATTCTAAATTTCGCGAAATAAAAGCAAGAACCGACGGAAATAGATTTAAATAATAAAATATTGAGCCTTTGTTGAGCTATAAAAACAAAGTTTATTGGGAAACTTTGGTTTCTCAAAACGTTTTTGGAGAAAATAATTCCACATTCAATAGACCAAAAAAATATGTACACCAAGAAAAATACAATTTTGATATGGTAAGAAAATATTATTTTCCAGTTCTTTATTCCTAGGGAAAGTTAAAGTGGTGCCACTAGTAGACATTCCTCTTTCTCTCATATTGGCAGACACCCAACCACAAATAAGAATTATAAAAATAATTAGAAGGATAAAAATGTTAAAAATTTAGAAGGTCGGGTAGTTTAAACGTTCCCATTTTCGAATCATGCCACATTTAAGCAAATTCACAAACAAAGGAACTCTGAAGTGTCTCTGCATTAAAAATATTTACTACCGTTGAGTTTTGTTTAAGGGTTAGGTGGTCCAAAAACAAATATTTTTTTTAATTTGGATTTTAAAAGTTTCGACTAAATATTAAATTATATAGGGTTAGGTAAAAGTTCGTGGCCTTTTTTGGGTGAAACTATGAAACAAAGAATTTTGTTATTTCAAATGAACTTTATTAAACCAAATATATGCTATTTAGATCGATGACCTTTTGCTATTTTTCTAGTAGAGATGATCCCATCACAGAAGAACTTCTGTGGTTTAGAGGCGAAAAATCGAGAAAACTAATTTTCGCAGGCCTCTTTTGAATTTAATGTAAAACCATGAAGATGGTTCTGTATGGACCTGTCTAGCTTTATCATGATAGAACACAACGCCTTTTCTGCTGATCAATATTCGACGTTTTAACTGAATTGCTTGTCTTAAACTCGTTAGTTGTTGACAGTAAAGATTAGTGTCAATCGTTTAGTCCTGGCTTCAATCCTGACTTTGATACCGTTCAGGAAGCTACAACTCGTTTCATCCATGATCTTTTTCACACAACGTTGCCGTATCTTATCCACTTTTCATCACAAGTAATCATTCGCTTTGAAAATGGCTCGATTTCGTTCCGTTTCAGCAGCGTTTCGCAGATAGAAATCCGGCCATTAAATTTGTAACTGTTAATTCATGGGGTACCCAAACGTCAAGCTTTTTTTGTATTTGTCCACCAGACATTTTCAAATGGTTTAGCATGACTGCGCTTATATGCCGTCTTCGTCAATTTTCTGCATGATTTTATCGACTTTTCCAGTGATTATAGTCGACCAGAGCGAGGTGCATCTTTGAAATCAATATTTCCAGAACGAAAGCGCGTGAACCATATTTTTGCTGTTGATTTTGATAAGGCACTTTCTCCATAAGCAGCACAAATTTTTACGCAAGCCTGAGTCGCAGTTTTACCTTTGTCGTAATAAAATTGTAAAAGATATCGATTTTTTCATTATTTATCTCCATGTTTAAAATGTTGTAACTTTTTATTCACTTATATAGATATATGAATGTAAAACTATCTACCGAGAAAAGGCCACTAATTTTCTCTATACCTATTATTTATTATACGGCCTGATGATGATAAAAAACACTAATGATAAAGACCCCTCGTCAATATAAATATATACAAAAATAAGTTTGTTTGTCCGTTTGAATGAATGGAAGTCTATTCCGATGATGTCTCAAAAACGCCTAGTCCGATTCGTCTTGGAAAAGTAACAATTTAGTAATCACCGCTTTAGTACACAAATACACCGTTTCAGCGCTATTAACCAATTATTTATAAAATCGTGTCGCATATCATTTAAAAATTTTTGCATAATGTCACAAATTTAGACGACGCAAAATCCACCATTTTAATGCTGATGATGAATTATCGATTTGTTATAGAACATACTAGTGTGGCATATCATTGAAATGGTTTTGAAGATCGTCTCAAATTTAGCTCGGACGGTGATATTTTTTTTCATTTCGATATAGTCTTTTGACATTTTGAACTGTCTTGGACCAAAAAACATTGTTGCCAGCACTTTAGTTCACAAACTCATCGCGTTTACACTGGCAACAAATTATTCATTTAATATATAATGTTTAAGAATAATAAAATTGCTAGGGGTTGAAACCTAACGAGGTAATCGGAAATTCGGCCCAAAAATTAACCTTGCAAAATCACGGAAACTGAACTATTGCTGCATTATCGTGAAGATCGGATCAATTTTTAATATTTTTATGTTTTATTTATTGCCTATGTGATCTGTTTTGGGCTCAAGGCTCACCCTGCTCTTCCGCGGTTATACTTCTTACGTCCTTACATTACGCCTCTCTGCTACTGATGGTTTAAGACCATCTGTACATTTCAAGCTGAATGCCAACCTACACTGATATTTAAGATGGGTCGGCCCATGGGTTTTGCACACCGACAGGGGGTCATAGATGTGTTACATTTCATCACAGATCGTAATCTGTTAATGAAATTTCACTTTGCCATTTGATCGGTAATTGTATTTTAATTTTATCTTATTTTCATGGGACGTACAATTTAAATGCTCAGTTTTTTTGAAGTTTGGTAAATTCTTGTGTACACTAGATTATAATTCCAAGGTTGGAAACAAATATGGCAGTTTATAAACTGCTTTAAAAGCTTTATTTTAATGAGATTGGAACTTACAACACCAATGCCATAACTAAGACGCGAGTGAATGAACGCAAAATAAATATTACGCAGTACTGATGTAGGGATAAAATAAAAAAGTTTGCGCATATTGCCAACCAAAGGGGCTATTTTCTGGCAAATGTGATCAATATGGCGTTCCCAATTTAAGTTTGAATCAAATATCAAACCTGTGATATTAACAGTTTTTAAAATGTCGTTTATAAAAATTAGGAACAGTGTTGGACCCAGAACAATACCGTGCGATACTCCAGAAGTGGAAACGTATTGCAATCGATTGACCAAATAACTCTTCAACAAATTAAATGGAGTTCCACTAAGCCCATATTGATATAGTTTGTCAAGTAAGATAGCATGGTCAATAAAATTAATTATATATCTTTTATATTCATGATATGTGACTTGCATCGCTCGTGAGTCGTGGTATAAATACAACTAGCTCACTTAACAGAAGAGTGAATTATACATAAGATGAAGAATCTCTCTTTCTCTTTGTAGTGAGAGATCTCTACATTTCTTCATTTCTATGTAATTTGTTTATAATTTTATTCCATACTTAAATAATAAATTGTATTAACATTGCATACTAATTCAGAATCAGAAGATTTAAATTTATCATACTACTATAACTTAAAACTATTTTCTTAAATTTTACTATATGTTAGACTATCATCATTATTTTTTTTTTCACCATTATTTGACCTGAAAATCTCTTCTTCCGGGTTACAAATTGTCCAATCACCCACTTTCTTCAAATGATCAGAGCTTTTCCTATGTTGTTTGCCTGTATCATCGTTCTGCACTTCGATGTCGGCGTCCTTCCCGGCGTCCTGTATGCAGAGTTGAATCGAAATTTGGGGCAACCCGAAAATTGTGCGCAACACAATTTAACACAATCACAAAAGTGCGACAAACAATTGTTAGAAATGAACTCAGAAAAGAAGAATTGTACGACAAACAATTGTACACAGAAACAATTGTACACTGAACAATTCCTCGAAAAATCAAATATGCGAAAGAAAGAAACAATTCATCGAAAAGACTCGTAATGCATATTAAAAAATATTGATCAATTTTCTCAAATTGTTCAATTTTGGGATATATGGAAAACAAACCAGGACAACTTCAGGTAAAAAAAAATTGTATCGATATTAAGCAGAATTTGAAGCGAATTATTGTGATGAGAAGCATCATTTATTTAAATCCAATTGAATTGTTTTAATATTTCGAACATCTCGGGGAAATAGTGTGTTGGATTTAAGTTTAATTTTGAAAATTAATTATAGATCAATTACACACTAAATGTCGCAAAAAATTGAAAACCTGTGTTAAATTTCTATAAATTCAACTTATCTGGCACGCAATGCTTCGGTCGCCCATTTTTAAAAAATCAGTGTAATTTCCAGATAATTCACATAAATTTGTAATTTAACATAGCTATGCAATAACTCTTTTTCTATCTGGAACGGAAAACCGCTTGACGTGTTCTTGAGTAGGAACTGAGATATGAATATTCTCGCCAAGTGATGCTCCAAAATCGACAAATACGCTTGAACAATATATTTCTCAAGCAAATAACCAGTTTCTTTATAAGCTCCAATCGCCGTAAATGTTCAAAGTGATAAGCTTGCGTTGGTAGCAAATTAGAAAATTTTAATTAAATCAATAGCAGGTTTTTGTTTTTTAGCACAGTCAAATTTGGATAAAATCCAGGGCATTATTTAACCAAGCGATCTTCATCTTCCGACAATTAGAAAACCGTCATGCTGGGGAAACAAAAAAATACTGTTTATTTTTCCCTCTGAATATTAATAATCAATCGCTATAATCAATAACTCTTGGAGTACATTGAAAGGATGTAGTGTAAAATGATACAAGAGGCCAAACTGAAGAAATTGCAAACCAATTTTTGGCTGAAATATGCTACAGTTAATTTAGATCATCCTGAACCACAACAAAGCCGTGTTGGTAGTTCTTCCTCTCAAACAGCAAACTCTAGAGAAAACATAGTTCTTATACAATAACCGCTACTAAATATTAACATAAATTAGGACCTTAAAGCGAAAGGGTATTGAATTATATATTCTCAGGTAATCCCCGGAATATTAGATCTAGCATTCTTCTGAAAAATAATTTAAAAATGTTTAGTCCTACCTTCTACTCGATATACTGACGGCAATATAATGGTGACTTGTCTAGAGATAAGCATCGTTACTACAAGATCTGCCTGTTAAAAGCGTATACAACCAGACAATTTTGGAAAATTTTGAAGCAGGCCAATAGTGATATGGTTGTCAGTAGAACTTGAGACATACCAGAAAATAGAGGTAGAAAACCCAACAATAAAACTCAAATTAGTATAAAGGCTCTGGTTTAGAATTCGTGCAAGGAGAACCTTAACATTATTAAAAATGAACTGAGGAAGGTTAAAGAAAGTTTTTTTATTAAACTGAAGAGGAGCACGGATCATACACAAGCAAGTCTTGGTTAGTTTTATGTGATGAAATGGGGAATAGAATGGGATTTCCGAGCCCTCACGTCTTACGAAGATTATTTCTCCTAATCAAACCACTTCCAGTTATTAAATTCGGCAGCATGGTGTATGGACGTTTTCAAATGCGAAACTCTTAAAGTTTTCTTCTAAACTGGCAACTTCTACATGAAACAATATACAGTAATATCGTTGAAAAACAGATGTTGTGAGTGATAAACGGATCCAAGTGATTTAAATTCGCCGGATCAAACTGGATCTTTCCTGCAGAAACGCAGTACGAATAGAAGTTATTTATGAAATCGGCCAAAAGTGTCATATTTATCCAAAGATCCTAAGACCCATAACTTTATTGTCCCTTCTCGAAAATATTTAAAAACTAATGAATATTGTATTGGTGCTTTTAATAATATGAAGACTGCGTTAGTCATGGAAGGTTTGTTACGAGACAGAGCTCCACTAATAGAAGACGGGTATCTATATCTATCGTTATAGTGATTGATGTGTTAGATACGAGTAAGGACATACTGGAAAATTCCACTTCAATAGACTACATTATAAAAAGCTGGATTTAAAATGGTCGTCGAAAACGTAATGAAAATGATTTTTTTAATGAAAATTTGGGGCCAATTTTAAACCATTTTGAATAGGAAAAAACTGAAATAAAAAGGCGCTTTTATAAGCATTCTTAAATCGATAAAATGAAGCTAAATATATCATATTTTATTTCAGTTTATCTTATTTCATTTTTATAATGAAATAAAACCGGTTTTTTGTTTAATTGGTTTTTTTATTATATGTAGTTTGAAATCAATCATTATGATTTGAAATAAAATTTTTAAAATTATTTTTCGTGAAAGAATGATATGAAATGATTCCTTAATCATCTAATTTTCTTCAATAATATTCATGTCTTCATATATTTTAGTACTTGGGGCCAACCACTTGCCCTCAAAATCATTAATCCGTTTCAAAATCTACGCAATATCGATATAATTTTATTTCGATAACTGATATGCTTTAACTTTTGGCTCAGATTTGGGCAGTTTCCAATGATGTTAGGCAAAAATGTAGTTTTGCGTAATTACTCAGCATAGTCTAGAGATTATTCATGTGGATTTTCATGATGATTGGGTTTATAAAGAAAATGGTTATTTGCTTGGGAAATATATTGTTCAAGCGTATTTGTCGATTTTGATGCATCACTTGGCGAGAATATTCATATCTCAGCTCCTACTCAAGGAATTGTCAAGCGGTTTTCTGTTCTAGATAGAAAAAGAGTTATTGCATATCTAAGTTAAATTACAAATTTATGTGAATTACCTGGAGTTTACACAGATTTTTTAAAAAATGGGCGATCGAACCATTGCGTGCCAGATAAGTTGAATTTATAGAAATTTAACACAGGTTTTCAATTTTTTACGACATTTAGTGTGTAATAACTTTTAGATTCAAATTTTCAGATTTTGCTTTTGAAGAAATGGCATATTATCCCATATAGTCAGCTAATTTTTTGCAAGCTTTTTGTGTTTTCACATTTTGATTTAGCTTGATTCAAATAAATAAACCTCAACTTAATAATCTTTTTCAAAATCTACTCAACATCGACATAATTTTATTTTGATGAATAATGGTAAAATCTTCATTTAGGAAATCTTATGTAAGTACTGATTTTCAACAGGAACTCTTGGGCGAAAAATTTTGTTTCGATGAATTGTTTTTCGATGAATTGTTTGTCGCATAATTGATTATCGCAGAATTTTCGGGTAATTATAATAATTTATTTTGTTTAGTCATATTTTTTACGAGAACTTTATCTCCACATTCCAATTCCTTTTCAGCTGCTTGACGCTTTTTATCTGCATATTGTTTTCCTGTTTACTTTCTCAATCATATCTTTTTCTACTTAATAAACACATTAATAAAACATAACTGCGAAACAAAAAACAAGTGATTAATAAAAAATGTGTTTATTAAGTATAAGTGTGTTTCGCCAAGTGCCTACGGCAAATAGCGTAAAAAGTATATCTTTTTCTCTAACTTCATCAAAATTTTCATCATGAAAATTATTCTTGGAGAAATGCTGTAAACTAGGTAATTTATCCCAAATATTATTAAAAATGCCTTCTTTCACTTTTTTGATTTCGCTATCTTGATTTGAATATTTTTCTATATTTGTGATAGATGTCGCTACAGGTTTGGCATATTCCACTACTTGTCAAATATAATTGTCTTCCTTATCGAATTGCAAGCATGTTCTGTTTACACACAATCGCGACAGCGGATCGGCTATATTCGATTTACCAGCATGGTATATTACTTTATACTTGTACGCCTGAAGACGTAGCACTCACCTCTCTATTCTACCGTACGTTGTGGCAATAATGTTTTTCGCAATCCGTTAAACTTTTATTGCCATAAGCTATTATACGAGGACATTCTCTTTGATTGAATTGAATCAAAACACTTCCTAGGTCAACTGGGCTTGCATCAGCAATAACTTGCGTTCGATCGTTGGGGTTATAGCCATTCTCGCTCTTCTCATATCCACTCAAATATCGATTTCTTTTAATATTTGGAACCATCAGAGAAACCCAGCTCGATGGCTCGTCTACTCTTTCGATAATGTCACAATCTATGAGTTCCCTAACTTCTTATTAACCTTTTCCTCTAAAGGAATTGGGGTTCTACGATAAGATTGGATAATTGGTAACACGGCTTTATCAATCGGAATCTTCACTAATATATTTTTAAATTTTAGAAATGGCTCGTCTATTGTATTTACATTTAATCCAATTAAATGTACCGGGTACCTCAGGGTACCTTCTACATAAAATGTAGAAAGTTTTGTAGTATGTCCTACTTCAATGGCCGTCTCAAACGAACCTAAAACATCCAGAGGCTTATTACTTGAGTATGACAGAAATGTTTTGTTCGGTATTCTAATTTGATTCTGAACTTTAATTTGATCTGTTTTTAAAGATTCCCAAGCTTTGTCATCTATGATGTTACATTTGCTACCAGAATCAATCAGCAACTTTATGGGTACCCACAATTAGCCTCAGCTACAATGCTTTCTAATTAAATATCATCCACTGATGAAAATATTTTTCTTCGCAAATCTTTAGAACTACATTTTTCTGCGATTTGATGTATTAAATGGTCATTTGCATTTGCGTCTTGCTTCATCAACTGAAATATATTTCGGGTAGTTCCGCGTCTATGTATGCTCCTGAAAGATTGTAAAAATGTTCTTGGAGTCCTAAACCACCGACATGTAATAAGGTTGCTCTTTTTGTATCTGGTTTACAATATTTGATGCTTCGATAAAAATTAGAAAACCGTGTTTCCATCTCTCCCAATTATTTACGTCTAATAAAAAGTAGTTACGTGAATTTTTCGTACGAGGTCAACTCGGAGTGAATGTATTTAGTAAATTAGAATACATAGTATTAATTTTTTGCTTTATTGAGTTCCTGATAGCCAACCAATTTTTCTGGAAATTTTTTTCTGAAATTGCTAGGTTTGACAGTTTTCAGACCATAGTTCTGATTATCTGGTAAGGTTTCAGCTCCAACATTTTCAGCAGGATAATTTTTCAGAATTTCGAGATTTTACAACACGTTTCGAAAATGAAAATCTTTTCATATATTCTTTGTTTATTCAATATGGTAAGAATAAGCTCGGATTGCTAGAAAATGTACGTATAACATACAGTTAGATGGTTTTGGACCATAACACATTTCACACATAACTAGATTTTCCAATTTGCTCAATACATGCATAAAAATTGTTTTCTAATTAAACTCCTGTTTCATTGTCGTTCTGTTCCTTATTTATTGCGGAAAATGGAAAATGTAACTTTTTTCATTTTCTCAAACAATGGGCAAAATTAATTCTTCATTATTCTTTGCAATATTACACAACATTTAGTGTATTATATACCTATATACTCTAGTATGAAACAGATGAAACAGAAGCAAATTACTGGAGGAGAAAACCTTTGAACTACATTACATTATATGGAAAACTTATGGAAAATTTATTATGTTCAGCACCATTAAAAAAAATTGTATAATTGTGTATGAGTGTTTTATATGTGTGCAGAACCAGAACTTGGAAAAAAGGTAAAAATAATTTCTAATTAATAAAGCACAAAAATAATATTACATCTACATACACGAAGATATCTAGACCTACATACATGTTCATATGTATACATAAAATTGAATATAAATCAAATTAAATTAATTTTCGTATACATTGTACAAAGTAGAAATGAAAAATTATTAATTTTAACGTTTTGCGTTCATTACGACATACGAGAGTATGCTTGTTTGGTACATCTGTATACGTTCAGATGTATAACTGTAGGTTTACATGTAGGTTCTTTCGCATATTTGTGTAATGATGGCAATATGAAATATTTTCTTAATAATAAATGATTTAATAATATAAAATTTGTGTTGCTGAAGTTACGGCAGACGATGTGCTGAGGAGGGAGGAGTTTTGGAATTTCTATTTTCCTTACGATTTTCACTTAACATTAATATTAATTTTAATTTTCATAATTTAATTCAACAGAAAATATAATTAATTAATAACAAAAAATACAATATTATTGTATGAAGCAGCAACAACATTGTTGTAATGCAGCATCATGAACCACAAAAAAATAAAATAAAATTCCCAAGACAAAACAAAATTCTTATTAATTCGAATGATTTTACAAAAAAAATTTCTCGCTAATGTAGTTTTTGCGACCGATGGGTCCAAGATTAATTGAAATGTGGGGAATAAAAAAATATTTTATGTGGATTGAATTTAATTTAATTATTGTTTAATTATATTGTGCGAGAGGAATATTTTTTTTAGGGCGAATTATAAATGTATGACTATTCATTCAATATTTAAAATTAAAATTACTTGCCTGCCGGTGGTCGCGATGTCGAATTGCATAACATTGGTATGGGAATGGACGAAGAGTCAACGTTGACTCACCTCCTAATCGCCCGACCTCATCTTTAAAAACAAAATATTTATAATAAATTTTAACCTTCATCCAAGGCCATTTGTTACTCACCCCGCAGTTGGTGAATTTTCACAAAATTAAAATAAATAAAATGTTGACGCTAGCTTGCAGAGAACGAGTAACATCAAAGTCGACATGGTAGCTAAAAACTTAGCTAATAAATTATGCTCATTTTGATAGGATGAAGTAGATCTACCAATTTTGACCCCGTATTTGATCGGAAATATCTGGATTTCATCAATTGGATTTAATAAAATAAATTGTATGCAATTGCTTTCTTCATGTCCTGGTTTTGGTTCTAGTCGAGTGCGAAAATCTTATTTCTGATCATACACCACTCTTATTTTGCAGCTCGATTTAATTTTAATCAACATTCTTCAGTGGCGGTCGGTCAATTCAGCCAATTTCATTTAAAACACTTTTGGAGTCCGATTTTTATCTGATTTTTCTGATTCTTCATTTTCTAGAACCATACTCGCTCTCATGCTAGAATGCTATTTTTATCACTTACTTTATCACTTAGCCATTTTTATGGCTTACTTCTATTCAAATTACCAGTTTTCCCCAATCAAATTATGAACTCATTTTAAAAAGCTATTATGATACTAAATATCGAACTGCCATTTCATTGGGATGAGAATCTGCGCAATTCCATTCAAAAAGGTCATTTTCTAAAACCGTATTCTGAATTTTAATTGGCAACCAGTTTTAATCATATATTCCAAGCATTACTCCGCTCCGTTGGAAATTACTTAGTTCCATTTACTAATTTGCTATTTCGCAATAAAAATACAAAAATTATTTCGTATTACTAGTTTCTTCCAACTGACTCGAATTGCTGATGCCTGAGCCGCATGCAAATTTATTTTGAAAATCCTAAAAAATTATAAAATTTCCAAAATTGCAATGGATAGATCAAATGCTGAAAGACCGAATCTTGGTGGTTTATCTGGATCAATTTTTCAGTAGTAGATTGTGACTAGAAGCATATCATGAAGGAAATCTTTGAGAAGCTGGTGTCACGCCAATCGAATTTTGTAAAAAACAAAAGCATGGTTTAATTGTCAGTATATCAAGTGATGGGAAAAGGCAGAACAATTTTTACCATATCGATTTGGAGCTCGTTTAGGAATATTACATCTATGCCGTTCTAAATTTTATCTATTTCCATTTCTATCTCCAACTGTTCGTCATTTTCTGCTTTAGTCAGAAAATATAGTCTAACCACGAAAAATTGTTGGTTATACTTTTTGACATTAATTACAAATTTAACAATTTTCTGCAAAATACTTATTTACGAATGTGATTCGACAAAATATTCTCGAGTTTTAGGTTAGGGAACAAAAATTCGCTAGATCTGGTGAGTCAAGCAGTTCAAATCGTAATTCCGCAATGGCAACCGCTAAGATGTGAGACCACGCGTTGTCTTGGAATTGTTTTCCAATGTGGCTGTTTTTCAACATTTTCTGCCTTCAGCTTGTCAAGTGATGATGCGCAGTATGCTCCTGTAATTATTTTCCCTTTTGAAGATAATCGATTCAGATAACTGCATGTCTGTCTCAAAAAAAAGTCGCTATCACTTTCCCAGTCGTAGGAATAGCCTCCGCCTTTCTAGAAACCGATTCCCTCTTTCTTGGCAGTCCATTACTAACTTTAATTCGACGGTTGTCTAGCATCATTTGGTGAACTTGAGCGATCGTATAGTCAGTAGTTGAAGTTTTTGGACGCCTCGAAGTTTCATCATTAAATTCACCTGTAAATGATGGCCCAAGAGTCCTCGTAGGCGTATTACGTTTCAAAAATAAATATCTAAGACAGCTCTATACTCGATTTTTTCCATTTTCAGAAAAACATTCACATCAAAAGAATTTCCATTATTGTTATAGCTGGTGACATCTATTGCAAAAACACAAATCCTATTTAAATATTTTGGTAAATTTTTACTGTTTAGTAGTGACATCTAGTTGTTACTAGTGGTAAGTGAAGAAAAGATAATTTTTCTAATTTAGTCATGATTTAATTTTGAAAAATTAGCACACAAAAATTTTTTTAAGTATTCTGTTAAAGTAAAGTTAGCAAAAAAAAGTTTGAATACTGTAAAAAAACGTATAATTAAGATCATAAAAACTTACGCATAATTGAAGTAATATTCAACTTTATTTATAGCCCTCTACACCTACCAAACGAGCCTATTTTAACTAAAGCGCCGGTGTTCATTTTTCCGCTCCACAAATACACACGCGTAAAAATAATAAACAAAGTGTCTAATCTTCCTCTATACTGTGCCAGTAATCCTTATACTAATTTAAATAATTACACGCATAAAAATTATTTTAATTAAAATCGCTTATAATAATTTAAATAACAAAAACAAAAAAAAAATGTGCAAATAAAATTGCTACCTACGTAGATACGAGTACTTAGCTGATAATGATTATAATAAAGCAGTGTGTACGTATTTTCTCTTCCCGCATGAAATTATATCAAAAAACTCAAGACATCATTTTTAATTTCCATAATAATGTGTAATTGATACGAGTATGGTTGATAAATATATGCGAGATAAATTTCATTAATAATAATCTTATTAATCTTTAATTTTATTCAGTTTATTTTTTTTGTCGACGTCTTATAATAATCATAAAGTAAGAAATAAATAATTATTTTCTTTTTATGAAAAAAATAAATAAATAAATAAAGAACGAAAATTCTGTTATATTGTAAGACATAATAAACACAATATTTTTTATCTCTATTGTGTATATGTGTGCGGTGTGTACCACACAATCGTTTTGCCTTTGAAGAAGATTTTATTTACGTTCTCTGTTGTGTTGGAAAATTGAAAAGAAAATTTAATTAATTTTTATTTTTATTATTATTTCTATTCGTTTTAATTTTATTTAAGATTTTTATTTTGATTTGCTTTTTTTTACTATGCCCCAGATTTTAGATACTTATAAATGATAAGAGCTCCATGGAAAAGAAAATTCAACCAATCGGTTGTCGAATGTAACTTTAATAAATTTAATTCTTCGACCTATTCACGGAATTAGGACAACCGAAATAATCGATCGTATCACACTTAAACGGAAAATAATTTTCTTTTCACATTTTGGACCAGTGGCATGAGCGCTCTATAGCTCCTTCTCGACAATCGCCATAATGACAACACGATCATTTAATAGTTGCCACAGTGCTGCTTTTGGAATGAATTTTACCCTTCATAGCATTTCTCGTACCAGTAAATGTATACACTAAGGGGGTGCGATCCGAGGTAATTCCGAGGAATTGCACGTTCTGGTGAATATAATTATTCCACCACCTTCATTCTCGGTTCTCGATCTTTACCGATTATCGAGATTTAATTTTGCATTCTCAGCGCAGCAACCCACCCGATCTCCAATTTCCACTTACCTCACAAAAAATTTAAAAATAAACCTTAGTTCCAGGCGTTCGATCACACTTCCCTTCATCGTCATGACAGGAGACAAGCGCTGACTTTCGATCCAAATGTGTTTTCGTGATCATTTTGAAGATAAGAAAAATGTCTGTTGGATATCTTATCCCCTACATACAATTTCTCGTTAAAACTCGCCAACGCTAATATATTAGAAAATTGATTTGGTTCAGATCTATCACAAAATCCCCATGGCTCTCAAGGTCACTCATACAGCTGCCACAACCAAGCCTTCAATTGGGCTTTTTAAATTCATCAAATGCCATATGGTATACGTATCTCATCCCAGGCATTCCTGTAATTTTTTATAGAATTGTTTAAATGGCTGGACTAGGTCACTACTTATAATGACGAAATCCTTACTGCGAGTCGCTCCGAGATGGAAAGCACTGAATAACTAAAGTAAGTATTAAAACTTCTCTCGGCATTTGCAATTAACCTTAATACTTTGAAATGCATTTCCGGCATTAAGTCATTCGATTTTTTTAATGCAAAATTTAAAAAGTGACATCCTCTCGCCGTAAAAATGGGTCGATGTCATTTCAAATTTTCAAGAGCCAACATTAATCTACTACAGCAGTTCATCGGTATAGTGAACATTTGCCACCGCTTTAAACCACGATTAGAACAATTAACCACGATAAGATACTGTTTTAATTTTACAATCGTATACAATTTTACAATTTTTAGAATTTTTGAAATTTTAAAATTTAAAGTTTTAGATTTTTTAATTTTAGAATTTTTGAATTCTAGAATTATAAAATTTAAAAAAGTTTATATCTTTAAAATTTAAGTTTACTGAAATTATAGAACTTGGGAAGTTTTGGAATTTTGGATTTAAATTTAAGAACTTAAGAATTTTAGAATTTAAGAATTTTAGTACTTTAGATTCATAGTCATAGATTTTTATAATTTTTAAGTTTTAGCATATTAGAGTTGAGGAATTTTAAATTTTTTGAATTATAGAAGTTAGAAGTTAATTTTTCAATTTTACAATTTTAAAATTTTACAACTATAAAATTTTAGAACTTACGAATTTCAGAATTTTTTTATTTTAAGAATTTTGGAGTTTGGGCGTTCTAGATTTAAAGAATTTTAGAATTTTATATTTTCTAACATTTAGAATTTTGGATTTTTAGAATTTGAAATTAGGAATAAGAACTGTGGAAGTTTTAGAATTTTGTAATTTATATTTAAGAATTGTAGAATTTTAGAAATTTTCTATTTTAAAATTACAGAATTTACGATTTTCAAAATTTCAGAGTTAAGAATTTTAAATATTTTGAATTTAAGAATTTATGGATTATAAAAACTAGAAGTTTAAAATTTAAAAGATTTTAAATTTAAGTATTTTAAAATTTAATAATTAAGAAACTTTCTAGTTTTTAAAGTTTAAGAGTTTTACTATTTTAGAATTTTGAAATTTAAAAATATAAGAAATGGAATTTAAAAATTCGAATTTTAGAATTTAAGAATTTGAGAATTTTAGAATATTAAAAATTCATGAATTAGTAATGTCAAAATTTTAAAATATTGGAATTTGAAAATTTTGAGAATGTTTAAATTTTTGAATCTAGAATTTTAAAATTTAAGAACAATTTTTGTAATTTTAGAGTTATAGAAATTTGGAATTTTTAGAACTTTAAAATTTAAATTTTAGAACTTCAGAATTTGATAATTTTAGAATTTAGGAATTTTACAACTTAAAATTTTCAGAATTTTAGAGTTTCGAATTTTAGATTTTAGGATATAAGAAAACAATTTTAGAATTTTTATAATTTAGAATTTTAAATTTTTAAAATTTTAGAAATATAGAATTTAGAAGTTTTCAATTTTAAAATTTTAGAAACTAAAAATTTAGGAATTTTAGAATTTAAGAATTTTTGAAGTTTTAGAGTTAAGGACTGAACATTTTTGTATTTTAGTTTTAAAAGTTTAAAATTTATAATTTAAGAATTTTAGAATATAAGAGTTTTAAATTTTTAGTACTAAAATTTTAATATTTAGTATTTCAAAGTATCAGAAATTTGGATTTTGGCATTAGATAGAATTGAAGAAATTTATAATTTAAGAATAGAATAGTAAAATTTTAAAATTTTTGGAATTTTGGAATTTTGGCATTAGATAGAATTGAAGAAATTTAGAATTTAAGAATAGTAGAATAGTAAAATTTTAAAATTTTTGGAATTTTAGAGTTTGGGGAATTTATAATTTTTAGTTAGTTTTAGAATATTGGAATTTAAAATTAAGAATTTAAGAAATGTAAAATTTATGGGTTTTAGAATTTGAGAATTTTAGAATAATATAATTTCGGGAATTAGTATTTTCACAACTCTAATATATTGGAATTTTAGAATGTTTAAAATTTTGAATCTAAAATTTACCAATTTAAGAGTTTTTGTAATTTTAGAGTTACAGAATTTTAAAATTGGGGAATTTATAGAATTCTTAGAACTTAAAAATTTAGAATATAAATCTTAGAACTTAAAAATTTTAAAATTTTAGAAATAAGGGATTTTACAACTTAAAAATTTCAGAAATTTAGATTTTCGAATTTTTGAATTTGGCATGTAAGAGAAGAATTTTACAATTTCTGAAATATAAAACTTTAGATTTTTACAATATAAGAAATATAGAATTTAAAAGTTTTCAATTTAAAATTTTAGAAACTAAAAATTTAGGAGTTTTAGAATTTAAAAATTTGAAAATAATCGAATATTTAGAGAATTATAAATGGACATTTTTTAATTTTGGTGTTTTACATTAAAATATTAAAATTTAAAATTTAAGAATTTTATAATATAAGAATATAAGAGTTTTAAATTTTTAGAACTAAAATTTAAAAATTACAACTCAATAGTTTCGAAAATTTGGATTGCTAGAATTTTGGAGTTTTGGCATAAAAGAATTTTATAAATTTAGAATAGAATATTACAATTTTAAAATTTTAGAGTTTTGGATATTTTGAATTTTTAGTTAGTTTTAGAATTTTGGAATTAAAATTTAAGAACTGTAAAATTTAAGAATTTGAAAGTTCGAGAATTTTATAATAATAAAATTTCTGGAATAAGTGATTTCAGAATTATAAAATATTGTAATATGAGAATGTTTAAATTTTTGAATCTAAAATTTAAAAATTTAAGAATTTTAGAGTGTAGAATTTTAATTTTAGAACTTGAGAATTTAAGAATTTAGGAATTTTAGAACTTAAAAATTTCAGAATTTTAGATTCTCGAATTTTGGATTTTGGCATATATAGGAAAATTTAAGAATTTCTAAAATTTTTGATTTCTATAATTTTAGAATTATAGAATTTTAGAAGTTTTCAATTTAAGAAATTAAAAATCCAGGAAATTTTAAAAATTTAAAAATTTAAAAATTTTAAAACTGAAATTTTAGTGTTTTAGAATTTTGAAAAATTTGGAATTTCAGAATTAAAATTTAAATTTTAGAAATTAAGAATTTTAAAATTTTGAATTTCCTAATTTAAGAATTTAAACTTAGGAATTTTTGAGTTTTGGCATATATGTATTATAGTTTAGGAATTTTAGATTTTCTGAAATTTAGATTTTAGAATTTTCAAATTTAAAATTTAAGAATTTCAAAATTTTAGAATTTAAAAATTTTAAAATTATAAAACTAAAAAATTTAAAATTTCTATAATTTTTGGAATTTTAGAATTATAAATAATTTTCGAAATTTTAAAATTTTGAAATTTTAAATTTTAGAGTTTTAGAATATTTAAATTTAAAAAAATAGGAATTTCAGGCTTTTATGAATCCTTGAATTTGAGAATGTTTAAATTTTAGAATTTAAAATTTTAAATTTTGAGAACTTTAGAATTCTTCTTTAATAATTTTGGAGTTTTAAATTTAAAACGATCTACGGACGACCTCTTAAAACAGATTTGGCATTTACGAATTAATTACAGGATTTTTTGACTTAAATTAATGAGATAATATGTAAAATATCTCAAATTAGTAACTAAGATAATAAATTTGCAATTACATATTTAATAATTTTAATCGAAAAATATACATTTTTCTATTTAATCGTTTCTAGAAATCTGTTTCTAGCAGTCGTCCGTAGATATGTGTATGTGACATCGCTTTTATTAAATTTTAGAATTTTGGGATTTTTGGATTTCTAGAATTTTAATTTTAGAACTTTACAATTTTTGAGTTTACGAATTCTAGAAAATGAAAATTTCCGTTATTAGAGTTAAAAAAATTAGATTTTCTGAAATTAAGAATTTTAAATGTTTAGAATTTTATTAAACAGTTTTAAATTTTAGAATTTAAAAATTTAGGTATTTTAAAAATTTTGAAATTTAGAGTTTTAGAATTGCTATTTTTGAATTCAAATCGTAGAATATAAGAATTTTAAAATTTTAGAGTTAAAATTTTAAAATTTAGAACTTGAGAATTTAAGATTTTTAGAATTTTGGAGTTTTAGCATATCAGAGATCAGTTTAATTATAGAATTTAGAAGTTTTAAATTGTACAGTTGTAGAATTTCCAAATTTTATATTTTTAGAATTATAGAATTTTTAAATTTTTTAATTTTTAATTTTATAATTCTGTATCTGATTAGTTAAAAGCAATTTTATATTTCATTGAATAATGTGGAAGATTTTTATGTACCAATTCTTCTTCAGGGGCCATACTCAAACTAATCCGATACAAAATTTAAATCAATTAAGATATTTCGTTGAATCGTACTATAATCGGAATAAAGACTTCTAGAAGCCCTTAAATCTCCGATTCCCCAACAAATATTTATGACGTATAACACTTTAATCTATTCCTTAATATAAATGCTATTTATAGTCATGGGGTCATAAAAATAATCCGAATTGGTACTAAAATTAATTATTTTTTTCGATGAACTTCTCATTTTTGATTTGAGAGTAGTGTTTTATCTATCATGCGGAATATCGGCACATTTGTTTTTGTTCTGTCATTAAAATATGGCGGCTTTGCTATGATAATAGAATTAGTTTTGATTTAACGTATCGAAAATAGAAAATATGTGGAAGAAATTTGATGCAGTAAATGTTCATAAATTTTTATAATACCTTAATATTTTTGAGGTTAGATTTTAGGGCCAACGTCAAATAAATAAGAAATCACGACGTTCTGGGCCAACATCATAAAGTCCATAATCTGGGGAACCGATGCTGATTTGGTATTAGATTGAGAGCCAATGAGTCGCGGTGACATGTAGCTTCCATGACTATGAACAAAATTTTCTAATTCATTTAGTGTTGTATGTAATGCCTAATTCATTTAGCGTTGTATGTAAAATAAATGTAAAATAAAGTAAAATTCTTTTCAAAATAAAACTACTTATTAAAATATGCACATTTGGAACACCCTGCAAATTTGATCATATTTATTTATAATTGAGTGGTATAAACTAACCTAATAAACTAAAGTTTTAAAAGTACATAAGTATTTAATCGATTTACGTACTGTTAAATTTATTTTATCAGGTAGATGCAAAAAAAACCTAAATTTATGCTGAGACCCTCTATGCTGACAGAAAAATTTGATATCAATCTCTGACAATAATCATATCAGTATATGTACAGATGTATATATACCACACAACCAGAATACGGCGACATAATTTAATCTCACATCTAAATGTATTTTCAACAAAGTATTATTTTTCAAATTGCATTTAACCCGATTGAAATCCTATAAAATTTCAATTTTCGATTCTAAAATTTCTTTTGAACAGCAGGAAACACCTTTTTTATAATATATTTTATTTATATATTTACATACCTTTTATCTAGCTTTAGCAACATTTTATTTTTCATATTTCTTTGAATGTAAAATAAAAATGAAAAATCGTTTGCCTGAGATGAAATGGAATATTTCCATTAGTAATCAAAGAAACAAATTTTTAGAAATTTCTTTCTTGATTCTCCGGATACCCGCCCAGCACCGCATGGTGAATAATACAAGAGAGTAAAATATTCTTTTATCGATTTACCTCACCCCCAATTATTTTTTTTATGTTGCTTGCCTATAGATACCAAACTATATAATGTTTGTATACAACTTACATATTTGTAAAACTATAAATATTCTAATACATAATATTAAAAAAATGGAAAGGGTTTAGCAAAGGCATACAACACATAACTTCAATATTAAGATTACTTAAAAGTCTTGGATAAACTAACACGTTTTGCATACGCCTTTTAAGATGAGAGGTAGTTTTACACACATGACTGCAAAACTATCTGATTAGATTTGAAAATCTCCTCCATTATGCAATATACTTTCCTTTCTTTGTATTATTGCGGGAAAAGAATAAATTCTAAAGAAATCTAGGACTGCTAAAGTAAACTGTATTTAGGTCATAATTTATTATACGAAACCACTTCAATGGGATTGTTTAAATTTCAGTTGAAACGATTTATGAAGCTTTTTCCAATCTTCATGTTATGTGTACGTAATGTACATAGAAGGAAACTGGCGAAGAATGAAAATTGATTGCTTTTATGTGAAATATGGCGTAGTTGGTAAATAATTTATTGAATCTTTAGTTTAAAAACATATATTTTTATTTTTCTTAAGTATCCAATTTCCAATTGTTGGTTTCTTGCCATAAAAATAAGTGACCTTGATATTTTTTTTTTATTCAAGATTACAACTGCCCAGCTCTTCCATTTTCGGCCTTTGACTCTTCTTATTCCATTGGTGGTGCCCAACATACGAAATATGATTCCATTTTCATGCCGAGATAATCATTGTATATGTCTTCTTGCTTTATCCTATATTACCTTGATAACGTATTCTATCTTTAAGTCCTATGAGGGGTGTCCTTTCTAATGTATCATTACAATCCCACGCAGCACTTTATTTTGGAAATATTCTATTATTTGTACATTAGTCCTCTTGACACAATATTCATATATCGTTGGGTTTGGTGAGCGCCGAATTTACCGTCATGTATGACTGATTTACAGTATGAAGGCGGCTACAAATAAAAAATCCGCTAATAGTGAGCAATCATGATGAAATTTAGCCAAGAAGTCATTTCACATAGACGGATCAGGTGAGCGAAGGAAACTTAAAAAACCCAATCCAAAATTTGCGGACCTTGCACTTGAAACAACCGCCAACGGGGTAAATGATAATTAATAAGGCTCAAGAGGGTAAAACCAGAAGCAAGGTAAGATAAAATTTAGTTCAAAAATGAAATTTTGTTAGTCAATATTTAGTCTAGGTACGTTGTAACCATTTTATATGAATAAATAAAATTCACCAAATGTTAAGTACATTCCGGATGAAGATCAAAATTAGTTTAGCAGAAACCCTGAACTCGTGCATTGTCAAAAGTAACGAAAAATTAGAACGAATACAGTTTCCAATTCTAATAATAATTTCAAACAAACTAAATAAAACAGCAAAAAACAATTAGAAGCCGAATCTGAAATTAGTTCCGAAGCCAAAAACCGAAATTTGACAATTTTCCCATTTTACCTTTAACTCTTCTAACAGTTTTTCAAACTGACTCAAAACTATTTAAAGTAAGTTTGTTACAGAAATAGCGCGCTTCATTTATGGGGGATGAGTTTTCCCACCTATAAAACATTATTTAAAATTCAAAAAGTAATTTGTATTTTTACGAGATATTCAAAACACTTTAAATCGGCTAGGGATGAGAATGAATATATTGCTTCAGTCTAGGATCCAAACAAAATACAATTTTTAATTTATTGATGCTTTCATCCAAAAGTTTTTCAGTGCCTGTAGGAAAACGCGTGTAATAAATAATCACGTTCGGTTTTATACACCTGCCATATTTTCAGCGCATTTTTTGTGTTTTAAGGTAATGAATTTTTTTTGCTTGATAATAAGCGCTATAAATATAAAATTATGACCAATAAACACGTTCATTGTTTACCATAATCGAACACACAGCAAAAAACAAATACAAAAAAAAACATTGCTTTACAATTTACGATTTTAATTAATCGTTACCCAAAAATAATGAAAATGAAAAGCAAACATTTTCCAAAGTATTTTTCCATTTTTTTGTTGTTGTTTAATTTTTTTTATTTTTTTTTTTTGTTGATATTTTAATGAATTTTTTATTTTGTGCAAATTAATTTCGTGCTTTGCTTTTCGCCATTAATTAATTCAGCAACACTAAAAAAGAAGAAAGGAAAAATTGTGGCATAAAATATGCGAACGGGAACAAAATTTATGTAAAAATCGGATGTTTTAATGGAATTTGAATAAAAATATTCAAATCATTGTTTGATGTATAACATTCTTCCTATACTAGAATTTAAACAAAAACATTAAATATCTTAATTTATTAACAGTTCAAAGCACCGATATAGAGGCTGCGCACAAGAAGTGGTATACTGTTTTCAGTTTCGGTGTGTGATCAAGGTTTTAAATTAAATTAAACCGTTTGGTATATGCCGCTTAGTAAAGAATACAAGAAAGAAGGTTATGAAAGTATGTCTCAACCCGCAGATCTATGGGAGCTGGCTAAGATTTAACAGACAGAAACTTTGGATATTCTATCCGGCTCATGTATCGTGTGTAGAATAATCATATCCCGTATTGGATAATCGGTGTATGAAACATTGCAACTCGCGTATTTCAATGCGCACGACTTCGCTGCTTCCCTTAAATCAGCAACCCATGTATAGTATATGTATCGGTTGGCGGCATTTTCATTTTCATCAATTTGAATATACTGTTAAAAATAAGGTTAACCAATAATATCACTTAGCTTTTCAACGTCCATTTTAGTTTCACCATACAGCTTCATCAATACATGGAAAGTTTCGGACCATTTTTTGGATAAAAACACGAATTTCGTTTACCATCATGCTTTACTTCATTCGCGATGAAATGTTCTGCGCAACATACTCGAATGTTTCCCTCGTCTTATCGAATTTGTGAAACGATGATACACACTTTATGCTTTCAGCTGGATGTTACTTCATTTGCTCCATGAACGTTTGCAAAAAAACTTGCTGACTTTTCATCATTTGCTGCATAACCGCTTTTACCTCCTCCATTTTTCTCTCGTATTAAAATAAACCCATGGTCACATTCAGCACATTCTGCACTTAAAGTTTTTTTTTTATTTTTTTTTTTTACTGCACTCGCGATGATTCAAATCGAATTATTTTTCGATTGATGTTTTTTGACAATGGTATTCAACAGATTGAATGTGGTGAAAGTGATCTGTTTTTATTAGATGCTACGAGCTGAACTGGCAGGACATTTCTTGTAAATCAGCTGCAAATAGCGGAGTTTGCATCATATACTGTAGTTAGATCATATACTGTAATAAACGTCCGTTAACCTGGCATTGACACGACAATATGCTCATATACAATGTAATTGCAGCATCGTAATAATAAGATAAAAAAACGATCACAGTTAGTTGGATTTAATAATCCTTAAAGACGAAAAATACTAAACCATAAACTTTATTTTAAAGTTCATGGCAAAAAAGTTGAATTAAGTTTTTTGATATTCGATTTATGTCATTATTCCCATGATGTACATTACATTGTACTTCAATAATATTCTGAATACTTTGTATATATCCATTCGTATATAAAGGAGGTGAAAACTTATTTAATTTAATTTAATTTCCACAAGTTATTTGATTTTCCTATACGTCACCGAAATAGTTTTCCGCATACGTATTTTCTTCAGTAAAATCGTAAAACTTTTTCGAATACCTCCATACAAATCAAAAGTTTTTTTTTTATTATTACTTTTCATCCCTCGGTATGCCAATTTCATTATAGTTTATTACAGAACCAAATTTCCTTCCCTGCGATGTTACACTGGCTGGGAAATAAATTGTGCATATATAGAGCTTGGTATGGAGTCTCAAAACTACTGTAGTGTAGTGATTTATAGGATTTGTCTTTGTAATGAAATTAAATTTATTTTTCACTTATTCGGGATTTCGGATTTCCGTTCCATTCATCTCTGATTTAAAAATATGATTTATAAAGATAAAATCCACCACACCACCGAATATAAAATTAGAAGGAATGGAAGAACTTTAGTTTTTCCGGAATTTTAATAAATGGAAGTGACGAAGAAAAACTAATCTTTTATAAAAATGTTATGTGAATGTTGATTAATGATATGATCCGAGATTAGAGCGAGAGTAATAGCGTCTTAATTTATGATAATGAATTGGATAAGCCAGAAAATGAAAATTATTTCATGGAAATCATATTTTTATAGATTTCTATCGGAACATCAAATACATAAAGCTTTTGAGGAATTTTATTTTCTGCTTAGATGAAATTCAACCTTTCTGTATTTATCTGAGTACAGCATGAAATTTGATGGACGTAAATTTAAAAAAAAAATATTTTCTAAGACAATACGGTTGAAACAATACTCACCTATCTATAGACGAATAAAATTTCCTTTTTAACTTTTATGTGCGCCATAACATTATCTTTATGTACCCATTGCTTTGAACTTTTATGTCGTAAGTAAACGGTGTACGTGTTAAAAAAAATACAAGACGATGCGCGCCATATCATGTTTCGCTTGTTAAATCGTAAATGGTGAAATTAATTTTTAGGGGGTCGCTCGAATATTATTTCTAATGGTGCGTCTATTACGTTTATTACTTTCTGTTGTACAATAATCACTTTATATTAAATTGCGTTTGGGTAATGGCCGGACGATATGTGCGGTTTGTCAATTTTAACTGTTTGCTAATTTCTTTATTATATTTATACACACTTGACAGTGATTTGTTTAGAACCTTCCGTAAATTTACAACCGTGAAGTAGAGCAAAGGAAATTCTGTCTGATGCAGTCAACGCATTAAAAATACGAACTTGGAACGTTCTTAGCCTTTTAAGAACTAGAACTCAAACTTCAATGGTCTCTGAAAGTGGCATGCAAGACACCAACAATGATTATACTTTCCATTACAGCAGCTGTCAAAATGGAGGAGAATTTGGGGTTGGCTTTCTCATTCAGTGGCGCGTGAACATGACATTAAAAACACCGTGAGCAAATTTAATGCAAAAAGCGGTAGGAGTACAGCAAATACATTGCATATCAATCATAAGAACTTGTACCTCATCCAGTAAAAATAACAGCCAATGCCTCTGATCGTCCGTTTCATACATAAATTTTTTCATAAATTGGAAGATCCTATAGAGATTTTTGGCCGAATTTTATAGATGGCACCGCAAATGGCAGCTTTCATATATTATAAAATAATTTTGCAACAATACTGCAGTAATCAATTTTCGAAATGTAAGCGGGAATGACGAATTTTGACAGAAAAACGTTTTTCAACGAAAATTCTGTCTCTGTACAGCCCAGATGGTTTCATTGGTCGTGATAAAACTTCATACGTAAAAATTTTTTCAAATTTGGTGATCCGAATGAGTTTTGGATGAAGTCACTACACTGGAAGTGATAGCTTCCATATGACTTTTGGCATTTTTCCATTGGAACTGACAGCTTTACTATAGGAGCTTTTTCTTTGTTTGCAAATATTTTGAAAAATATTACATTTGCGACAAAAAAGGTTGTGAACTAACAGGTTCTAAATTAACTTTACAATGTGTCTAAATCAAACCATTATGTCAAAAAACTGTTTGAGTAAAAATTTTGTCCCTGTACAACCCCTACGGATTGATTGTTTGGCTTCAAGCTTATTTTCCACAAATTGGAAGATCCACCGGAAGTGGCAACGTAACGAGGAGCTTTTTTATTTTTTTGCAAATATTTTGAAAAAAATATATATTATGGGAAAATTGACTATATGCACTAAAATATTCTAAATTAAATTTATAGCAATATAGGTTCAGATCAACTGACCAAAATTTAAGCGAAGCGAGCTTTTTGATTAAATGTTCGTGTCCTCTCTATATAGAGAAATATTGTTTGGAAGAGCTTCAGTTTTTAGGGGCAGATTTTGGGAATTGAACTAGTCCAATATATTTTATTTTATTTCGTAAAACCTAATATCACTATAAGTATCATCATAACTGAACTATGTCCGGAACAATCGAAATTCGAAACTTTCAGCTATCTCAAAGTATAAACGTGACCCTGTGAACATCTCACGGATATCTGTTATTTATTTTTACAATAATTCGGGTTCGTTGCTTATTCGAGAATGTCAATTGGGTAATCCAATTGGCAAATCTATCTGACGAAGTAGGTGAGACCCCGTGATTATCTCTAGTGCATTCACGATTTTACATACTGCGCCGAACTGGGGGAGCAAGCCGCCCAACGTCATAAGCTGCATCACATAAACGTCGGGTTCTTTACTTGGGTCCGATACAATGCGAGTTGTAATCGATTTATTCGGATTATTCACCGCAAATATGGTTCACTCATACGGTAACAACTTATGCGCAAAGCACTTGGCCGGATAATGCCGAATTTTCTCCTTTATGATTTCGGCCAAATCATGGTTTCCTTGCATGTTTTTTTCGAGACACGCTAAATGTATTTGTGCCATATAGTTAAACTGTCTGGGAGCCGCACTTCATCATATTTGCAGAGCAGGCCTATTTCAAACCGGTGCTCCTGGCGAATCGTGGTTGCTTCCAATACCAACGAGCGCACGTCTATTCATTCTAGTTCCGAAAATGATGTCAGGCTGTGTTAGGATGTTACGCTTTGTAACGAAAAATCCGTTGATCACTGTTGCAATCACACATGTGGAAACTGTATTGGTAATGTGTTGACGGCATAGTAGAATCGGCTGCTTAGTTTTGGTAATAAAAACCGCGCATAGCCCACCCTAATCTTGTTTTGGTAGTCGCCGGTTGTTTCGAGGTTCCTTCGCTTTCAATTCCAATGATAATGCGAGGGTCCGCTTGGTAGTATTCCTGGATCGGAGTTCCCCGTAGATGATGATACATCGGATATTTTTTGCGCTCCACCGATTGCATCGGTAAATTTATATTGCTGGTAATTCGGACGTTATTCATGCGGTATTTTGAACCCGCTTTAAATATTTTCCCGATATTTGCAGCAAAACTACCTCAGAACCCTTTTCTTCTCGAACAGTGTCTGCCGTCCATTTCAGGCGCAAGGTCGCAGGTGTTTCTTTTAATTCGAGCTCTCTTTCGCTAATTCTATATCTAAAAGCATTAAAGATGAGTCTTCATTAAGAGTAGAGCAGAGTTACCGAAATTATTCGGAAAAAGCGTATTTGTTGTGATCGGCGTTGGGCATTACAATATAAAGCGCAGTTATCTACGGGTTTGACGTGTTCTTTCACATCGGATCGTAGAAGCAGTGGGTGGTATAACGCTTTACAACCCTGCGTGATACATTGCTTGACATATTTGCAACGAAAGTGGTCCAACTCACTTTCGGCCTAGCCGTTTTTCTTTTACGGTATTCCAATGTTCACTCCGGTTCATCTTATTGAAACTCTCACAGGTTTTTTACTATATGATCAGATTTTTTACACAGGTGGCATTAATGGTTCAACTACAGTATCTCTTTCACCGCCTGACGTTAATACTGACAGCTGCTTGCGCGATTTCAAAAAGTTAGTTCCCAAACGTGGATAACGTGACGCCTGGCACAGACTGCTGGTAAGCGGCTCAGTATAATTTCATGTGTGGCGGTAACCGATTTGTTACAGGGATGGAATGTTCATTTGTGCCAGTAGTTCGGCTGCTTCGATCGTGACCATAGACTGTCTTGCAAATGAAATTATGGTTTCTAGTTTTTATACTTTCGGCCTCGGTTTGCCTCTGATTTTCTGAAGTAATTTGTAGACGATCACTTCTGAGCAGCGGTACAACATTCTGAAGGAAATTCTTTTTTTTTCTAGCTTTTCGGACAAAATATTATTTTTAATGGCATCTTGCAATGTTTATGACAATTTTAGTCACAGAAAACAAAGAGACCATTTACTCACAATATATCTACAACAAAAAGTAGAAAAATGTACTCCCCCCATTTTTAACCCCAAGCGAACATGTAAAAATACACAAATCCCTACAAAAATCAGATCTTCCTAGGGTCTCGTTTGGCAGCTTGATTTCGTACTGATAAAAAGTTAGTCTACTCATCAGGTGTAACGACCAAACTGCAAAAATTTAACCCTTGCTGTGTACGAATAGTACAAAACTAGAACTTATTGATTTTGCGAATTGTGTCACCAAATCAGAAACTTCTGGAAATTCACACTATTTATGTGTAATACAATATTATTAAGAAGTTATAAAAATCGTCCGTGATATCAATTATAATTTTTCGGCTTTTTGGACAAAATTTTATTTTTAATGACATCTAACAATGTTTATGACTATTTTAGTCACAGAAAAAAAATAAAAATTATAACTAATAACTCGGATGATTTTAAAAACTTCTTAATAAGTTCTCAAGGAAGTTATCACATCCGAAAATGACGATGGTAAAAGTAGACGGCAATTCACAGCCTTTAGCGCGTTACCTTTTTTGGCCATTGCGATGGTTACCCGTTGAGTGTGTAAGTTCCCTGGAGACTGCATGTCTTGCGGCTAGCTGATCAGCAACATTGGTGCCGCTAAAGCATTTGGAACTTGGAGTTGTGGTCTATTCATAAAACGCAGCTGGTTATACTGAGGTCCGTATATTTGAAATGGGTAGCTATTTGACTCCTCTCGGGGTACCGTTTGTTGTTGCTATGGTGATTGAGCGGTCCTCGATATCGATACGTTCGCCACTTGGTTCGACGCCATTGAAGCCGTATCCTATGTTTGAGGTGGAACTTGTTTAGTTGCTGGCTTTTTCGACTGATTTTGGTGTTGCTCAACCAAGTTACTGACGTCCTCATCGTTCGACTTAGGCTCATAGTCTTGATCAAATTCTGATTCATCGTCAGTTTGCTACTCGAGGAACTTTTTGTTTATATAATTGCAATCGTCGGCTTCCCTTTCCTTACGTCTAATCTCTTATGGCTTGCGAATTACCGTCAGATCCTGAAGTTACAACTGTATTCTCTATGCTTGAGGATTTTGTAAATCACGCACTTACGGATCTACACCACCACATACAAAATGAAGCCACTTATCACACTTGTCGCACTGCACCATATCGTCGGTATCAACACGTTCGCACATACTGCAGTTCGATTCCGTGTAATTGTTTAGTACATGGTGGGCCATCTGTTAGTCCTTTTTTCATTTGTAAATAAAACACACCCACAGGTCGTTGAGACATAAATTTTGTAGAAAAAACTTCATTTCGTTCAAGCATCCAACTAACAAAACGACGACGATTTAAATGGTCTGGTGGCCTCAATTTTTGAGTAAGTTGAATTTTGTATGGATGCAAAGGGAGAACAACATGCAAAATGCTTCGTAATGTGTGATTCGTGAAATGTTTCGTTCTTGTCAACGATGCCTGGTTGATGTACTTGGTTCATTACGAACACTTACATTAACAGCTGCCACTGCATCAGGAGTACGAACTGGATGAACCTGTTGATATGGTCTACGACCTTCCAATGAACCAGTTTGACCAAGAGGACGTCCATGTCGATCAAAACTCCCACGTAATTTAGGAAATGTTGTTGTTTTTCCATGATGATACATGGCATATTTTTGACTTTTCATTTGTCAAAGAATTTTTTAGAACAGACAACATTAAGTACTAAAATTCATTGATTGAAAAAAGGACCAACATGACCACCCTGTACGTGTAGTGACGATCAAGCTGTTTTTGAAGATTTCTCGAAATTGTCCACGCCATCCATTGTATACGTTGATTTATAATTTGAACATGATGAACTTCACGAGTGGTATTTTTTCCTATCAAACCAACCCAATCCAGGAAAATTCAAAGGTAATTTTGTGCGAGAAGGATGGTTTGTTGGTGAATCGATGCTGCTTGGTCCACTCTCTGGATCAATTAAGTATACACTCACTTTATATTTATCTACTCGAATCTTTTCTTTTTAAACGTTGTTGACTTCTGGGCTTTTCGTAAAAAACTCGTATGTTTTTTTCTCTTCTGTCTGTAAATTTTTATATTATTTCGTATCACGGACGCATCCATACATTGAAAAAAATATGTACACATATATACTGAAAACCTACATTAACACTATGAATAGTTATAAAAACTCCTCCGATGCAAGTTTTTGTTAATCTAATGAATCGCGATGCATTAATATTATGAAAAGTTTGATTTAAAAAAAATCTCGTTGAGAATGAAACCGACATAATATTAAAGAAATGAAACAGTATGAAGATGCAGTAATTAATACTATTAACTAAACAAGTTATTATGCCAATGAACAAATTAGAGAAAATTGAAGAATTATTACATAAATTTAATAAAATCGTTGCAACATTTTCATGAATATTGTTACGATTACATGATCGTAACAAGCGCTGTTTGTATTTTTTTATTCCCCACGGTTTGTGTCCTCACTTTCGGAGTTGTTTAATGTTTGTACACGTCGTGGTGATGGCGCGAGGGTGAGAGAGATGATGGGAGAGAGAACAGTGTGCATCGGGTGTGTGCAAAGTAAAACGTTTTGGAAAAAATGTTTTTCTTATATGTCTCTCTTTTTTATCAACGAAAATTTGATATAAAGGAGAGACAGAGAAGAGAGATTAATTTCTTCTAGAACGTTTTGCTAGCTGTGCGGCGTGAGAGTTTTTTTTATTCATTCGAGTTTTGATTTTTAAACAGTCGAGTTGTGATTGTTAAAAAAAAATAATATTCGGGTGGTTGATTGATGGAGTCAAGTTTTTTGTGATTAAACGCGGGTTCACGTACGTGATCAAAAAAATTTGATCACAATATGAAGTTAGAAACAAAAACTATTGCTCCAAATATTAAGCTATTTTACTTGACGTTTCATTTGTCATTTTCAACCATTTTAATTTGTGTGTTGTGTGTGGCTGTGGTGACGACTGACAATTAAATAAAATAAAATAAATCATTCATTTCATTTTCATCAACATTCGTTCAAGGTTGAGTTTGCTAAATCACAAGTCGAATGAATGAGTGATAAATTGATGAAAAGTTTTGAAGGTGCCCGTAACAATCTGTTTCAATTTCGGCATTTGCAGTTGTGTCACAATTTGTCGGATTTAAGTAAAATTCCGAGCCCAAAGATCGTGTTAGCTTCTACTTCCGATATTGAATGTGGATAAGCACGTGATTTGTTTGTACATTGAGCTTCAAATTCTAACAACAGCATTATTCTAACGAATCGTACCTCGCCTGGGAATTTTGCTCGCGATTTAATAGAAAACGGTTTGAATGTGCGTATAATTACTATACGAACAATATGCGATAGTATAAATATAAAATAAAATATGTATTTCATTTTTCATAAAATAAAGACAAAAGTGGAAAAAAAATTGATTTAATTCAGTCTTGTCCGATCTAGTCAATCTAATTATTTATTACTCTACCCTTCACTCTTCTGCTTATTGTGGTAAGGGATTACAGTTGGCGCCGTGCATCGGAGTGATTATTTTATGGTGGCTAGTTAAATTCATTTGTACCAGCTGGTTGCCTATATCTGCACCTTTCGAATCCTTCGTAGTACGTCCAAATCGCTTAAATTATTGCTGTAATATTCATTCAAAAGTTAAATGGAGATAATTTAGTGATTTAAACAAACGATCTACTCACATGACTACAGCCGTCAAACGCATATTTAAAATTAAGTTTTCAAGCACATCTAATTTACGTTTATGATTATCCTGTTTTACTGTAATATTAGCGATGTGGCACAGAATCGCTTGAAATGGTAAGTGATCGCGGCTGTCCTATTTCCGAATTTTATTCAATGTAATAATTCCGCAATTACACAACATTTTAGTACACAAGATATTTTGAAAATACGTCGCACAAAATTACAAATTGTTTTCACAATTTTAATACATTTATTAATATTAAAATTAATTAATTATGTAATCGCACGACAATATTTAAAACACCAAATGCCGACAATGAAAATGGCGTGTGTTTTGTTTGATTTTGATATTGACGTGAGTCATATAGAAATGTCAGAAAAATAGCAAAATTATTTATCCCTTTCCCACTTACCCACACAATTGTGTGGGTAAGACCAAATTATAATATTTTGTATGTGTTTTGAACCAACTTACACATTTGTACATTCCTTTCACACAATTGTGTTGATTGTACTTAAAATCAACCGAAATTTTTTATCAAAAAGCCATTACGTAGTTTTTTCACTTACACATTTGTGTGGTTTGGACTTAAATTTAGCGTATTTTTTTTTTTTTTTTTGTAGAAAAAGGGATTTAATGAGCGTCATTGTTGCTCATAATTTGTTTTTTGTTTTTTCTATGTTGGATGCTTGCGATCAAAAATTTGCCCAAAGATAAAAATATTTCATCTCAGGCGGGGAAATTCGAACGATTTGATTGGCTTGATTCGCGAATCATTTTTTGATCACATACGTGAACCCGCGTTAAAAAAAAAAATTCGAAATAAATGATTGTAAACTTTGAAGTTTTGTATTAAATTTATTTATTTAAAATTTAAAATTTTGAGAATTCTAATAGATGTGTATTAATAGCTTAATGTAATTTTATAATTTTATAAATATTAATTTATTGAATAAAAGAAAAAAAAATAATAACAAATACAGTGGTAATAAAATAACGCAAATATTTTTTTTTGGTGTTGTGGGGAGTGCGGTGCGCGCTCAAATTTGATTGTTACAGCAAAAGAAAGTAAATTGGTTACCTAATGTTAACGGCTACAAGTGAAGACAGATATTTCACCTAAAGATAGCGGTTGGGTAGTGTTTTGCTGCAAGTAAATTGTGTGTAAAGTCTTCGTATAAGAAGAAAGTTCAAGATTGAAGAAAATTTAAGTGGCTAGTATTATGTGTGTTAGTCGATACCATTACAAGTGTTAAATTAAAATTGCTCCCCAATTATACAACAAAATCCCAAACACCGTTTTGCGTAACAGTGAAAGTGCCGCAACAATACGGGTGGTCAGCCGGCCATTTGTATTTATTTTTGGTAACGGGGAGAGGCCCCGCAACATACGGATAGCCAACCGGCTATTCGATTTATTCGATTTTTTTGGTATCGGGGAGAGGCCCCGCAACGGTAATCGGTGGTCTGCCGCAACGGTACCGGTGGCCAACCGGCTATTGGTTCGTTTTGGTATTGGTGAAAGGCACCGCAACGGTCCGGGTGGGGCAAGGCCGCCTGAGGCATGACGGCCGCTCAAGGCCGCAACATTTTTTTATATATCAATATTAAGGTACAATTTTTTATTTTTATTTTTTTAATTTTTTTGATTTTATTTTTTTATATATTTTTTTTATTATTTTCATATATATATATATAATTTTCAAAATTTTTGTGATCGAGCGCCGCACAGCGGGTGCACGCTCGATGCGCATTGCTCTCTCTCTCTCTCTCGTTCTCTCTTATCGTGGTGCGGGTGGAGGGGGAAGTTGTTTCTTTTTTTCTGTGTTTTTTTTTTCCTCATCTTAAATAAAATGAATTATTAAAATTTTCGGAAATGGTATGATGGGAGCGGAGACTCCCTCTGTGTCGGCATAGGGTTTGCGGTCCCTTGGTGCCCGCATCCGATTTCGTAACCAGGGCTTGGCCCCGTTTGAATTCGGATGGGATGGATGCGCGCACTAAGGCACCTCTCTCTCTCTTATGATTATTTCGTTGTTCGTTCCTCAGGTTCCGGCCGACGAATTTCGGCGGAACTCCGGGTTTATTATTATTATTTGCGGTTTAATTTGTATTAATCACGGTGTAAGCCAGGAGCCATGCATGCCTCAAACCCCACGGCCCTTCGCACTTCTCCCTGAGAACGTAGCCGGCAAAAATCACCGTGGAGGCCTCTGCATGCGCTTAGTGAAATCTGCAGGTTGACAGTAGCCAGCCTGTAACAGTGGCGCCCAAACAATGTCGCGAATTTTAATTTTTTTTTTAATTTTTTTATTATTTGTAGCTTCACTCCCTTTGGCGTGCGCGTCCAGTGTCGAAACCGGTGTTTCACACTGTTTGAATTCGCATGGACGCGCACACCAAAGCCAGTCTCCCGGTTGGCATTCCCCATCTGCGATCGCAACCAGCACGGGCTGTTTGATTGCGCGTAGATGGGGGTGTCATACCCCTATTCTTTGGACATCCGACTTCCGAGCTCTTTCCCATTTCCACTATGTTGTGTCCGATTGTGGTGGAGCTCGGATGTCATTTGTCCGGGGTTTAGTTTGTTAGCTTCATTTTCCCTAGCCCCGAAATTTCTCGAGCGGAATTTGAGGAACAACATTTTATTATTATATTATTATTATTTTTATTATTTTATTATTTTAGCCGACACGGAGTGGGATCTCCCTCTCCCATCATACCATCCGATTCGTATTTTTGATTCAAATTTTAGTTGATTTTTGATATTTGTTTGATTATTGATATTTCAATATTTTATTTTTGATTTAGCTTGGGGTTGTATTGGAACCCGCGGTACGTGATAGTACTTCAATTTATTCTATTATATTTTTCTTCTCTTGATTATATTTTTTTTTTTTTTTTTTGAATTTATTATTCTGCCTGCGCATCGTTGGGTGTGCTGGTAGTCTGGGATTTTTTCTTTCTTTTCTCTCGTATCGTTTTTTAGTTTTAACGAGCCCCCCCCAAATTAGGTTCTCATCGAACAGCGCCACTTTCGGGGGTATCTCGTCCTATCCGTCGTTAAACTAATCGTGGGAATACTGGACCCACAAACCACCACAAGGTAACCATTCCTTCCTCCTTTTATTATTATCTTATTTGTATTTTTTTTTTCTTGCTACTTTGCCTACTTATCTGGGTGTGTTGGTAGTTTCATTAGCTACGTTATTATTATTATTAAATTTTGTTTATTATTATTATTTTGTATGAATTCAAATCCGTGGGATACACCAGAAAGACCTCAAAGACGTACAGTGTGGGATAACTCGGACGTAGAACCACGTATCCAACGTAACCATCCGTGGGATCGAGTGGAAGTTAACCAAATTCACATTCGAATTGAGTATTATCCAACGCACGGGGTAACTTTCTGGTTTTTTATCGCGATTTGATTTTCATTGGTTGAATTTTTTTTTATTCCTTTTTTTGTGTTATTAATAAAAAAATATTTCGTGTTTTCTTTTACTATCTAGTTATAGTGGGTGTGGAATATCTTTAGTTGTAATTTCCTTTAACTTAAAACCTTCCGTTTGAGTTAGAGTTATTTTGAAATAAAATTTTTGTATTTTTGAATAAATTTAATAAAGACTACGTCAATATTTTCAACCGAGTTAAATCAAGCGAGCTTATTCCATTATCCCTACCTAATCCAAAATGGACGTAACCTTACTGCAACCAGATGAGATAGAGGTGGAGTGTCTCCTTCGCGATATCCGCTTCGACACATCGGATGGAATTCATCAACTCGAGGAAGCGGTCCGAAGTGAGTAGGCCGAGCTTAAACCAACTCCCGGAAAAATGCATACAAGCGCATCGAAGAAACCGGATATTGAGATCTCAACGTGTCTCAAGAAATTGGAGGAGATTCGGGAAGAGATCACCCTTTTGGGCCCGACTACGAAGGATCCCTTATTATTGGCCCAACGTTACCATTCCAGGTTGTTGCATTTGTCAGGCCGGCTTAGTCGCGCATTCAAATCACCGAAATACGAGCAGTCCGCGCGTAAGGTACATCAGGCATGTTCCGAATTATTGAACAGTCTGCAGATATATCTGGATGATCAGGAAAAGCTCAACGATTCCATCGCAAGCGCGAAGGGCGTACATTTCGCGTTAGACCTATCTCCTCCAGACGACCTGAACAACGAAAATAAGGACATAGTGGTCGACGACATAGGTAGTGATGACGATTCCGTGAAATCACGGCAGATGGAACGCAGGTCCACGCTAGAGGAACTGCTGGACCAAATCCCGGTGGATAGTTTGAAACAAGTGCTCGCTGCAAAACAAGCCCATGTACAGACTGCTCAAGTGGCAAATGCAGAGACCACACTCTTGGAATCCATGCTGCACAAATTCGAATTGGTATCACAGCAGCTGGTAAAGTTGGATCAACGGCAAACCACCCTGCAGACTCAGATCACCGGAAGTAACCCGTTCTCCCAAGACATCCCAATTCAAACCGTACACGATCGAGCGCCTCCAACGTCCACCAGTTCGCCAGTATCGCCAAAATTTGTCGATCGACGTTTGTTGTCCGGTAGTGGATTAAGTTTCACGGGATCTCCATCGGGAATTAACATCGATATGTTCCTGTTCCAAGTTGATACCATCGCTTCATCTCGGGGATTATCCGAACAAATTTTATTGTTAGAGCTCCACACCATTCTAAAAGACCTCGCGTTGCAGTGGTACTGGACATTTCGTAAACACAACCCGCACGCGACCTGGTCAGAACTACGAAGCGGAATTATCGAGCGCTTTCAAGATCGTCGCACTAACTACGAAATCCGCAGAATGGTCGAAGCACGAAAGCAACAACCCACGGAAAGCTTCTTGGACTTCTACAACCATGTGTGGACTCTTACACTACAATGTCGCACACCGTATTCCGACGAAGAGCTCATCCAAATCCTCATGAACAATATGAAGCCGACGTTACAATATCATCTTACCGATCGCCAGTTTAGCAGTATTAACGAGCTGATCAAGAGCTGTTCTGCTTGGGAGGAGTCTTTCCGGCGGCTCAAAGCTCCGGCGGATCCTGCAATCCATCCACGACGCGTGATCAATGAGTTATCAGGCAGTCCGTATGATGATGTTGGAGCATATGACTCTTATGAGAATTATCCCTTAACTGATGTTCTACCCGATAACTCAGTATCCGCAATTCAAACGGGGAGCAGGTATCCGTCGGCAGCGGCGAGACGTTCGGGCGGACAAGCCCCAGCCGACAGTTCTGGGTTAGTCTACAAACAACATGCAAATTACGGCAAAAATATCGTGTGTTTTAATTGCTCAGATATGGGACATACATTTATGGATTGTCAACTAGCTCCCGTTGGATTGTTTTGCTATCGATGTGGGCTTCGAGGAACGATATCTGCGCGTTGTCGACGTTGTGCTGATGAAAGAAACGTTCAATCAAGATTGTCGGAAAACCAGAACAGTGGTTCTTGGAGGACTGGGCCACGAGAATCACCACAACCACAACCGCAACCCAGACTGATGTTACCACGGACAAATCCACTCAAACCGATTCTGGAGGATGCAGCGAGCAATACGGACGCGGAAATCCGCTCCTATTCGAATCCGACGAAGAAGTAAGCTCGTCTGCCAGCAATGATTCCTTTCCCGATCCTTCTTCCCCATCCAATCCTCTTTCCCTTCCTGTCGCTCCTAAATTTTTCTATAATGCTCCATCATTGGCAAAGTTAGATCGTTTAAAGCGTTCCAAGAAATACTGGAACCGTCGCGTCGCAATGAGAAATGACGTGATTTCCTCCGTTCTATTCTCCGAGGGTAGTGACACTCGGCCTTACGCCCAGGTCTTAATAAATAAGATTCCTTTTAAGGGTCTTCTCGACAGCGGGGCGAGTGTCAGTGTTCTCGGGAGTGGATCGGAGAAACTTATGTCAAATCCCTTTGTTGAAATCCATAACTTTCCTTCCACTATAACTACCGCGAGTGGCCAAGTCCAACGAGTCTTTGGTTATATACGAGCTAACGTCGAATTTAACGGAGTTACTAAATTTATGAATTTTCACGTTGTCCCTTCCTTGGAACAACCGCTTTATTTGGGTATCGATTTTTGGAATCGTTTTGGAATTTCCCCAAAAATCTCCGCGTTAAATAATTCGGACGAATTAGGTGAAACTACCAACACACCCAAATTCCATATTTTAACATCTGATGATCGTCGTAAATTGGATCTCATTCGCGAATATTTTCCGAGCAGCGATATTTTAGGTTTGGGCCGCACATCCCTCATCACTCATATGATCGATGTCGGTTCCGCAAAACCAGTCAAACAACGTTTTTATTCCGTGTCCCCAGCTATCCAGAAACTCATGTATGCCGAGTTGGATAGGATGTTGTCTTTAGGGGTTATCGAGGAGTCACAAAGTTCCTGGTGTTCACCGGTCACGTTGGTGCGTAAGGCCAATGGGAAAGTTCGTCTGTGCTTGGATGCTAGAGAACTGATCAAGGCAACCGTCAAGGATGCGTATCCGCTGCCCATAATCAACGGATTGTTGGGTCGTTTGGGACACACCCGATTCATTTCGGCGATTGATTTGAAGGATGCCTTTTGGCAGATCCCACTCGACCCAGCATCCCGCGATAAAACAGCGTTTACGGTTCCTGGACGGCCCTTGTATCAGTTCAAGGTGATGCCGTTTGGCTTATGCAACGCACCACAGACGCTTTGTCGCTTGATGCACCGCGTGATCCCGTATCAACTGCACGATAAGGTCTTTGTGTACCTCGATGACCTTCTGGTCACATCCTCCACTCTGGCTGAACATTTCGATTTGCTACAACAGGTTGCTGGATATCTGAAGGACGCTGGTTTAACAATTAATTTGACCAAATTTAAGTTTGTGTTGAAAGAAGTAGACTATTTAGGTTATATTGTGGGTGATGGCTGCCTCCGTACAAACCCAGATAAATGTAAAGCTATTCTGGAGTACCCTATTCCGAAAACGACGAAACAGATTAGACGTTTTCTGGGAATGTGCGGATGGTACCGTCGCTTCATTCCAAATTTCGCCTCCTTAGCTTCTTCTCTCACCGATCTTACTGGTAAAAATACTAAAGTATGTTGGTCTGCAGCTGCTGATTCTTCCTTTAACGCTCTCAAAACCGCCTTATCAACTGCCCCAGTTTTGACTCATCCTGATTATACAAAACCCTTTTTTATTCAGTGCGATGCCAGTGCCGTTGGGGTCGGTAGTGTCTTATTTCAGGTGGACGCCGAGGGGGTGGAGCGGCCCATTGAGTTTTATTCCCATAAGCTCAATGCGGCGCAGCGAAACTACTCGGTGACCGAGCTGGAATGCTATGCTGCCGTCCTCAGCGTGCGAAAATTCCGTCCTTACGTGGAAGGCTATCCGTTCGTCATTTATACCGACCATTCCAGTTTGCGCTGGTTAATGAGTCAAAAGGACCTCTCCGGACGTTTGGCGAGATGGAGTCTTAAACTCCAAGCGCTGGATTTTCAGATTGGATACCGAAAAGGTTCAGTTAACGTTGTACCTCATGCGCTGTCTCGAGCTTTTCCGGATGAATCCGCTCCTTGTGAGGATGATTCCGAAAGTAAGAGCACGCCTGATCCTGGTGCCCAATTTGAAGATTCAGTCTTGTCGAGTAAAAACATCGACCCTTCCGTGAATGCGTTAATACCTTCTTCAGTCCCCATTCTGCACGTTGATCAAAATTCGGTTGCGTTCCAAGATCCAGATTACGTCGATCAGATCGCGAAAATTCGTTCATTAAAAGATTGTTCGCACAACTATAAGATCCAGGATGATGAATTGTTGATATCCCCTTCGTTTGGTTTTAAATATACGGATACCGACCTTTCGAATTGGAAACTTGTTATTCCTAATTCCTTAACTTCAACGCTTATCGAACAGGCTCACGTACCTCCCACTTCAGCACATTTAGGCGGCAGCAAAACTCTCGAACGCCTTCAGCGTCAATTCTTCTGGCCTCAGATGGCAAAACAAGTTAAACAGTACGGTGCTAGCTGCACTAAATGTAAAATGAACAAAGCTGTTAATTTCTCTACACAACCAGCCATGGGAGCTCAGGTTACGTCAACTCGCCCGTTTCAAAAACTATATGTCGATTTTTTGGGTCCGTATCCACGTTCGAAACTCGGCAATACCTGCATCGTTATCATCTTGGATCATTACTCAAAATTTGTAGTTGTAAAACCTTTGCGTGAAGCTTCCGCATCTTTGCTATGTCGATTTTTGAAAAACGATGTATTTCTGTTGTTCTCGGTCCCCGAAATAATCACCTCTGACAACGGGAAGCAATTTACCTCCAATTTATTTAAGGATCTGCTATCTAAATATGGTGTAACTCATTTACGTACGCCGGTATATTCGCCGCAAAGCAACGCCTCCGAGCGTGTTAATAGAACGTTACTTGCCAGCATTCGATCATATTTGAGCGATCACGATCATAATTTGTGGGACAAGAATTTGCAAGAAATTGCAGCCGCGTTACGAAATGCTGTACATGATTCGTTACATTACTCCCCTCATTATGTCGTGTTCGGTCAACATATGTCGATGCACGGTTCAGATTACTCACTGCGACGATTACTCGATGAACATGACCCCAGCGAAGTCCAGGTGTGGGCTAAGCCAGATCGAGTAAACTGTTTAAAGAATCGTATAACACATTATTTACGTGTGGCACACGAAAAGGGGGCCCAACATTACAACTTACGCAGTAATAAGCGTTCTTTTCGAATTGGACAACCCGTGTTTATACGATCGTTTGCTTTGAGCGATGCGTCGAATAAATTCTCCGCCAAATTGGCAAGCAAATTCAAACCCGCGATAATTACCAGCAAAGTCGGACAAGTAGCGTACACCGTCGAAGATTTGAATGGCAAAAACTTAGGTACTTACCATATTAAAGACATTCGTGTCTAATCATCTCGCTTACATTGGTTGTTTAAATCGTTTGTTATCTCGTTCACATTGTTTGTTTTAGGCCCGGCTTATGAGACATCTCAGGGTGTGGGACGTTCCCACGTTTGTTACGATTACATGATCGTAACAAGCGCTGTTTGTATTTTTTTATTCCCCTCGGTTTGTGTCCTCACTTTCGGAGTTGTTTAATGTTTGTACACGTCGTGGTGATGGCGCGAGGGTGAGAGAGATGATGGGAGAGAGAACAGTGTGCATCGGGTGTGTGCAAAGTAAAACGTTTTGGAAAAAATGTTTTTCTTATATGTCTCTCTTTTTTATCAACGAAAATTTGATATAAAGAGAGACAGAGAAGAGAGATTAATTTCTTCTAGAACGTTTTGCTAGCTGTGCGGCGTGAGAGTTTTTTTTATTCATTCGAGTTTTGATTTTTAGACAGTCGAGTTGTGATTGTTAAAAAAAATAATATTCGGGTGGTTGATTGATGGAGTCAAGTTTTTTATGATTAAAAAAAAAAAAATCGAAATAAATGATTGTAAACTTTGAAGTTTTGTATTAAATTTATTTATTTAAAATTTAAAATTTTGAGAATTCTAATAGATGTGTATTAATAGCTTAATGTAATTTTATAATTTTATAAATATTAATTTATTGAATAAAAGAAAAAAAAATAATAAGAAATACAGTGGTAATAAAATAACGCAAATATGTTTTTTTTTGGTGTTGTGGGGAGTGCGATGCGCGCTCAAATTTGATTGTTACAGCAAAAGAAAGTAAATTGGTTACCTAATGTTAACGGCTACAAGTGAAGACAGATATTTCACCTAAAGATAGCGGTTGGGTAGTGTTTTGCTGCAAGTAAATTGTGTGTAAAGTCTTCGTATAAGAAGAAAGTTCAAGATTGAAGAAAATTTAAGTGGCTAGTATTATGTGTGTTAGTCGATACCATTACAAGTGTTAAATTAAAATTGCTCCCCAATTATACAACAAAATCCCAAACACCGTTTTGCGTAACAGTGAAAGTGCCGCAACAATACGGGTGGTCAGCCGGCCATTTGTATTTATTTTTGGTAACGGGGAGAGGCCCCGCAACATACGGATAGCCAACCGGCTATTCGATTTATTCGATTTTTTTGGTATCGGGGAGAGGCCCCGCAACGGTAATCGGTGGTCTGCCGCAACGTACGAGTGGCCAATCGGCCATTAATTTTTTGTATCGGTAATCGGTGGTCTGCCGCAACGGTACCGGTGGCCAACCGGCTATTGGTTCGTTTTGGTATTGGTGAAAGGCACCGCAACGGTCCGGGTGGGGCAAGGCCGCCTGAGGCATGACGGTCGCTCAAGGCCGCAACATTTTTTTATATATCAATATTAAGGTACAATTTTTTATTTTTATTTTTTTAATTTTTTTGATTTTATTTTTTTATATATTTTTTTTATTATTTTCATATATATATATATATATATATATATAATTTTCAAAATTTTTGTGATCGAGCGCCGCACAGCGGGTGCACGCTCGATGCGCATTGCTCTCTCTCTCTCTCTCTCTCTCTCGTTCTCTCTTATCGTGGTGCGGGTGGAGGGGGAAGTTGTTTCTTTTTTTCTGTGTTTTTTTCCTCATCTTAAATAAAATGAATTATTAAAATTTTCGGAAATGGTATGATGGGAGCGGAGACTCCCTCTGTGTCGGCATAGGGTTTGCGGTCCCTTGGTGCCCGCATCCGATTTCGTAACCAGGGCTTGGCCCCGTTTGAATTCGGATGGGATGGATGCGCGCACCAAGGCACCTCTCTCTCTCTTATGATTATTTCGTTGTTCGTTCCTCAGGTTCCAGCCGACGAATTTCGGCGGAACTCCGGGTTTATTATTATTATTTGCGGTTTAATTTTTTTTTAATTATCTGTATTAATCACGGTGTAAGCCAGGAGCCATGCATGCCTCAAACCCCACGACCCTTCGCACTTCTCCCTGAGAACGTAGCCGGCAAAAATCACCGTGGAGGCCTCTGCATGCGCTTAGTGAAATCTGCAGGTTGGCAGTAGCCAGCCTGTAACAATATTAACAAAAGAGCGAAGACAGTTTAAAGTAACAATGCATGCCATTGATGCATAATTTCTTTTAAGATATGAAGAACTAGAAAATATTTATGAAATTATTCATAATTATCATACAAATTCCGCATCATGACAATGAAAAAATTTCTAAACCTGAAGTAGTTTTCATTAAAAAAGGAATATATATATATATATATATATATATATATATATATATATATATATATATATATATATATATATATATATATATATATATATATATATACAGGGTTATCCAATTCGAGGTTGATAAAGTAAACTTAAAAAAAAAACACAAAATATTCGGAATGTATTGTAATTTTTATTTCATTTTACAGATTGATCCTTGCCATTTTTAGTTAAACAAGATATCATTCAAATGTCCTCCACGGGACTTCTTACAGGAATTGATTCTTTTGAGGTAATTTTCAATGACTTTTCGGCACATTTCGAGCGGTATCTCGGCCATTACCTTACGAATATTAGTTTTCAATTCGTCAAGAGTTTGAGGATTGTTTGCGTAAACACGATCTTTCGCGTAGCCCCACAAAAAGAAATCCAAAGGCGTTAAACCACAGGATCTTGGAGGCCAATTGACATCAGCCAATCGCGAAATCAAACGTCCAGGAAATTTCTCTTGCAAAAGATCTCGATTTGCTCGTGTTACGTGACTGGTTGCTCCATCCTGCTGGAACCACATATCGTCAAGATCATAATCTTCGATTTTCGTAAAAAAATAATCGGTTAACATGCGGCCATAGCGCTCAGAATTGACGGTAACGGTTTGTCCATGGTTGTTCTCAAAAAAATACGGCCCAATCACACCACCAGACCACAATGCGCACCAAACAGTGACTTTTTCCGGGTGTAATGGCTTCTCTACAATCAATTGTGGATTTTCTGAGCCCCAAATTCTACAGTTTTGCTTATTAACGTATCCACCAAGCGAAAAATGAGCTTCATCACTGAAGAAAATTTTGTTCGAAAAATCAGCATCGACGGCCTGTTTTTCCGCGTTTAATTTTAACGCGTTGGTCGATTGTTAAATGCTCCATATTCTTAAATGGCAGAATGTCAACTAAATAAATGACAGCGTACTTGACGTTTATCTTTGACAGATGTCGGTATACAGATTTCTACTTTATCAACCTCGAATTGGATAACCCTGTATATATATATATATATATATATATATATCGCTAACGGGAGAGAAATACAGAAAATAAAAACCAATTTGTTCCAAATATGTATTATTTTCTAATCCAATTTGTTTTTATCAAAACCTTAAAACAATATAATTTGATAGTCTTCTTTACATAATAATAATTATAACATGCGACACATAGGTACTTAGTTCAAATTTTTTGTAGTACAAATTATTATATTTAAATTTTTTATTTCGTTAATTGTTTTCTATTATGACAATAATTTAAAAAAATCTTGTTCCACATATATGTACATAATTACATTTCCAATTCAGTTAGTTAATCTTATGATCGTTAACAATTAAAATACTGTACATACACAAAATGGAAAAATTTCCATGGCCTTAAGCTGCTGAAGCATGAAACTAACTTTTAGAGATTTAGGTTTTACAGTTTTTACTGATTTTTAAAAGTACAATTGAACAAAATTCGAAAAAATCAGCCTCTTTCGGATATTCTAATTTATACAAAAAATGATTTGTACCAAATATATATACATATATATATATATATATATATAAAGCTCGTAAAAAGTTACTAAAGAGTAATTTAATATCGTCTACAAAAATAAAATATTTTTCTATGAATTTTATGTCCCAATTGCTAGAATAAATAGCTGAATGCATTCCAGTTTCTGCTTTAAAAAATGTACGTGATCCTCAGCCTGCTGAGTATTCCCGATGAAGACCATAGATTCTTGTGATTCTTTGAAAGTTACTTTGGACATAACTTTTTTCCAACATTGTCTTTTTTACCACTTTCTGCGTAGGTACAAGGTACCCGTGAATACATCAAAACAGCTGTAGAGTTGCAATACCTGCAGAAAATAAAATTAAAAGAAGAAAGTTAATCCAAATTATTTGGCAAACGTAAAAGTTTCAATTAGTTACCTTTATGGAAATCTCCCTTTTTAATTTCATCTAAAATTAGTTTTATTTCTGGCGATTTAATTTTTCCGAATTTTGAAAACTTTAATATATTTTTAAAGTTCATCTCCCAATCTGTCATCACATTCGAAATAAAATGATGAACAGCCTTAAAATCTATGTCAATTTAAAGAAACAAAACGAGTTGATAAGATTTTTTTTAAATTAAAATATATATAGAATAAAACCCCTTTAATTTTAACAATAAGAATTCGGTTTAAAAAATCAGGATAATTCTGATAAAAACGTAGCGTATCTAAGCTGTATGAACGTGAACGTATTTTCAATTTAAGTAAACATAAACTGTTGATTTGACTGTTATAACTTTAATTATTGTCAATCGTAATTTTTGCTCAATGCAAATTCTGCCTACTACTTCCTAATATCTTATTTCTAGAATATTATTAAGGAGCTATGAAAACCATTTGTAAGCAAGTCGCAAGACACAGATCATCAAGCAAAAATAGTTTAGTTAAAATACGCCACAAATTTGATTTAAGTATTATACTTACTGGGTGGTACCCGTTTGGTTTCTTATACTCCGGCCATTTATAAAAAATTTCTTGTAGTGACGTTAGCTGGTTTTGAATTTGGTCTATTCGATAACCGCTACAAGCCTGCCATAGACTGTGGAAATCTTCTGCACTAAGATTATCGGACTTTAAGCTTTTAATGCATGATTCGGCGTCCACTTCGACATCTTTAAGAAAGAATCAAAATATAAAAAAGCAAAGATATAGCTACACCTACTGCGATCGCAACTTACTGATTTTATTATTTTTGTGTTCTGACTCCCAGTTTATTTTTGATTTTAATAAATTGATTTTCTGTTTTATGTTTCCAAATTTAGCATATATATTCTACCCGGTTGGCCAGTGTGATAAAATTATTTTTTTGCTTAAGAAACCGTTCTATGATTCTGCTTGTATTCTCCGACTCGTTCTAATTCCAAATTAATATTATTTTATTCAAAATTCGTTGCGTCAATATAAACCCTTTGCCACTCTCGCATGCATCACATATGATACATAGGCGGTTAACCGAGACGCTTCTGTATCATATTCGATACATAATCTTAATTATATTATTTATCAAATATGATACAGAAGCGTCTCGGTTAACCACCTATGAATCATATGTGATGCATGAGACTGGAAAAGGGTTAACAAGCATAATTTTGTGTCCCGGTTCCAATTTATTAAAATTTTGAAATTTCTTCTCCAAATTGAAAGGTTGTGTTCAAACCAAATTGTATCACCCATCTTGCAGCTTTTGAAAACGTTAGAGATGTAATAAACTTTTATTATTTTTACTTATTTTTATTCTTCTACGTCAATTTTCTCTTCTGCAATGGTAGAATAATTATTGTTAACATATTATAAACAAGTATAAAAGCACTGTTTTTAAATTACCTTTCAAAAAACTTAATAGGTGAATTTGTTCCCAACTGTTTAATATAGATACATATTAGCAAATATAATATTGCCGATCTCATATACATTTTTTCGCCAATTTTTTTTTTAAAAGATGGAACCAATGCACACTAACCCACCATACGGACACTTTTTTCATTAAAAAGTTTAGCTAAGACAACAATCTTTGTGAGACATCTAACGTTACATGAACAAAATTTTACGAACTTTAAATTTTTTTATCGATCTTTATTTTCGACGATTTGCACATGCTGGATGCACATGTTGAAGTATGTGCATATACTTGTTGAATAAATACGTAAGCAAGAAGCAAGATCAAGTTTGAATTTCTTCAATGGTTTTTGTTTTTCGTAAAATATTTTTTTTTTGTTTTGTGTCCTTTTAAAACAAAATTATGTTTTGTGTCCTATATTACCTACGAGTATCTACCTTATGAATTAACTGTGAAAATATTTTATGATACGAGAGACTCCATTAAAAAGAAGTTATTGTAAATAAGACTTATTATTATTGTAAATGCAACATTGTTATTCGTATTATTAAGCGATAATTTGTTAATCCGTGGATAATTGATAGTAGGGATAATAAATATGTAGATTATATTTTTTTAATATTAAATCTAAGGAAGCATGCATGTGTTAATTTTATCTTGTCTTTATGAGTGTGTATTTTAAAAACGCATATGAACAAAATCGACCTTGAACTAGTGTATGAACTAGACATTTTTGTTTTATAAACTTATTCTTAGTGTGGAATACCGTCGATGAGGTAAACTAGTTCAGCGTTGCACTTTTTTATTTATTTATTCTTGCATCGATTGGTTTTGGTATCGAAAAAATCTGAGAATGATAAAATTTTATAAAAGGGCCCCAATTTATAAATATAGTCTAGGAAGTAAGAATATTATTAAATTATAGGAGCCTATTATAATGTAAAATATTATTTCGTTAAAGAAACAGCAGCAGATAATTTTTTTTTATGAAAGCTGATGTTCGATAGGAACTAGAAGAAACTCGCGTTTATAGTTGATAAATTTGAATTTAGTTTGATTTCGGTTTGTTATTTATTTAGTAGAAATGTGGAAATGGGAATTGAAGGAAGACGAACAAATATGAACATTTATACAAAATATTTGTTTTATTTTTTCCTGTGATGTATGTGCAATAAACTTTTATTTAAAAAAGTCGAATATTATAAATGTATTGTTTCTCCAAAATTATTTTTCCGAGGAATTAAATTATTTTTCCTTTAAATATTATAAACTTTTAACAGGAGAAGCTGCCACATTAGTTCGTCATTTCGCAGTAACTGAGGCAAACATAGTGCGGCTACGGAGAAGATTAAATAGAGATACGATAAAAAAAGGCTCGTGATGGCAAATCTCATAAAGCAGTTTGTTGATAAGCCAGTTATATCAAAGGTTTCGGCTAAGGCGCTTCATCAAATAGCTGACGTATCGGATAAAGTTCTGAGAAGATTGAAGGTGTTAGCCGAAGCGGAAAAAGGAACCCATGGCTCATTCATATTTTGGTAAACAATTGGATTACAAACAGCAGTAGTTCGAGTTCCAATCTGGAAATCTACAAATATATGCGGAATGTTGCTGGACTTGGGATCTCAAGCGTTATTCATTACCGAGGAATGTATGCAGCGATTAAAACCTACGAGATCAAAGGCAAATTTCGCAATATGGGGCTTGGCACCGAGAAAGGTCACTACGAGAGTTTCAGCTTGTGTCACACTGAAATCCTTACACTAGACAAAGAACGAGGTGCTGATTTTTTTTTTAAATTTTACTGTTACCTTTTTGGTTTTGCGCAGCAGTGTCTAATAAAGAAACTACAACATTTTCATTGTGAACTTTTAATTTTTTAGGTAACATAAAATAGCAAATATGATTAACAATTAGCTTTTCTGAGATTCTGAAATTTTCATCAAAAAATATTTACTGACGTAAAGTAATGTTAAGAGTTAAATGATACAGAAAGAAAATAATTTCTTTAAAAAAATAGAATTCTAAAAGTTTTGTTTAAATTTGAAATACTTTTTCACTAAACATTAATAATTATTATACCTTATTTAAAAGAGAATAGTATCAGCTTTTTAAAGAAATTAATACTTGGAAATAAAAATAGTTATTTCTCAAGATATTGAAGTTTCTTTAATACAAGGTGCTGCGTTGGAAGGCTGCTCTTTAAACATGTATAACTTGAAAGGGGGGCTTTAACGTGCAAAGTGACAAAAGTAACCTTACCTTCGTTTTGATCAAGGAATCCAACGGTACCATTCGTGTTAGCTACTTTAGGGACACCCTGTATGTATAGATGATAATTAATATAAATATGGGCAAATATTTAAATAATAAAAATTTAAGATTTATTTACTTAAATTTTTAATATTTCTTAATAAATTTTGAGTTTGAGTTTCTTGTATTTTTTAAGTTCTGGAATACGATTCCAAATTAACCAGAAACTTGAATATTGCTTAAAGAGATTAAATGAAATTTGCTATGATCTGCGGGAATTGGATTCTAAAATTAATTGTTTTTGAAGTTGTTACATTGTATTGGAGTGAAACTTCATACTTAAGCTTTTCTCATAAATTAGGAGATCCCAGTTATTTTTAGCCGAAAGTCCGGAAGTGGCATAGGAGCCTTTTCGGTTTGTGCAAATATTTTGCAAAGTGTATTATTATAATTAGAAAAAACATTAAGAACTAAAAGATTCTAAATTAAATTCACAATAATATTGGCTAAAATCAGTGTTTCAATGGAAATGGTAATTTTAACAGAAAACTGTTTATCAACAAAATTCAGGCTTTGTACAGCCAGACTTTACTATAAATAAAGAGACCGCGTTAATTTTAGAAGTGGCAGCAATATTATATACATACTTTTATATAACATTCACGAAAAAACCATTAAAAACCAAAAGATTGTAAATTAAATTTGAAACAAAATTTGTTCAGATCATTTTAATTTATTTTACGTATTAAAATAAAGTAAAGTAACCATGAAACATGTTGATCTTGCGATTTTTGTTATTTTCTCTCAGAAAAGCAAGGTCTGATGAAAACATCGCTGCTGTGCAAGCTGCGAGAGTGTACGGGAAACTCGTTGGCAGTTAAATTTCTCGTCATTCACAAGATCTTGCCCCGCGACTTCAGCTTGGCAAATTTAGTGTAGAGGCTTGGGTCTACACCCGTATAAAATCCAACTGACCTAAGAACTTAAGGTAAACGACCATAGACAACGCCGTAAGCTAGCTGGTTTAACTCTGGAGCAGTTAGAAGTTAACCCAAATTTCGCTAAAAAATCATCTTTATCGACTTCTTCCTTTGGGGCTACCTTAAATTGCAGATCTATGCGAGTAAATCGCAAACAATTGATGCCCTCAAAGTAAACATAACGAACGCCATCCAGCAAATTCAGCGAGATTTATTCGATTCATAGAAAATTGTACCTCCCCAATACGTCCCACCAAGCAAAACCCCAACGGACATTTGAATGACGTTATATTCCAAGCTTAAATACCATAAAATATTATTACAAACAAAAAATTTCACACAACATGTTTTATTTACAATTAAAAATCGAGCATCCTCGTAAATTTAATTTCAAACACATTAGTTTGAAGTTTAGCTTTGATAATGATGTTAAATTGACATCGAAAGCTTAGAAATTTATTATTATAAATTTAAAATCTGAGCCATATACCAATAAAATCCTAATATTTACTATTATTTACTCATAAAATATTTTCCAAATACATTAGTTTGGTTCATTTTTAATTTTTATCGGAAATGATGACTTTTTCTAAAATAAAACTTTATTTCACAAAAGTTCGACATCTAGATAGCCCAGTCTGATTGACTAATCTGTATCAATTTGTATTAATTGCGAGATTCTTGCGAGATTTAGTGGGAATCTGTGTTCCAGAAGTGGCAGCTTCCACGGAAGCTTTTTCAATTTTTTCACTGATGTTAAAAATTTATAGATTTAAAGATTAAAGTTTTAAATAAATTTAAAGATTAAATTTACAACAAGGGTTGATTTTGTTGGTTTTCTGAAGTTTACGCGGGAATTATGATTTTTGATTGTGCAAAACAGTTTTACCAAAAGACAAGTAACTTTAATTTTTCGCTTTAGAAATCAAGTTTGATGTATTCGAGATCTATGTATACATTTGTGGTAAAAAAAGTGTGGTGTAGGCCACAACATATTCACCAATCCAATTGTTTACAAGTTTTTCTGCATCAATGCACTTTGTGCCAATAATATTTGCCACGGAGACGCTGGCGTTCATGCGTAATGTTTACAAAAAATGTCAACAAAAGTTTCCTTTATATAATATACTCGTAAAGGTTAGTAACATGATACTATAAGTAACTTGTACTATGGAATTTTACTGGAAATAAAATAATAAATTTTAATTTTCATCCCCATGCTTATTGCTCCAATTTTAAAAATTCATAAAATTAATTTACATTTAATTGTGTGACGATATTTTTGAAAGTTAAATAACAATCGTTAAAAAATCCAAATGTAATCATTTATTAAATTTGGTTATGCAACCAGTTCCAACTTATTATTTTAAAACAAAAAATCTATATATATATATAGAAATCTAAATCTAAAATCTGATTCTATTTCCTACCAATCAAATTAGATTTTTCATTTTGAATTAATATTAGTGAACTATTTCCATGTTCCAGGAAATCGCTTAAATAAGTGAAACAATCCCACCAACCAACTAGTTGAAATTATTCATTCGATAAATTTTTTTTAATCAGCAATAATTTTCATTTTTATTTTTACCAAACCACTGGACTTTTCGCGACCAGGAGGTCAGTAGACTTACTTTGGCAAAAAATCTGAGGAGGAGTTACACGAAACTGGGGATAATCACTTGATTACGCCGAGTTGTCAAAATACTTTATTATGCAATGTAAATTACTAAATTGGTACAAGACTCAGTCGTAATATAAATAAATAAAAAAATAAAAAATATCCAGATATCATTACATAAGTCAATCATCTGTTCAAATATTAAAAAATGTAAGGTTAATTTAATTTGTCCATATTTCATACTTAAATCGTTAAAAAAATTGGCTACCTGCTTTTTAATATTATTAATGTATATTACATCTTGTAATTTGTATGTTATATTAATAACTATCGTTTATATATTAGCATTAGAATAAATTGCAGTCGAGAGTACACGATCAACGTAAAAAATAAGATGAAACAAAATAGGAATTTAAATAATTTCGTTTTTCTGTTTATAATATTTAAAGGAAAAATAATTTAATTCCTCGGAAAAATAATTTTGGAGAAACAATACATTTATAATATTCGACTTTTTTAAATAAAAGTTTATTGCACATACATCACAGGAAAAAATAAAAAAAATATTTTGTATAAATATTCATATTTGTTCGTCTTCCTTCAATTCCCATTTCCACATTTCTACTAAATAAATAACAAACCGAAATCAAACTAAATTCAAATTTATCAACTATAAACGCGAGTTTCTTCTAGTTCCTATCGAACATCAGCTTTCATAAAAAAAATTTATCTGCTGCTGTTTCTTTAACGAAATAATATTCTACATTATAATAGGCTCCTATAATTTAATAATATTCTTACTTCCTAGACTATATTTATAAATTGGGGCCCTTTTATAAAATTTTATCATTCTCAGATTTTTTCGATACCAAAACCAATCGATGCAAGAATAAATAAATAAAAAAGTGCAACGCTGAACTAGTTTACCTCATCGACGGTATTCCACACTAAGAATAAGTTTATAAAACAAAAATGTCTAGTTCATACACTAGTTCAAGGTCGATTTTGTTCATATGCGTTTTTAAAATACACACTCATAAAGACAAGATAAAATTAACACGTGCATGCTTCCTTAGATTTAATAATAAAAAAATATAATCTACATATTTATTATCCCTACTATCAATTATCCACGGATTAACAAATTATCGCTTAATAATATGAATAACAATGTTGCATTTACAATAATAATAAGTCTTATTTACAATAACTTCTTTTTAATGGAGTCTCTCGTATCATAAAATATTTTCACAGTTAATTCATAAGGTAGATACTCGTAGGTAATATAGGACACAAAACATAATTTTGTTTTAAAAGGACACAAAACAAAAAAAAAATATTTTACGAAAAGCAAAAACCATTGAAGAAATTCAAACTTGATCTTGCTTCTTGTTTACGTTTTTCTTCAACAAGTATATGCACATACTTCAACATGTGCATCCAGCATGTGCAAATCGTCGAAAATAAAGATCGATAAAAAAATTTAAAGTTCGTAAAATTTTGTTCATGTAACGTTAGATGTCTCACAAAGATTGTTGTCTTAGCTAAACTTTTTAATGAAAAAAGTGTCCGTATGGTGGGTTAGTGTGCATTGGTTCCATCTTTTAAAAAAAAATTTGGCGAAAAAATGTATATGAGATCGGCAATATTATATTTGATATTAGTGAGACATCATTTGGTTCATTTATTTGTAAACATGTTTTGCGTTGATTCTCAGAATGGTAATAGGAGTAGAAACATTTAGAGCAGTGAGAAATGTGTAAGTTGTATATCATCATTAGCTTGATTGGTTGTATTGGCGCTTTCTTAATATTAATATGTAATAGAAACTAAAAAATCTGATTTTATTCGGATTCAAAATACTAAAAATTATGAATTTGTGCATTTTTCTAAGAAATGCTTTAATAGTTCATTTAGTCATCCCAAGAAATTGAAAAGCAATTACCCAATATTAGGGTGTAAGAACACTAACGTTAGTCTACGTTAAACAATTTATGGAAAATCAAACTTTTAATTCATTTTATTGAAAATTAGAATTTGAAATTGCATTAAAAAGTTTTGAGATCAAAAAATAAAATTTGAACTTGTAAAGCAATTGCAGCTATATACGAGTATATTGCTAACTTTTTTACTCATGAAATTTACTGAGGAATTTTCAAACTAGCAGAAAATCTCGCGAATTCACTATCACAAATTTCATTGATAAGAAAGTTTAAAGAGTTTATATAACATGTCATGGAAATCCGGAGTAATATTTAGAATGACACTCTTAATAAATCTACGCAAGATTGGGAATACTACAATTATTTAAAATGATTTTAACATTCTCTATTTCAACAGAAAGACAAATATTTTTGAAAAAGTTAACTTTGTGTAAATAGTAAAAGAAATTAAGAATTTATCCATCAAAACTTTTAAAAATAATAATTTAATCTACCAAAATCTACTTCAATCCAAACACCGTTTCATTTATACTTTTATTCCATAAGTATCACATGGTATCAAAGAAATTACAAAACTAGGGTTCTTGTTTGTAGAAAATAAAAATAATTAATTTAAATTTATATTAAACCACACAAACTTATCATAAATTACAGGTTATTACACATTATTCATTTTAATTTATTAGTTAAAAAAATTAAAAAAAAAATTTAAAATCATACAAATTTTACACGGCCATTACAATGACCATCACTTATGAAAAAGCTTGTTTATCCTGAATTCACATATCAAAATCAATTACACACATCACATATATGGATTTATATTATTAAATACAACACACCTGTAATCAAGTAGCGCACAATATTTGTTTAGTTCATATTTCATAAATTTTTATTATTAAACCTTTTTGATTTTTCACTAATAATTTTGTTGTACCACAACACATAGAAAATATCGACCGTTCTAACAAAAATTTTATTAAATTATGAACAGGCTGCTCACTGCCGATTTATTTCTCTTCTCGGCATTACGATCGGTATTCATAAATATTATGAAAAATCTTGCACCGGTGAATTCGATCATACATTTGATGAACAATTTCATTCATTCTTAAAACGATTATCAAATTAATAAATAATACGAATTTTTTCATGTATTTTATGAAAAAAAATATTTGTTCATCAATAAGATGAACATTTACTATATACTATGAGTTTAATGAAAATGATGACACAGGGTTGCCAGTTGATCTCTATAAGGCACATAAAAACCCGAACTATTATATATTATGAATTTTTCATGTACTTTATGAATTATTCATTAAAAGGATGAGTATTTTCTGTTTATAATGCAAATAATGGTACCGGGATGCCAATTTGGCGCCAAAATAAAGCGAATTATTATATATTATGTAACTTTGCATATATTTTATGATCAACATGATTTTTTCATAAATACATGATATTTGTCCTGTAAATGATGAAAATTGAAAAATCAGGTGACGCTAAATTTAAAAGATCCATGTTTTCAAATTTAAAGTAGAATAAGGATGTCAAACACGTAAAAATGATACTAATTATGTAGTTTTACCAACTCTGGCATTTAGAAATATTGGCCCGATTTATGACAACCATAAATTATATTCGTAATGCACAGCAAAGATTATTATATACCATACAAAACATGCCAAGTATCGAAGTATTTATTTATTAGGAATTTTCAAATAAAAAATATGTGTGTAAAGTCATTACTTTCAATGGTAGTAAAGCATCAGAAGAATCTCTTGAAATTGAGTCGGATAATTTTCTAACTGTTGAACACTTGACGATATTGCCTACATAGCTTTTAATTTTCATAAAACTGTGATTAGATCAAACGCGTTTATTAAGCTGTTGCAATTGAATTTAATTATAAACAAATATAAAACCAAGTATTGACTCACATTTTGTATCCTGCTAATTTATTTGTTTCCTAATAGAAATGATGATTGATGATCGATGATTAATTTAAAATCGCTGTTGGAAGCGGTTTAAGGTCAAGTGGAATCATTTTGGAAGTAAAGTGGAATCGTCATAGCCATTCGTATCCGTTTGTGATTTGAAATTTTTTATTTATAAATGCAACCTATTATTTATATCGTATATAATCCATATATGATTTCAATATTAAACTAGATAACAGTATTTAATTTACAGCCAGAAGATGGTTACGGATTAAATATAGGTATCTTTGTGCGCAAATGCATATTTCTTGACATCAACGGATAAGCAACGCATAGCAACGTTCGGATGGAAGCTATATTTTTTTTTTTTTTTATTTATTTAACTAGTACAATCTTATCAAATGATAATTTATTACTAAAGATAATAACGCACTTATTTGAAACTAATAAGTGGAGCGAGTGTGGGTTTACAGAAATCAATATTCTGCTCCCAATAATGTAACTTTATTTATTAGATGACTAGCTCATGCGGTTTAATTCTTTTAAGGCGTCTCAGTTCTTGTGTTATGTCAAGAAGTTGTATTGCTTCACTGTTGGTATGTTGCAGTAACCTTCTTTCATGTTTGATTGCAAATTCCTGGATCACTTCATCAATCCATTTGACATTTAGGTCTTTGTGTAATTCCTCGTTGGTTACGTAGCGGTAAGCATTCGTTATTGTACGTAGAAATTTGTTTTGATAACGTTGAATAATTAAACGATTTGATTGTTTAGTACAGCCCCAGAGCTGGATACCATACGTCCAAATTGGTTTAATTATTGTTTCGTAGATCAGGCGTTTACAGTACAGGCTAAGCTTAGAATGTCTTCCAATTAGCCAGTACATCTCACGTTGTTTCATTTTCATTTGCTCTGCTTTTTGTCTAACGTGATGTTTCCAGTTCAATCTTGAATCGAGATGCAATCCGAGATATTTTGCAGATTCAGCTTGGGGAATTTGTACCCCATTGAGAAATGTATGGATGTTGCTATTTTTGTGCCGCAACGTGTATGTTACATGGACTGATTTCAGCTCGTTAAGCTTTATTTTCCAATCCCTGGTCCATTGGCTGATTTTATCGAGTGCGTGCTGTAAGTATTCTACAGCTTGGTTCTGCGATTCGCTTGATGCCAATACTGCGGTATCATCAGCAAAAGTTCCAATGAAGGTTGTTTCCGTTGTCGGTATATCAGAAGTGTAAAGTAGATATAGGATGGGTCCTAATACGCTACCCTGGGGCACTCCTGCTACGGCTGGGTAAAAGTTGGAGTATGTTACTTCATGTGATACTCTAAATATTCGTTTGGAGAGATACGACTCGAGCAATTGGCAGTAATTTTTTGCCACTAATTTACTTATCTTGTAGATAAGACCCTCATGCCACACTCTATCGAAAGCCTGTGATACATCTAGAAATACGGCAGGGCAATATTTCTTCTCTTCAAGTGCTTGTTCTATCTTTGCAGTCAGGCGATGAACTTGATCAGTTGTCGAATGTTTATTCCTGAATCCAAACTGGAAGTCAGGTATAATGATCATTGGTTTTAGTCGTTTCAATAACAACTTCTCAAACAATTTTGAAATAGTAGGTAACAAAGAGATCGGCCTGTATGAGCCCATTTGCTCGGCTGGTTTGTCTGGTTTTTTTATCATGATTATTTGTGCAACCTTAAAACACTCAGGCACATATGTAAGTCGAAAGCAAGCATTATATATATATATGTTAACATAGTCACTGCCCTCTTTGATAACTCCTTAAACATCCTTGGCGAAATGTCATCAATTCCAGGTGACTTTTTGGGATTCAGATTCATGTCAATTTCTTGTGCAATTTCAAGTGGGGTGACACTTCTGATATTTGATGGAGATCTATAGACTGATTGTATGTCGTGTGGTTGAAATACTGATGCCAAATGTTGTGCAAATAGTTCTGCTTTTTCTTCGTTACGTCGCACCCATTCTCCATTTATGTTCCTTATAGGTGGCACTTGGATTATTGGTCTCTTGAATCTTTTAGTAGCTTTCCAAAGAGAATAATTTTTGTCAGCTTCAGGACCCAGTCCTTTCAAATAATATTCAGTACAAGCTTCTTTATGTTCTTTAATTAATCGGTTAACTTTATTACTTACCCGATTAAATTCTCTTTTGTCATTAATGTTTCTAGTTCTATCACAGATAACAATTAAAAAGATGTGGATCTTTCCTACAACCGCGATGTATATGAAACAAAAATTATTAAATTCCATACCCTGTTATAATAGGGGTTTTGGAATTTATGTTAGCAGAGATCAGATAGTTTAGCTATTTAATATATTACTCTCTTTCATACCAAAGTAAAATTTCATAAACAATATTTTATATGTTAAATGTTCGTTTGTGTACGACACAAACGAAAAAAAACGTATGCTACCCGTTTATTATTATCGATCCTTTGAAAGTATCTGTTTCTTTTACGTACATATTTATATTAAATATAAATATGTACGTAAGAGAAGAGTATTATGTATATAATTACATACTTGTATATTTAATATTTTGTGAGTTTGTATACACGATCGAATATTCGTTTTCGTTTAGATTTATGAAAATTAAATACTCGAAGATGACAAGAAAAGGAAAAGGATCGCTTATTTGTATATTTGTATGTAGCGTGTGTGCGGCTAAAATTGAATATATATATTATGTTGTTGGTGTGCAAAATGAAATGTAAGTAAAAATTTGTGAAAAAATATTTGGAGGTTTATGCGATACAAAAATAACGTTAAAATTATCAATCGAAAGGAAAAGTTTTCTAATGGTCGCAGTGAATAAACATGTATTATATATATATAGATATTTGTGTTTACTTTACATTATGTATATACCAGCTATCTATACTGATTTTACCAAATTAATTACATACTTTTTCTACGTGTACTATACGGATGATTGTGATTTGAATTTAAGAATATTAAAATAACGAAACTCGTAATTACTTTATTTGGATAAAATGAATGAAATCAGGTCACACTGGAAGATTGCATTGGGGAATGTATTATGTATTTAGATTTGTTTCTAAAAAATGATCAAGCATATACAATTGTTTATTAACATTTTTCCTTATTTCATATTATCTGAAGCATGGTAGTAAATAAATTTGTTATGATTAGCTTTTGCACATCTTTCAAGATGTTGAAAATTACAGCTCGGTATTGATTTTAACCAAATTTTTCGTAAACTTACATAATACTTCGATGTGGTGTATAGAATTATGGTACAGGGTATACATGCAGTTTCATTGTTGAACTGCTAACCCAAGTTATGATCAATCGATTCATGAGTTTACATTACTAGACCTCCTGTGGGAGTGCAGAACTTATAGGATGACCCAACTTCATTATCAGTACTGTAGGTTGGAGCTATGCAATGCAGATTGTTCTATGCAAATCGGACAGATAGCTATACGTCCGGGGTTTAGCTACTGCGTAAGGTAAGAAAATTAAAGAAATACCGAGAAAGAGTTGGTAGTGCTTCGGCCCCAGAACAGATTGCAAAGATAATAAACAAACATATAAAACAAGCCCAAAAGTTTTTTATTGGAATAGTACATACAATTTAGATATACCTGAGTATCCTGTATCCACACATACTAGTGCTTATACTCAGCCATCTTTGGAAATGAACATAAATGGTTATTTTGATTTAGTTTGTGAATGAAAGGACCGTTGTGAAGTTTTTGGACCACTTTTAAATTTTTGAACACTTTTAAATTAACGCGAGAGTCCAAAAAAATTTTTTATACATAATTTTTATTTTAGACAGATATTTGCACACGTGTACATTTCTAAAAAATGTAAATACAAAAAAAAAATTTGTTCATAAAAAAGATCAAATTTTTGTATTTTATATACTTATTAAACTTTTCAGAAATTAGTTTAACCACCAGGAAAATTGTATATGCACTTTATGTATGAAAGGATGTCGTTGTAGCTTTTGGTAAATTACACATATCTTAGAGATTGGCTCCCATAGTTGCTGTATAGGTTTGAAAGGGAATTATAGAATTTAAATCACCTAATGCCATTTCGAATTAGCCATAGGTGCACTTTTCAAAACGACATTTTAAAAAATGCACAAGATAGAATGAAATATTTTAATCGATTATGAACCTAGAATTATGTTTTCATTAATTTCTGGAATATGATCAACATATTCCAGAAATTAATGAAAAGATTTAGAATAAAATTGATGACATGAAATTGATTGTGACAAATTTCTTCTACATGTTTTATATAAAAACTTTAGTAGGTATGTTATAAGAAAGGAAAATACCTTCATTGGAATTACAAATTATTTGAAGATTTAGTGTGCATGTAATATTCTGTTTCACCTAAATTTTTATATACAGCTTCGAAGTTCTAGTTTGATACTACAATTGCATGAACGTAACAGATTATTCCATATTGGAATACATCTCATGCAAGTATTTTCTGAATTTATCTGGTTTATCGAAAAATTCGATTCAAAGATATTAGTTTCAAGATATGTAGTGTTATTTACGTACGCCGCCACTACAATTATTTTTTGAGGGCCTTTCCTTCATTTAGAGTCCTGCCCAAGATCAGCTAAATAGTACATTTTTAAGAAATCATAAAAATTTATGTTTATCGGACCTATATAATATGGTGTATAGCAGATCATGTGAACCGCGAAAGAGTTGGGAGTGCTTAGGTCCCAGGACAGATTGCATAGAATAAAAACACAACATATCATAATTAGAGGGGTGAATATGTTGCCGCCAATACTAGACTTTCTTTTACCACGTATGTATACATAGATCTCGAATACACCCCACTTGCTTTCTAAAGCGAAAAATTAAAATTACTTGTCTTTTGGTAAAACTGTTTTGCACAATCAGAAATCATAGTTCCTGCTTAAATTTCAGAAAACCAACAAAATCAACCCTTGTTGAAAATTTAATCTTTATAATAATTTATTGCTTTTATCTTTAAATCTATAACTTTTCAACATCAGTGCCGAAATTGCAAAAGTTCTTGTGGAAGCTGCCACTTCTGGTACATAGATTTCGACTAAATTTCGCAAGAAACTCGCAATTAATAGAAAAATGTTATAAAGTATGAAGATTTATTCAGAATAGTCAATCCGACTGGGCTATATAGATGTCGAACTTTGGTGAAATAAAGTTTTATTTTATAAAAACTCATTATTTCTGGTAAAAATATCGGTCCAAAAACTATCACATATTAAATTAAATGTAATTGAAAGGAAATTTACACTCTTTTTGTTTTTAATCGTTATTTTGTAAATGTTACATGAAGGATCTTTTAATTCGCTCTATTTTTAAATGTAAATAAGACATGTTATGTGAGATATACAGTATACACTCAAATTTTTCTTTTGTTTGAAAGAATATTTTATGGTGGCATGTATTCGGGAAGTCTAGTTTTTAATGAATCGCATAAACCTGGCTGAATTTGCTGGATGGCGCTCGTTATGGTTACTTTGACGGCATAAATTGTTTGCGATTTACTCGCATAGACCTGCGATTTTAGATAGCCTCAACGAAAGAAGTCGAAGGGTGTTAAATCGCATGATCTCGATGGGCAGTTCACGTCGCCGCTGCTCGAGATAACCATGTTCTCTAATCGCTCGTGTAGACTCTCCATCGTGACGTGTGCTGTGAGGCTTATAGCGCCGTTCTGTTGGAACCAAATGTTGTCGGTTTCCATATCATCCAGATGGTGGCCGCTATAACCTTCCATGGTTTCATCCCGATCAGTCAATTCATCTGGGCTGTAGAGAAGCTAGTCTGGACAGAACCGCATACGCACATGTAATCAGAGATTTTTTAAAATATTACATAATTTTGACTGCGGCGATATAGCGAATATTAAATCTGCAAAACTCGCAAGATCAATATTTTTCATGGTTACGTTACTTTATTTCAATACGTAAAATAAATTAAAATGATCTGAACAAATTTTGTTTCAAATATAATTTACAATATTTTGGTTTTTAATGGTTCTTTACTGAATGTTATATAATATGTATACTTTTCAAAATATAGCTGTCACTTCTTGTGGACGATTTCAGCCTAAAATCACTGTGATCTATTAATTTATAGTAAAGTCCTAAGAATGAAGATTCGTCTCGATCAATAAATCAATCTGGGCTGTACAAAGGCTGAATTTTTGTTAATAAACAGTTTTTTGTCAAAATTATAATTTTCATTGGAAAACTGATTTTGGCCGTAAATAATGCGAATTTAATTTAGAATCATTTAGGTCATAATTGTTTTTCTCATTAATAATACACTTTTCAAAATATTTGCAATAAACAAAAAGGCCCCTATGCCACTTCTGGACTTTCGACTAAAAATTACTGGGATCCCAAAATTTATGAGAAAAGCTTAAGTATCGAGTTTTATCCAATAATTTGAAAGAGTTTCATATCACCACCGATGTATAATCGAATTTGAAAAAAATCGGTTTAGAAATGGTTAGTTAGACCGGTGTGAAGTTTTTGGACACTTTTATAATTTGGACAGAAATTTACGCGAGTGTCCAAAAATAATTTTTTTAGACATAATTTCGATTTTGGGTAAATATTTGCACACGTGAACATTTCTAAAAATTGTAAATACAAAAAAAAATTTTTGTTTATAAAAAAGATCAAATTTTTGTTTTTCATATATGTACATACATAAACTTTTAAAAAATTTAATCATCAATTCAGATAAATTGAATTTTTGAATGAAAGGATGTAGTTATAGGTTATGGTAAATTACACAAATCTCAGAGATTGGCTCCCATTGTGACTATATAGGTTCGAAAGGGGATACATTACGGTATTGAAATCACCTAATGCCATTTCGAAATGAGCAGTAGGGCTCTTGTATAAAATTTTTGAACATACACGCTATCCGCGATTTTCATATGAAAAAATGTCGTTGTAGGTTATGTTAAATTACACAAATCTCAGAGATTGGCTTCCCTAGTGGCTATATAGGTTTGAAAGGGGATACATTATGGAATTGAAATCACCTAATGCCATTTCGAAATGAGCCGTACGGCTCTCGTATATAATTTTTGAACATTCACGCTATCCGCGATTTTCATATGAAAAAATGTCGTTGTAGGTTATGTTAAATTACACAAATCTCAGAGATTGGCTCCCATAGTGACTATATAGGTTCGAAAGGGGATATATTACGGAATTGAAATCACCTAATGCCATTTCGAAATGAGCAGTAGGGCTCTTGTATAAAATTTTTGAACATTCACGCTATCCGCGATTTTCATATGAAAAAATGTCGTTGTAGGTTATGGTTAATTACACAAATCTCAGAGATTGGCTCCCCTAGTGGCTATATAGGTTTGAAAGGGGATACCATACGGAATTGAAATCACCTAATGCCATTTCGAAATGAGCCGTAGGGATCTCGTATATAATTTTTGAACATTCACGCTATCCGCGATTCATATGAAAAAATGTCGTTGTAGCTTATGGTAAATTACACAAATCTCAGAGATTGGCTCCCATAGTGACTATATAGGTTCGAAAGGGAATACCATACGGAATTGAAATCACCCAATGCCATTTCGAAATGAGCCGTAGGGCTCTCGTATATAATTTTTGAACATTCACGCTATCCGCGATTTTCATATGAAAAAATGTCGTTGTAGCTTATGGTAAATTACACAAATCTCAGAGATTGGCTCCCCTAGTGGCTATATTGGTTTGAAAGGGGATACATTATGGAATTGAAATCACCTAATGCCATTTCGAAATGAGTCGTAGGGCTCTCGTATATAATTTTTGAACATTCACGCTAATTACACAAACCTCAGAGATTGGCTCCCATAGTGGATATATAGATTTGAAACAGTATGGACACAAAATTACCTAATGCCATTTTGAAAAAATTATTCCTTATTGGAATTCATCTCATGCAAGTATTTTTTTTAATTTTTCTGGTTCATCGGAAAATTCGATTTAAATATATTAGTTTCAAGATATGTAGCGTTATTAATGTACGTCGCCACTACAATTTTTGTTTCAGGGTTTTTCCTTCATTTATTGGCCTGCTCAAGATCAGCTGAATATTACATTTTTAAGAAATCACAACAATTTTAAGTTTATTGGACCTATATGGTGTGTAGCAGATCGTTTATATCAGAATATCGTGTATACTACATCGAAGCGCAGGTATATATTTATTTATACATATAACACCTATGGTATGTATGTTATGTTAAAATCGGTTTGTCATAGTTGCATTAATTCGATGCTACTTAGCAACAGTGGACGAAGTGCTCGGAAATACCTACTAAAATGTAGCGAATATTGCAGCAACAAACGAACATTAATATTTACTACGTTTCAAACTTATAATTAATTGTTATTGATGCCGCATCCCAAAATTACCATATACAGTTTTATTAATTTCCCTTAACCTTACGATTAACGAAGTTAAATTTCCATTCTTCGCTATTTTTCGTTTGCAGTCGGGCATTATATTATTGTACTCGAATATTATTTGGTTGTTCTCTTTTCTTTTTGGTTTAAAAAAAATATGAACAAGGGTACGCCTACAAATAAATTTCTGAAGAGATGTTTAAAGGTTTAACATTGTTAGGTTGAGTCGAAATGGTCAGTATAATTTTGGGATGCGTATGCCAGGAATGGAGATGTCAAAAATCAATGTTTTATGATCTAATTTATGGCTATAAAATATATTGTGATAATGATTAATATTTATGACATTCGCTACATTTTAGTAGGAGTTTCAGTTGTACTCTGGCCATTATTTCAAAAAAAAATGCTATACAAATAAATGTTTATTGAACCTATATATATTATATATCTATTATATAATATATCAAATTATGTGTTTATTCTTAAAAAACAGTCTATCTTAGCTGATCTTGGACAAGACAATTAAAAAAAGAAAAACCCGCAATCAAAATTGCATTGAGGACGAAAGCTAACAACGTTATTAATGCAGAAACTTATATCTTTAAAATAATTTTTTTCGATCGACAGATATCGGAGTATAATTTAATAACTTCCGCCTAAAAAATAAATTATTTTGAAGATCAAATGATACACGTGACTACGAGAGCCCTACCGCTCATTTTAAAATGGCATTAGGTGATTTATATTCCATATGGTATCCCCTTTCAAATCTATATAGTCACTATGGGAGCCAATCTCTGAGATTTGTGTAATTTACCATAAGCTACAACGACATTTTTTCATATGAATCGCGGATAGCGTGAATGTTCAAAAATTATATACGAGAGCCCTACGACTCATTTCGAAATGGCATTAGGTGATTTCAATTCCATAATGTATCTCCTTTCAAACCTATATAGCCACTAGGGGAGCCAATCTCTGAGATTTGTGTAATTTAACATAACCTACAACGACATTTTTTCATATGAAAATCGCGGATAGCGTGAATGTTCAAAAATTATATACGAGAGCCGTACGGCTCATTTCGAAATGGCATTAGGTGATTTCAATTCCATAATGTATCCCCTTTCAAACCTATATAGCCACTAGGGAAGCCAATCTCTGAGATTTGTGTAATTTAACATAACCTACAACGACATTTTTTCATGTGAAAATCGCGGATAGCGTGTATGTTCAAAAATTTTATACGAGAGCCCTACTGCTCATTTCGAAATGGCATTAGGTGATTTCAATTCCGTAATGTATCCCCTTTTGAACCTATATAGTCACTATGGGAGCCATTCTCTGAGATTTGTGTAATTTAACATAACCTACAACGACATTTTTTCATATGAAAATCGCGGATAGCGTGTATGTTCAAAAATTTTATACAAGAGCCCTACTGCTCATTTCGAAATGGCATTAGGTGATTTCAATACCGTAATGTATCCCCTTTCGAACCTATATAGTCACAATGGGAGCCAATCTCTGAGATTTGTGTAATTTACCATAACCTATAACTACATCCTTTCATTCAAAAATTCAATTTATCTGAATTGATGATTAAATTTTTTAAAAGTTTATGTATGTACATATATGAAAAACAAAAATTTGATCTTTTTTATAAACAAAAATTTTTTTTTGTATTTACAATTTTTAGAAATGTTCACGTGTGCAAATATTTACCCAAAATCGAAATTATGTCTAAAAAAATTATTTTTGGACACTCGCGTAAATTTCTGTCCAAATTATAAAAGTGTCCAAAAACTTCACACCGGTCTAACTAACCATTTCTAAACCGATTTTTTTCAAATTCGATTATACATCGGTGGTGATATGAAACTCTTTCAAATTATTGGATAAAACTCGATACTTAAGCTTTTCTCATAAATTTTGGGATCCCAGTAATTTTTAGTCGAAAGTCCAGAAGTGGCATAGGGGCCTTTTTGTTTATTGCAAATATTTTGAAAAGTGTATTATTAATGAGAAAAACAATTATGACCTAAATGATTCTAAATTAAATTCGCATTATTTACGGCCAAAATCAGTTTTCCAATGAAAATTATAATTTTGACAAAAAACTGTTTATTAACAAAAATTCAGCCTTTGTACAGCCCAGATTGATTTATTGATCGAGACGAATCTTCATTCTTAGGACTTTACTATAAATTAATAGATCACAGTGATTTTAGGCTGAAATCGTCCACAAGAAGTGACAGCTATATTTTGAAAAGTATACATATTATATAACATTCAGTAAAGAACCATTAAAAACCAAAATATTGTAAATTATATTTGAAACAAAATTTGTTCAGATCATTTTAATTTATTTTACGTATTGAAATAAAGTAACGTAACCATGAAAAATATTGATCTTGCGAGTTTTGCAGATTTAATATTCGCTATATCGCCGCAGTCAAAATTATGTAATATTTTAAAAAATCTCTGATTACATGTGCGTATGCGGTTCTGTCCAGACTAGCTTCTCTACAGCCCAGATGAATTGACTGATCGGGATGAAACCATGGAAGGTTATAGCGGCCACCATCTGGATGATATGGAAACCGACAACATTTGGTTCCAACAGAACGGCGCTATAAGCCTCACAGCACACGTCACGATGGAGAGTCTACACGAGCGATTAGAGAACATGGTTATCTCGAGCAGCGGCGACGTGAACTGCCCATCGAGATCATGCGATTTAACACCCTTCGACTTCTTTCGTTGAGGCTATCTAAAATCGCAGGTCTATGCGAGTAAATTGCAAACAATTTATGCCGTCAAAGTAACCATAACGAGCGCCATCCAGCAAATTCAGCCAGGTTTATGCGATTCATTAAAAACTAGACTTCCCGAATACATGCCACCATAAAATATTCTTTCAAACAAAAGAAAAATTTGAGTGTATACTGTATATCTCACATAACATGTCTTATTTACATTTAAAAATAGAGCGAATTAAAAGATCCTTCATGTAACATTTACAAAATAACGATTAAAAACAAAAAGAGTGTAAATTTCCTTTCAATTACATTTAATTTAATATGTGATAGTTTTGGACCGATATTTTTACCAGAAATAATGAGTTTTTATAAAATAAAACTTTATTTCACCAAAGTTCGACATCTATATAGCCCAGTCGGATTGACTATTCTGAATAAATCTTCATACTTTATAACATTTTTCTATTAATTGCGAGTTTCTTGCGAAATTTAGTCGAAATCTATGTACCAGAAGTGGCAGCTTCCACAAGAACTTTTGCAATTTCGGCACTGATGTTGAAAAGTTATAGATTTAAAGATAAAAGCAATAAATTATTATAAAGATTAAATTTTCAACAAGGGTTGATTTTGTTGGTTTTCTGAAATTTAAGCAGGAACTATGATTTCTGATTGTGCAAAACAGTTTTACCAAAAGACAAGTAATTTTAATTTTTCGCTTTAGAAAGCAAGTGGGGTGTATTCGAGATCTATGTATACATACGTGGTAAAAGAAAGTCTAGTATTGGCGGCAACATATTCACCCCTCTAATTATGATATGTTGTGTTTTTATTCTATGCAATCTGTCCTGGGACCTAAGCACTCCCAACTCTTTCGCGGTTCACATGATCTGCTATACACCATATTATATAGGTCCGATAAACATAAATTTTTATGATTTCTTAAAAATGTACTATTTAGCTGATCTTGGGCAGGACTCTAAATGAAGGAAAGGCCCTCAAAAAATAATTGTAGTGGCGGCGTACGTAAATAACACTACATATCTTGAAACTAATATCTTTGAATCGAATTTTTCGATAAACCAGATAAATTCAGAAAATACTTGCATGAGATGTATTCCAATATGGAATAATCTGTTACGTTCATGCAATTGTAGTATCAAACTAGAACTTCGAAGCTGTATATAAAAATTTAGGTGAAACAGAATATTACATGCACACTAAATCTTCAAATAATTTGTAATTCCAATGAAGGTATTTTCCTTTCTTATAACATACCTACTAAAGTTTTTATATAAAACATGTAGAAGAAATTTGTCACAATCAATTTCATGTCATCAATTTTATTCTAAATCTTTTCATTAATTTCTGGAATATGTTGATCATATTCCAGAAATTAATGAAAACATAATTCTAGGTTCATAATCGATTAAAATATTTCATTCTATCTTGTGCATTTTTTAAAATGTCGTTTTGAAAAGTGCACCTATGGCTAATTCGAAATGGCATTAGGTGATTTAAATTCTATAATTCCCTTTCAAACCTATACAGCAACTATGGGAGCCAATCTCTAAGATATGTGTCCAAAAGCTACAACGACATCCTTTCATACATAAAGTGCATATACAATTTTCCTGGTGGTTAAACTAATTTCTGAAAAGTTTAATAAGTATATAAAATACAAAAATTTGATCTTTTTTATAAACAAATTTTTTTTTTGTATTTACATTTTTTAGAAATGTACACGTGTGCAAATATCTGTCTAAAATAAAAATTATGTATAAAAAATTTTTTTGGACTCTCGCGTTAATTTAAAAGTGTTCAAAAATTTAAAAGTGTCCAAAAACTTCACAACGGTCTTTCATTCACAAACTAAATCAAAATAACCATTTATGTTCATTTCCAAAGATGGCTGAGTATAAGCACTAGTATGTGTGGATACAGGATACTCAGGTATATCTAAATTGTATGTACTATTCCAATAAAAAACTTTTGGGCTTGTTTTATATGTTTGTTTATTATCTTTGCAATCTGTTCTGGGGCCGAAGCACTACCAACTCTTTCTCGGTATTTCTTTAATTTTCTTACCTTACGCAGTAGCTAAATCCCGGACGTATAGCTATCTGTCCGATTGGCATAGAACAATCTGCATTGCATAGCTCCAACCTATAGTACTGATAATGAAGTTGGGTCATCCTATAAGTTCTGCACTCCCACAGGAGGTCATAGTTGTTTTCATTTTGATCACCGATCAAAAAGTTTAACATACTGTGCCGTTTGGTCGGTAAGGACGTTCTAGATATTTTATATTATTCATATATAATATTGTGAATGGAATTGCTCACCACACGTCAAACAAAATAACATTAATAGGTACACTCGGACCTCTCTAAATTGGCATGTGTTATTCCAATAAAAATGGTTGAACATGTCGCAGGATTTTCTAGATATGGTATAGTATTCTTATAAGATTGCGAATGGGATTGCTCATAAATCATAGCAATTCACATAAATTTCAGATAAGTCTGAGCATAATCACTAGTCTATATATGAACAGAGAATACTTAGGTCTATTTGAATTAGTGTGTATGTGTTATTAAAGTTATTCTAACAAAAATCGATAAACTTGACTTAGGATTTTCTAGTTATCGTTTATTATTTATAATATATATATATTATATTATAATATTGCGAATAGAACACATCACATTTTATTGGAATAATAATGCATAAAAATTAAGTTTGGACTGTGTGTTTGTAATTTTTGTGACGTGTGAGCAATTCCATTCACAACATTATAATATGAAGAATATTCGATATGTATATATAAAATCCTCAGACGAGCCTAACCATTTCAATTGGAATAGCACATACCAATTTAGATAGGCCTAAGTGTTCTCTATCGATACTTATTAGTGGACATGCCTATACATATCTTAAGTTTAAGTTAGGTGGTATATCAATTCCATTCGTAATATTATATGAATAATAAAAAGATCTAGAAAAACCCCAAACGACTCCAATCTTTTTCATATATTCCACTAAATCATGCTAAATTGGACTAAATCGTACCAATTTAGAGAGGCCTGGGTGTCCTCTATCCATATACATACTAGGACTTATGCCCAAACGTCACTGAGATTTATGTTAATTTGTATGACGTGTGAACAATTTCACTCGCAATAATGTATGAATAATATACGATATTTAGGAAATCGAAAGACGAGTACAACCATTTTTATTGGAACAATACATATAAATTTTTATAGGGATGAGTATCCTTTATTCATACATACCCAAGATTATGCTCAACCGTCTCGGAGATTTATGTTAATTGGTATAACATACTTGAGCAATCCCATTCGCAATATTACATATATGAATAATTTACAATATCTTGAAAATCCCTTTACGGGCTAAACGCTTTTTATTGAAAAGATCTATGCCAATTTAGATAGGTTTAAGTATCACCCGTTCATATCTACTAGTGGTTATGCTTAGACATCTCTGAAATTTTGGTTTTTTGATAAGATTTGGTAAAACATATTCCTATTCATAGTTTAATTACTTTGTTAATAATTTAGAGCGCACTTTCGAAAATTGTCAGGCTTATCTAAAAATCCGCCAGCCAAAAATTATCAGACGTTCGGTTAGGCATGGAAATAAATAAATATAGTGGGGTGGCTAAATAAATTGAATAATAATAAATAAATTGGTTTTCATGGTCAAAAGTTACATGTCAAAAGTCGAATTGCGCTTCTATGGTTCTATGGTGAGGCCAAATCGATCTTCTTTATTATCCGATATTGAGATATCTGTTTTTGAAATTTTCAAAGAAGTGGTCGTTTATGCTTCAGAAATGTGGGGTGGTTTTCATGGTAAAGGGTGGTTGGTGGTTGGAAAATGGCAGTGCACTAGTAATGTAAACTCATGAATCGATTGATCACAACTAGGGTTAGCAGTTCAAAATTGAAACTGCATGTATACCCTGTACCATAATTCTATACACCACATCGAAGTATTATGTAAGTTTACGAAAAATTTGGTTAAAATCAATACCGAGCTGTAATTTTCAACATCTCGAAAGATGTGCAAAAGCTAGTCAAAACAAATTTATTACTACCATGCTTCAGATAATATGAAATAAGGAAAAATGTTAATAAACAACTGTATATGCTTGATCATTTTTTAGAAACAAATCTAAATACATAATACATTCCCCAATGCAATCTTTCCAGTGTGACCTGATTTCATTCATTTTATCCAAATAAAATAATTACGAGTTTTGTTATTTTAATATTCTTAAATTCAAATCACAATCATCCGTATAGTACACGTAGAAAAAGTATGTAATTAATTTGGTAAAATCAGTATAGATAGCTGGTATATACATAATGTAAAGTAAACACAAATATCTATATGTATAATACATGTTTATTCACTGCGACCATTAGAAAACTTTTCCTTTCGATTGATAATTTTAACGTTATTTTTGTATCGCATAAACCTCCAAATATTTTTTCACAAATTTTTACTTACATTTCATTTTGCACACCAACAACATAATATATATATTCAATTTTAGCCGCACACACGCTACATACAAATATACAAATAAGCGATCCTTTTCCTTTTCTTGTCATCTTCGAGTATTTAATTTTCATAAATCTAAACGAAAACGAATATTCGATCGTGTATACAAACTCACAAAATATTAAATATACAAGTATGTAATTATATACATAATACTCTTCTCTTACGTACATATTTATATTTAATATAAATATGTACGTAAAAGAAACAGATACTTTCAAAGGATCGATAATAATAAACGGGTAGCATACGTTGTTTTTTTCGTTTGTGTCGTACACAAACGAACATTTAACATATAAAATATTGTTTATGAAATTTTACTTTGGTATGAAAGAGAGTAATATATTAAATAGCTAAACTATCTGATCTCTGCTAACATAAATTCCAAAACCCCTATTATAACAGGGTATGGAATTTAATAATTTTTGTTTCATATACATCGCGGTTGTAGGAAAGATCCACATCTTTTTAATTGTTATCTGTGATATTATCATACGTTATACTAAAGCTTTAATTCGTTTCGATAATTCACAAACAAAACACTGTTTTCGATTATTGTATGTAACTGTAAACGTTAACTTCTCGACCTCGTGTTAGTACCGTTATTCGAAATTTTTATTGTTCTGCACTCGGTGCTCGGTTGCTTTTATGCTTTTCGGTTTGGCGAAACTATTGCCTTTTCAAAAGTTGGGCCACACTTTTGGTTAGCTGTGTTGCCCATGCGCTCTTCAGTAGCAGTGCTGACATCATAGGTGTACAACTGAAGATATGATGAACGCTGACCTTCTTTGAGTAAAGTGCTCCAACTCCGTGATATACCTGATCATGAGTCTTGTAATACTTAGGTCCATGTGGGCGAGGTTCTTCGACTTTTGTCACAGTACTTGCCATTGCCAATGTAGAATTGTATTGGCGGGTGTTGTCGCGGTAGTTCTTGCTTGTGGATATTAGATTTTCAAAGGGTTTTGACGATTGTATGTCCACTAGTTTAACTGTGCCATGCGAACAGCATAGACCAAATCCAACCGAGTTTCCTCGTCTTTCTGCTGCAAAGTGAAGTGCTCCACATTCTAAACACTGGACGTTCATAGGTCCCAGGTATTGTTCTTCCAAACTGAAGAAGTGGTCCATGTGAGTTGAGTGCTTTTTTGTATCCTGTAGGATTATTAACAGCTGCTGCGCATGATTCTTCGTGGGCTTGTGTGTTGCGCTGTTGTTCTATTTCTCGGTGTTCATGATTTTTTCTTAAGTTTCGTTGACGTTGCGCGACTTGTTCCCTCTTTTGCCTTTCAGATTCAGCTTTTTGAGATAACGTCAATCGTTTTCGTGGCATTATCAGAATAAAAGTTAGAAAAAATATAGTAAAATATAAATTTATTTAAAAATAATCTTACTTTAGACGATTAGAGTTAAAAACATGAAAAGTTGAAACGTTGAAAAGTTGGTGTTGACTCGGTCGAAGAGTGAATGACGATAAAATATCAATCATTATTTTCAATGGCAAGTTTCTGAAAATTTGTTCCGCCACAGCTCAGCCCAGGAAGAACCTATCGGTAAAATTTCAACGGCTAAGTTATTGTAAGACTTATACGCCGATTCGCTTTAACAGCAATTCGCTTTGAGTTTTGGTTTAAATCTAGAATATAAAGTGAAATGTAAAACCCCGAAACTTTTAAAGAGAATAAATAAAATGTCGGTATGTAACGTCTTATCATGAGCTTTATCCATAATCATAACGCAGCACGATATTAAATGCTGATACAAAAGAAGTTCCCTTTGCGATTTGCCAACGTATTTGAATACATGTTGTTTGCCAAGTTTAATATCGGTTCAAAAAGGTTCAAATTTTTTAAATCTGTGGTAAGAATGAAGCTCTCAATCTAAAAATGATTTAGTTTAACAATTAAATGCTGAACAATTTGCTGATTGCCACGCGGTGTAGACAATATGGCACAACTCTGGTAGGAAATTTATTACAAAATACGAGCAACAATAATAGACAGATACAATTTTGGTAAAACTCGCACAAAACTTTTAAAAAAAAGTTTTTAAACCTCTAATTTACGCCAATTTTTACGTACCTTATAAGGATCTGGAACTGAATTCCCTGGGCACATAATTAAGTGCCTTTCTTCTAAAAATATGTAGGTCAATATTATATAATTCTGTTACGTTATCTAATTTATATTCAAAAGACTATTTCCCTTTTAGCTGTTTCTATAGTATCAAAAATTGATTTAATGTACATTGCAGACAATAACCAGATAAGAATAACAACAAAAACACTTGGCAAGAAAAAAATACGGATAACCCAGCGTGTTTTTAAGAATAATGTTGATGTTTTCATCAACTGTGGTTATCGTCGTGCGATGTTACTGTGGGCGTCTAGAGAATCGTGATGAAAATTGAAAATTAGAAAAATTCTATATCAAATCCACTCCTCATCTACCGAAAAACGGTTTCGCTTCGTACAAAATGTTTCACTTAATTTTATAATCCGTCGAAGGAAATTAACAGATATGATCAGTCTGGAAAATAAACGTGAATTGATGCTGTAGTGTTTGTTGGTGGAATGAAATCAGGTAAACAATTTATTGCGAACACCTTTTGAGTTTAAAGTTCATGGCAGAGATATAATCGCTTTAAATCTAATTTAATTCTACAACGACATAACACCCAAAGCATATGTCTAACTATACATAATGTCGCACTAATTACCATTAACACTATTTACATAAATCTTCATGCCAATTTGTGACAGATTGTTATGTACACACATCTCAACCGGTCGTGTGTGTGTGACTGTCCCTACAGTCAATTATATATTTAGTACGTAACGTATGTTGGGATAATTACAGCACGACAGACAAATTGTGGTTTAATTATAAAAATTTGTGCCAAAGTGTATTTTTAGTAAGTGAAAAAGTGAATTCTATAATTAAATTTAACATTAAATGAAATTTTAATTTTTTGTTGAGGTTTTACATATGTTTACTGTGCATCTAAATGTCACGTAATTCGTATTAATGTCTCATATGTGCGATATACTCTTCAAATAAAACTGAACATATATATATATATATATATATATATATATATATATAGATACTTAAAAGACTTAAGAAAATGGTTTAACGTGTGTATAGTTGATTTAATTATAGGAACTCGTATAAACAGGTAGGAAATGTTAAATTAATTTGAAATTTTAATGAGAATTTAGAACGTTTAAGGTAAATCTATTCGTAACACGATATAATGTTAGAAAATGTAAGGAAATTCGATTCTTTAAGTGTCACTGACTAGCAGAAGCAATAGAGTATATATAGCAGATGTTTGCAATTCAGTCAGCCATAACCTCTCACAAATCTCAGTAAAGACTATAGTGAAGTTTCTGCCAAACTAAAATGGACAAAAAACTTTACAACAGCCCAAAAAGTGTAAATCGACACTTTAAAAAAAACGTGTTATCCAAAACGAAATAAATTGTTAAAAAAAGTTCACAATGGCAACATAAAAATTCTTTATGTTTTCTAGACGCTAACATATTTATGCGTCACAGATATTTTTAAATTTTAATATTTTGCTATGGTAAAAAGTGTAGTGGCGCTTCGATCGTGAATAACGAAGGCAGCCTAGTGATATCTAAGTAAATCGAAGTATGCTATCGTGTGACCCTATTGCATCTTTTGTAGCAGCCAACATGCGACCCGTAAAAGCATAAATTTTCTATGTTGGAATCATAATAAACCGAAATCACGGCCACATATTTAACCATTCGAATTTATCATCCAACCACGTGAATCCTTATCGATGGTAAATTTAAATGCTGGCGGAATTACGGATGCGTATTCAACTAATTGAACTTATCATCCAATCGTTTGAATTTATCATCAAAGGATGCGTACGAATTCTGTGATAATTTTGTTTCTGTTGTTAATTTTGACACAAGCGTAATAATTGTCTCTTCCATATTTTGTAACAAGTTCGTTGACTGTCCGAATACTGATATAAATTTGACATTGAAATAATATAAAATTGACACTTCAATATTAAGTGCAGCAAAAAAATAATCACAAAATGGATAATGTGGATTTTGATCCAAATTTGTTTACATACTCGTATATATATTAATCACGACGTATATGTTTTTATTGAGAGGTAGATGGAACCAAACACGACCAATTATAATGGATCTTATAAGAACAGAGGTAATTTAACTTAGAATTTTAAGCAGTATTGTAGTTTTGCTAAAGTGAATTTTTGTTTGTTGTAGCGACCAACAATGTACACCGTACCCTCCACTAACAGCATTGCTTCAGCGATCTTAAGTTATGACGATGCTGTGACTAGGATGCATCTACGTATTTCATCTAAAACGTTTATTGAAATCAGCAAATATTTAGTGAACAAAGATCACGGTTGGAGCCCAGAAATGGTATTATTAATTTTTCTACTCTGGCTGGCATGTGGAACCAGTTATCGTATGGTAGGGGCAGCTACAGACATATCACGTTCTACCATTTGTGATGTAGTTCAAAAATTACTGTACTTCAAGGCAGTAAATATAATGTCCAAAGTCGTATCCCTAAATGATAGTGAAATCGCCAATATTGGTCGAAAGTTTAACCGACGCGCAAGAACAACAATTTTTTTTGAAGAGGCGGCGGGTGCTATTGATGGAACGCACGGTGAAATAATATGCCCCGTGAAACTACATGACCAATACTGAAAATTCATTAGCCGATCTGTTTCCTTTATTTCTTTTCTTTAAAAAAAAAAAAAAAAAAAAAAAAAAAAAATAAATACATCAACCGAAAATTGAGAAACTCAATCCAGTGTCAATCGGTATGTGACTGTAATTTTAAATTTCTTGATGTCTTCATTGGATACCCGGGTTCAGTACACGACTCTCGAGTTTTGCATTGCAGCCCGCTATTTAAAGAAAAGCTTTACCCACCCCCGGTTATTTTTTGTTGGGAGACAGTGGTTATCCATGTAGAGTAGAACCAATCGCCATAGTTACTCCGTTCAAAGAGCCCAACTTAAGTGTTGAAAAGCAGCAGTTCAATGGAGCTTTTAGTGCAGCACGTAATGTAGTTGAATGTGCCTTTGGCAAAATGAAAGTACGCATGAGAACAATTTTTGGAGCTGGATCAATTATCTGAGCCTACTGAGGACATTGATGCTTTGAACGGTGATCAACAGACGGGAATTCAATTAAGGAATCAACTTCTACAAAAAAATTTAGGCATCGAATAAACATTTAATTACAATCGCGGCTTGTTTCACTTTCCACAACATTTGTATGCTTAATAATGATGATATCCATTTCCTACTTAAATTTAAAAAGCGGTTAATTTTATTCCGAATCCGAAGAGTCGGAATATGACGGCTTTTGGAAAGGAATACCTATTTTAACCTTAATTGGTCAACGGAAAAATCGGTCAAATTATTAAGAAATTTAGTTCAAACGAATTTCAGTAATAAGAAATATTAACTTACAGCCAATTTTCATTCCTCCGGTAGAATTTTTGTTTAAATAAATCCTCGTGCTTGATTCTCGCTTCAATTAATTTTTTAATTTCGTCGTCGGTCACTACATAAAATAAATTGTTGCAAAAAAAACTTAATAAAAAAATTAATTAAAACTAATATTATAATAATATATACATATGTACTTCTTCTATAACGGTTAGATTCCATTTTTATTATTTAATTTTATTTTACTGCAAAAAAATAAAATATAGGTACGAACTAGTCCGTTTCTCTCGTAGTGACGTTCCACACTAAAAAAAAGAAATCAAAAAATTATTTCGGGATTGTCAAAATTATTACGCACGGGTAATCGGACAGGTCCAAAGATGCAATTAGGGGGTCAGTACAACACGATAGCATACTTCGATTTACTTAAACATCTCTAGGATGCCTTGTCAATGACCTTCGAATGACCTCGAATGACCTTCGAATTTTAATTTTTTTACTTATGGCAATACAAATTCTGTCATGACACAAAATATAAGCAAATCATAACTATATAAAGCAAATTTGTGTCACACGCAAATTAATTGTGTATTAAATAAATATCGAACTAATCGTGGCTTCTAAATTTTGATAAAAATAATAAAAACAAATTTATTACTGCTGAAACATCAGAGTAAAAAAATTATAAGCTCAAGTTTTCAAAAAAAAAATTTTAAAAATGTTTTCAGGGGAATTATGGGAACTAAATTCAGCTTGAGAAAAAGTTTATCGGATATTGATTTTAGTATATTCTATTATATCTTGCCTAATAAACGATTCACGAGCACTTGACCTATGTACATATCACCGGAATTGCTAAAGTTTCAACTAGAAACCGACAGAATTTCGAAAAAATTCTATCTAGAATTATCTGGATAAAGTCGTTTAAATATCGCCTTCCAAACGATTCACAAGTACTTCACTTATTCTTGGTTAAAATCTTGGCTACAAAACTAGAATATTTTCTGAAAAATCGTTACGGGATACAGGTGATTGAATCTCGTCCCACAGGCGATTTACGAGCACTTGGCATATACCGACGGATTTGTTGAAGTTTTGACTACAAACTAGTTTGTAGAAAAATTCTATCTGGAATTATCTACGAATCCTGCGGTATATGCCAAGTGCTCGTGAATCGCTTGTGAGGAGAGATTCAAACGACTATATCTAGATAATTCCAGATAAATTTTTTCTGCAATGTTCTCAGTTTGTAGGCCAAACTTCAAGCGACTATATCCATAAACAACAAATTAATATTTCGGGCTGAGCGTTCTTGCTAGATTCATACTGTTCTATCACGTAATGCTAATTCACATTGTCGTTTTCAGGCTAGGTTTGGGCTGTCTAGGTTTTCAAATAATTGAATGGATAATTTAAAAATACGAACAAGTTATATTTATAATTTCGAACTGAATGCTCTAAATATCTTAGCAGATTACCATGACACATTTTACTGTCGTGACAGTGATGTTTTTTTGGGCTGGGATATACAACTTTCTCGATAGTTATAATTTAGTATTGCTAACGGGCTTTTTGAACTGAATATCGGGCTAGCTCTCATTCAAATGAATCGTATTATAGGTCTGACTAGGCTACCAAGCAATAGTAATATAACTTAAAAATACATAAAAGTAATTTCAAAATTTCGGGCTGAATACTATAAATGTCATGACATTGTATCATGACACTATTCACTGTCGCGATAGTTACATTTTTTCGGGCTGGGATAGTAAACTCTCACGATAGTGATATCGTCGAGCTTTTTCTTTTTTTCAAATATTTTAAAAAGTATCTCAATTGTTAGAAAATCGACTTTTTAATAAAATATTCTTAACTAGCGGACCCGGCGAACCTCGTTTCGCTCCAATTTTTCGTTCCGAGCAAATAATTTTGCCATTCACGAAAATTGATTTTGATGAGAGAAAAAATCAAACAACTCAACTCAATTCACAATACACGATTGAGTTGAGTGGTCATTCCATTCAATTTTTCATCGAATTCAACATTAAAGGCAGGGTTATGGTTGCGTTCGTTCGTTCGGTCGTTTTTTCAACCAATCATCTCTTGTGGAAAAATCTAAAAGAAAAAAACCATAATTTTTGAGCAATATGATTGGCTTAAATGAACAACGATGGTGGTTTGCCAACTCTCGAACACGGAACGTACAACTGACCATGAGAAAAACACGGAAATTCCAGATTTAATCCGCACACTTCCAACGATTGACATTTCGATTTGTTAATCGTCATTGTGAACGCCAAGCGAATAAGGAACTGAATGTGCTTGAAGTCGAACGGAATTTCAGTTGGTATCAGAGGAATTCTCGGAATTAGAACATTTTCTCCTTCGAATTTATCATTGATGATTATCACAGATCCTATCTTGAGTATCAAGTTATGCAGTGCTATTCCCGGCAAATCAAGCGCATTCAAAAACTCGGTCAAATAGTAGGTTACATTGTGTGATTGGTCACACAGTTAACGGATTTGTAACAATGCATTTCCCCAGCGATTTGGATTTGAATCAAGTAATTCAGACCGTTCCTTGTTCTTCGCTGTCCTTCTTCGTTCTGAAATAGCTTCAAATCAATCTTGTCAAAACATCAACAAGAATTTGACCGTTACTAAGCGCCAACAGTTGTTTGGAAAAATCAGCAGTTGATGAGTCGCTCTGTAATGCTAATCTCATGTTCGTGGTCAACCGCAACTTCTTCACATAGCGCCACAAACTGAACTTGACGATTTCAGACATGCGTTTAGTTTATCTGCAGCTGTTGATCTCGGAATGACATTTAACGTTTCGATCATGTGCTTGTCATTTTTAAATATAAGTGCAAACTGTCATCTACGTTCAATATATAAGAACAGAAAACCGTTCGATGGAATGTCGATGCTCTAAAAGACCAAGCGCCACTGCAGAGTTACCAATCAGCTGTCACTAACTATCTAGAGCGGCCCAGTAACAACGAAGCTAACATCCAGGAGCAGTGGCACACTATACAGTCAGCCATAACCATCCCGGCACAAAAAACCACCGGAAGAAGACCACCGAGGCCCCGCAATGATTGGTTCGATGATCAATGCCGAAGGGTCGTCGAAAATAAACGAACACTTCGTGAAAAATGGTTGGCTCGCAACACCAGAAGCACTCTAGCAGAATATCTCCGCGCTAGGAAACCCACGACTAAATTCCTTCGACAAAAGAAGCGCGAACATATGAGATTATATGCATCGAAAACATCAGCTTCCAAGCGGAACTAGAGGAAAGTAGAGGAAGTAGACGCAGCTATTAGTCGAGTGAAAAACGGTAAGGCACCCGGTCTCGATGGAATCCCCGCAGAATTGATTAAATTCGGAGGGTCTACCCTTGTAACAAGTTTATCCGATCTCATCGTATGTATTTGGGACCAAGAAGAGTTGCCGGAGAATTGGAAGACCGCACTCATATGTCCGTTGCATAAAAAGGCGACCGTCTTAAATGTGAAAACTTTCGTGGCATAGCTCTATTGAACATTGCTTACAAAGTGTTGGCTAATGTTGTACTTGCCAGACTCATCCCTTTCGCCGGAAACATCATTGGCGACTATCAGTGTGGTTTTCGTTCCAACCGATCGACCACTGACAAGTGTTTCACCATGAGGATGATCTTGGAAAATGTTGGGAGTACAACATAACCATACATCAACTATATGATGATCACGACCAAATTACGAATTTGATTTGCCGGCACAGAAACAGTGGCATTAGTGATGAGGATCACGAACATGGGGTCCCATTTGAAACGCGATATTTTAAAACGAGATATGACGAAACGCGATATTTCAAAACGCGATAATTCAAAACGCGATACGGTACAAAACGCGATACGGTACAAAACGCGATATTTCAAAACGCGATATTACAAAACTCGATATGGTACAAAACGCGATATGGTACAAAACGGGAGTTTAGGGTCGGGTTATATCAGGCGGGTGAAGGGGAAATTAAATTTCAGTTTATAGGAATTTAAAAATCGGTTGGGGCGAGAGTATATAGGACCGGTATCAATCGGGTCGCTGCGCTTCCGTCGCTTCGCAATGGACATTCAGTACCATATCTCGTTTTGAAATATCGCGTTTTGAAATATCGCGTTTTGAGCGGATCCGCGAACATGGAACAAAAGCAAACGAAAGATAGAAGCATTCGTCTTGTTGTGGATGAACGGTGTAGAGATGGCCAAGCGCATCAGTCGAATACACTTCGACGTATATCGTGTAACAGGTTGACCTTTCTTTCGTCGTTGAAACTTTTTCGTCAATGGTTTCAAGTATAATAACGTATGGTATTTCCCAGTAAAGCAATGTTCGTGCGAACGGATCGCTTTGGCAAATTTCGAGATGAAATTTAATCGTTTCGTTTTGATCTTGAGATACATATCAATTCAATCTCCCATATCAACCATCTCCTGGTAACTTACTACCAGGAGATGGTTGATATGGGAGATTGAAAATACTAACTTACAAATCAATTTTTCTCCATCCGCAAACATTTCTGACGTTTCACTTGTTTATTTTTGTCACACATACACACGAACACGAAATGAGTGCGGTTGGTGTTTCACAATTCATCAGTTCTTGCAACGACGACCAATATATGTCACAATAGCTGATGAATTGTGATGCATTACCAACTAAAGAAAAACAAAATGTATTAATTTTTAAAATGAAATGGTAAAAATCTCTCTCTTTACCACCAACTACCAAACCAACAAGTTGTTTAACAAAAAAAATATAAATAAAAATTAAAAAGGGAAAATTAAAACGAAGTGTAGTGATTTTATACGATAACCAACCAACGTAATCTAAAGATACCTTTGCGTATTGGATATTTTGTTGTGGCACCCGCATCCAGTACGCACCAAATACAATAAAAGAAGATTGAGCCTAATTGGTTCAGCCATTCTCAACTGATGCGCAAGAAAGATAAAACTCAATTTTCTTCCGGTTTTTTTGGAAGTTTCCGAGTTTTCCACTCATATTTTCCAATTTTCCGAATTTTTCGACTTTTGTGGTGGATTTCCCAATTTTCTTTCGTAAGAACCATTTCCTGAAAATTAGGAAACCAGCAAAAAAAAATTGAGCCAAGTCGGTTCAGCCGTTCTGATGCACACACATACATTTTTTACACCATTTTTATAATGTTACGGCGACACCTAGAATAGAATAGAATAGAATAACTTATTCAATAATTGTTAAATTGTAGCCGTGTTTTAATATTGGAGCACTATCCGGAGCCAAATGGCAATTTTCTACTGAAACTGCAGCTATTATTCACTGGTGTCGCTGTACTGTAAAAATTAAAACTAAATTCATCAATAAAACAAACATTTATCACCTGAAATATATTAATTGACATTTATTTTGACATTACGTTGTAAACAAGAATTCATTTTGCTGCGTTTAAAATTTTTATTGTAAGACTTAGTTTCTAATGGTTTCAGGGGTTTACAAAATAAAAGCCCTTTCAAATTTCCCATTGAGATGGATAGCGCTCCCGATAGCGGCTCCCGATAAATAGGTAGAGCAAGATCAATTTTTAACTAAAAAGTTGAATGAAAAATCTTAGTTTAGAGTTAAATAAATTAATTATATGCAATAATAGCGCGCTAAATATAAGTTTTGACATAGAAAATTGGCTGCTCCGGAGTCCAGATACAGCTATCGGGCGCTAATAAAAAAACACAGCATATATATGTGATTTGGGTCAACATTTAGGCGTCATTTGTATACTAACATATTTGCTCGATTCTTGATGCGCATTTACGATTATTCTAGAAACAAATATTTTGGTATATAAAGGCGTACATTGACGTGGAATGCTGAGTCTTATTTTAAACGTGATACAGTGAAGGTTGAAAAAATAAATTTGTAATAAAAATAAATTTGTAATAAAATAAATTTGTCTGAGTTCAAATTGAAGCAGTTGTATTTATTCACAATCCAGTGATTCGAACCTTGAAATAAAAAGGCAAAACGTAACAATATCCCTTTTTCTACCAAAAAAAAAACAATGTTTGCTCAATTTAAGTCCAAACCACACAAATGTGTGAGTAAGAAAACATAGTTAGTAATGGCGTTTAAATAAAAAAGTGTTGCTTTATTTGAAGTACAAGCAACACAGTTGTGTGTATAGTGTGTATTGTGTTTTTTTGTTTGGACGAAAATAAGTTAGAAAGAAATGCACAAATGTGTAAGTTCGTTCAAAACACATACAAAACTAAATTTTTAACATGATTCTTTTTGTCTTATCCACACAATTGTGTGGGCAGGCAGGAAAAGGAATATAGGTTAAAATTTGCAACAGTATCGGTTCAGATCAATTTTCCAAAATTAAAGTGGAATGGAAAATTTTCAACGAATTTTATTTTTATGTAAAATCTAAAATTAATTAAGACATTTCTCTCTCTCTCTCTAGCATTTACATCCCATGAAGGGATTTTGCCGCCCGCACTATGGTCCTCCATCCTTCTCGGTCCATCGCTCTCGTCCTCCAATTTCGACATCCTAATACGAGTAGGTCTTGTTCGACGTCGTCACGCCAGCGTAGTCGGGGTCTTCCTCTACGACGTACTCCGGCTGGTTGTTGATGGAACACTTTGTAAATCATTCGTTGTTGGGGAGATCTTGCAACGTGACCGAGCCATCTAACTCGATTAGATTTGATGAAGCCGATAATATCGCTACCTCCGAGAAGTTGCTTTATTTCGTGGTTCATGCGAATCCGATATTCATTGTTCGCAACTTTAATAGGACCAAAAATTGAACGGATGACCTTCCTTTCGAAGGTAGATAATAATCTACAGTCGTTAGAGGTCATGGTCCAGCTCTCGCTTCCGAAAGTCAGCACAGGTCTTATCAGTGCTTTATAAAGTGCGAGCTTGCACGACTGCGATAGGTGTTTAGATCGCAATAATTTTGATTGCGCGTAGAAAACTCGTTGTCCGGCAGCGATTCGGGCTTTTATTTCTGCCTGCATGTCGTTTGATGATGTTATAAGTGACCCGAGGTATTTAAAATTTTCGACGCTATCAAAATTATGGTCGCCAATTTCGAGATTTGCCATGGAGATGTTCCTGGGTGTTGTTAAAAATTTCGTTTTGGTACTGTTCACCTCCAAACCAAGTCTTCTTGCGCAGCGATTGAGCGGTATGAAACTGTCCTTGATGTCGCTAGGTCTTCGGCCAAGAAGCACGATATCATCTGCATATCCAAGAATTTGGCCTGATTTATTGAATATATAGCGCGAAGTTTCAATGTTGCTTTTCCTCACTACGTACTCAAGCGCCAGATTGAACAGCACAGGCGCGAGTGCATCTCCCTGTCGAACACCAGATGTTATTTGAAAAGAGTCTGACACAGATCCTTCAATTACAATTCTACATGCAGATCCAGACGTTGTTAATTTACACAGAGAAACAAGTTTCTCTGGAATACCTAGGCATATGAGCGCGGCCCAAAGGTTGTCGCGGTTTATACTGTCATATGCCTGCCGGAAGTCTATATATAGTTGATGAATGGTTATGTTGTACTCTCAACATTTTTCCAAGATCATCCTCATGGTGAAACACTGGTCAGTGGTCGATCGGTTGGGACGAAAATCACACTGATAGTCGCCAATGATTTTTTCGGCGAAAGGGATGAGTCTGGCAAGTACAACATTAGCCAACACTTTGTAAGCAGTGTTCAATAGAGCTATGCCACGAAAGTTTTCACATTTAAGACGGTCGCCTTTTTTATGCAACGGACATATGAGTATTAAGACATTACTAAGTTTCATTTAGCCTAACCTGCAAAGCGAGTTGTTAAATCCTTTTGTAATCCTGTTGACCAAATACTACGAGGGCTGCCTTTTATCTTTCGGGATTAGAGAACAAAAACAAATATTAATCATCGAAAATCGCTTTATTGTTTTTCAAAATATTCTCCATGAAGATCTATACACTTTTGCATGCGTTTGAACCAATTTTCGAAGCATTTTTTCCACTCTGATTGAGGTATCTCCAAAACATGCATTCTGAACGCAGCAACCGCTGCTTCAGGTGTCGAAAAACGTTGACCTCTCAGTTTGTTTTTTACGTATGGGAATAAAAAGAAGTCATATGGTGACAAGTCAGGACTATACGGTGGATGACTCATCAAATCGATGTTTTGAGTGCTCAAAAATGCAGTTGTTTGAGCCGATGTGTGAGAGCTCGCATTGTCGTGCTGAAGAGTGATCCGTCTTCGGCAGTTGGTTTTCCTGATTTCTTGGAAGACAATTGGCAAACAAATGGTTGTGTACCACTCAGAATTGACTGCTCTGCGTTGTTCTAGTGGTACGGTTGCGACATGTCTATTTTTTCCGAAAAAACAGGCGATCATTTGCTTGCAAGTGCTTCGTGCGCGAACAACTTTTGTTGGATTCGGCTCATCTTGCAACACCCAAACAGTCGACTGCTGCCTATTTTCGGGCTCATACGCGTAAATTCACGATTGATCACCTGTCACTATGTCATAGACGTGTTTTGAAGCACCGCGATCGTATTTTTTGAGCTTTTCTTTCGACCAATCGACACGAGCCATTTTTTGAGCGATTGACAAATTGTGTGGGATCCAACTCGAACAAATTTTTTTGACATTCAAATGTTTATGCAATATTGACTGTATGCTGGTCCCACTAATGCCTAAGGTTGTCTCAATCTCACGATAGGTCACATGACGATCTTGCAATATCAGTTCGCGCACAGCATCAATGGTTTCTGGAACAATAAATGATTCTGGATGACCTTCACGAAATTCGTCTTGGAGTAAACTACGACCTCGATTGAATTCACCATACCATCGATAAACACTGGTCTTTGATGGAGCATCATCACCAAAAATTGAATTAAGTTCATCCATGCACTCTTGCTGCCTTATTCCACGTCGAAAGTTGTAAAAAATAATCGCACGAAAATGTTCACGATTTAATTCCATTTTTTCGCCGAGATGTTGAGTTAATGAGTACAGTAAACAACACAAATAGCGCTCGAATGTCAAAACGTTCTGAGTACGTATAATCTCAAAAATGTTAAACTTTACGATAGAGCTGTCAAAATATAAAAGGCAACCCTCGTATTTAATTTATCTTTAGAATACGGTATTTGTTAGTTTAACATAGCTTGGAGCACCTGTTATTCCAATATTCTTATGAAATCTGACGAAAATTCTACCTCGCAACATTCTTTTCTAGAAACAAATCCTCCTGCTAATAGAATTCACAGATCTTCAGACAGATCGACCTTCAAACAAACCAAACGTAAATTTTTATATAGTCACCCCAATTTTTGGGAGACTAATAATAAATTATTATTTTAGTACAGCTTTAGATTAAGTGTTAAACAAAACGTCAATCAAATAGTCACAGAATCTTGTTGGCACGCTTTTAATTTTTTGTTTGAATATAGTCCCCATCACTCCCCATCACTATGGAAAATTTTCCGTAGATTTTCCGTATAATATAATAAGTTAATAATAGTCGCACTAATTAAGAATGAACTGATACACGATGGATGTATTACGTTGAGCGGGATCTAAACTCAATCGATTATCGTGTGAAAACTGAAAAAAAGGTGAAATATCGTACGCAGCCAAATCCCTTCATGAAATTTACCACCAATAGTCGAACAATCGGTCTATTTTTTAATTCAACCTCAAATAGAGAGGAGGCTCAAATCATGTTCCTTGATAAATTTTTATATAAATCGATCGGGTATAATTACTTTAAAAGTGTAATCAAAATTTAATCTTATTTAATTTTGGCTAAAAAGATAGGGGAAAAAACCAAAACCGTTTCTACTGAAATGAGTCCGAGAACGATGGTGGCTCGTCCTCGCGTTTGTACTGGGTTCTAGAATTATATTTGAGTAGTTGAATCGGTTGTGCACTGATGGTATTCTTGGGGATTGTTGAATATTTGCTCGTCGAATTCTTTTATATTTTTCCTCCTCTTCAGATGGTATATTTTCGCGTATCTGGTGTCCTTATCCTGTATATAACCGATTTTGTCGAGATATATTAACGTCTCAGGTCCCGGATAGTTTTTTTTGTGACAGATTTCTCGTTGAGTCCGATCTTCGGTAAGGTAGAGCTTGCTGAACGGTGTTCTCCCTTGCAGTAGCGCAGACATTTTCTCTCGAATATTCGCATTTTTTCCATCGTGTATAGCCCAATATTCAACCATATTAGGCATCCATATGTTAATATTGGTCGTACCAAAGATGTATAGCATATTTTTTTCACTTGCGTCGTGATGTTCTTAGTGCAGAAAATTCTACGATTGGCATGGAATTTTTTTTTTCGCTTTATTCGCTTGATGTTCTACGTGTTGATCCAGGTATAGCAGTTTGTCCAAGTGGATGCTGAGGTATTTCACTGATGGCTTTTGCACACAAGTCATATCAGCTACTTTAACTTGGAAATCTTTCCAGTAGTGTTGCGTGTTGCCTTTTGCTAGCTGATAAGGTCTTCTGAGTAGTATTGTCTCGCATTTCGCAGGGTTGATTTTTATTCTCCATGTATGTAAGTAATCTATAGTGAATTCCACTGCTTGTTGGATGTTATTTGTGATGTTCTGTATTTTGTCGTTTGTGCTGTAGATCACCAGAACATCTGCATAGGCAATGGTACAATATTGGGGCGGTAATGGAACCTTGTTCTAGTCCGTTTTGTGTATTAAAAGTTCTGTTCGAGATTTCTTTCCCGTTTGTGGCTTTGAACTTTCTGTTGTATAGTAGTGCATGTAATAATTGAATTGTATCGGAGTTGAACTTCATTTTTATTAATTTATACAATAGTCCATCGAGTCATACCGACTCAAATGCTTTTTCCATATCGATAAATATCGTTCCGGTCGCTTTCTGTTGATTCGGATTCCGAGGTTAGCTTGGAGATTGCGTGGACTGTTGAATGGCCGTATCTGAATCCAAACTGGTTGCCTGGCATTAGCTTGTTTACTTTGAGATGTTCGTGTATCTTGTCATATATTATTATACCCTATTAAAGTTAGCCGACTCCAGCCGAAAAATGAATATCGATAATGTAGTTTCAAACTAATCAAACGAAAATGACAGCCGATAAAATCCCAGCCGAAAAATGTCGACAATGCAGATACGAATTTTCATGCCGAAATGTAATTATTTTTATTGCAAATTTTTATTTTGTTCTTCCTAAAAAGCAACTAAAAAATTTAAAATAAGAAATTTTCATTCGAAACAATAAAAATTAATATTCAAAACCTAATTTCTCTAAATGCTGTATTACATGTTTGGAGTTAATACGTTATATGTATTTTTAGTTAAGTGTTTGGAAATTTTTTAAGATTAATTATCATTTGAAAAGTCGATTTCTATGTTGGAAGTCCAGTAAAACTCGATTGAATATATCGCTCACACAAAATTTGACCGTTTAAAGTGTCATGGCTGGAAATAGATTCAAATGAAAGGTCTTATTGATGCTCATACTTGGAACAAATTTCAGGTCGATATATTCAAGCGAGTTTTCCCAGACTTCCAACATAGAACTCGACCTGAAATATTTTCCAGGTGTGAGCATAAAAAAGACCTTTCATTTGAATCTATTTCCAGCCATGACACTTTAAACGGTCAATTTTTAGAAATTTTCAAATTTTGTGTGTGCGACCTTATTAAAGTTAGCTGACTCCAGCCGAAAATGACGATAATGCAGATTCAAACTAATCAAACGAAAATGACAGCCGATTTTTGTCGGTTACATCCCAGCCGAAAAAATGTCGATAATGCAGATACGATTTTTTTCTCTTTAATGTAATTATTTTTATTGACCTTGTTAAAGTTAGCCGATAGTTTTCAGCCGAAAGATAATGCAGATTGTGTCTTGACTATTTCAGCCGAAAGTTAAACTCTCTAAAGCGAGAGTATAGCTCCTATTGATTTTTAAATTCCTATAAACAGAAATAATTTTCCCTTCACCCGAAGGATATAACCCGATTCTAATTTCGAGTTTATAACTGATTTTTGTTGTATTCAAGACACTATCTGCATTATCAGGCGGCTGGAAAATGTCGGCTAACTTTAACATTATGTGTGTGCGATTTATTTATCGAAACTTTCTGACTCTTTACATGAAAATTGTCCTGAAACTTTGAAGTTTTGCTTGGTATATATCATTGAGTTTTCTTCTTATTAAAATAGTTTTTTAATTATAGTTTTAATGAACTTAATAAAAAAAATTAATTTAGAATAGTTTACGTTGATGAACCGAAATAAACATTCTTTTTTTTTTTTTTTTTTAATCTATGCAATCTCTTCTGGGGCCGAAGCACTCCCAACTCTTTCGCAGTTCACTTTTACCGTCCTACTTTACGCATTGCTTGCCAAATCGAGGACGTACGGCTATAGGTCCGATTTACGTAGAACTATCTGCACATTGCATAGCTCCATGCCAGCCTATAGTACTGACATGGAAGATGGCTCGGCCCATAAGTTGTGCACTCCGACGGGGGGCCATAGTTGTGTTCATTTCCATCATCGATCGTAATCAAATGATGAAAAATCCGGTTTGGTCGGTGAAATAAACATTTTTGATTTAAAAAGTAATTTCTGTTTAACACCAAAATTACGAATCTGCATTACCGACCTTTACTGGCGAATGATACAAGCTGTGTTTGATTCTGCATTATCGGCCTTTTTAGACTGATATGCTTGGTAATACATCCGGATCTGCATTATCGACATTTTCGGCTGGCCCATTCCAGTCGTTGCAGCCGATTCTGCATTATCGACATTTTTCGGCTGGAGCGAGTCGGCAAACTTTAACAGTATTATTATTATTGCGAATATTTTCGAAATTGTGTTTTCTTAAAATTGAATTTTGGTGTGCCTGAATTTTCGTCAATTGTTTCTAATTTGAAAGGTTGGTTGTTACTGTTATAATTATTACATTTTATTTCTATTGCTTTGTGATCGCTGTCGTACGTATGCACCGGTATTTCTCCTCGCTCGTTCGTTTCAATGTTCAGCCTCATGTCTACGACTGCGAAATCTAGTATGTTGTTTGAGCGTAGGAATGTTGGACTATCCGGTTTGTATATTCTCGCATTGTATTCGATGTCGTTCATCTCCATCCATTCGTTGAGTTTGTATCCCCGTATGTTTGTTGATGTGTTTTCCCAATTTGGATGTTTTGCATTGAAGTCTCCGGCAACTATGTAATAATTATTTGTATTTTTCAAGTCATGTTTAATGAATATTTGTTGCCATTCGTTTTGAAAGTGCGACGTAGTTACGGTGTGATTGCGGCTTGTACAGTATTTTGCTATGATGTATATATATTCAATTTTATTTGTTAGTTTTATTTTTATTACTGTGTATTCAATGCCTGAATTAAAATGTTCGTTATTTATGTTTATTTGTTTGTAATTATATTTGTTTTTTTATTATTATTGCTGTGCCATAAGATCTTTTACTGTGTGCTCTGTCTTGACGTATTATATTGTAGTTTTTAAATGTTATTGAGTGTCTCAATGGGTTGTGTTTATTAAGGAAGTCTAATAGGTTTAGTCTTCTTTGCGTATTTATTATTGAGTTAACATTGATTGCTATTAGTTTTAATTTATTATTGTTAATGCTGCTCATTTTACCAGTTGTTGGATCAGTGCCAATAATGTTGAGATCTGCTCTTCTTGTAGCGCTACCGTTTCAGCTGCCTTGTCTATCGTATTGGTAAGTAGTTGTATTGTTTTTGCATTTACGTAGTTTGTGTCTGTGGGTGGTGTTATCATTTGTCATACTTCCTCCTTTTAACATCTCAGCAAATGTACCGTTCTCCTGGCTTACATGTGTTGCTTGGTAGATTGGGCAACCTTTGTATGATGCTGGATGTCCATTAGCATTGCAATTTGTGCAGTAGACCTCTTCTTTGTTTATTTTGTTCGTGATTGTACATTGGCCCAGTTCGTGCGGTAGATTCGCATTTAACATGTTACAAGCTGGCTACTGCCAACCTGCAGATTATTACTAAGCACCTGCAGAGGCCTCCACGGTGATTTTTGCCGGCTACGTTCTCAGGGAGAAGTGCTAAGGTCGTGAGGTTTGAGGCTTGCATGACGCTCCTGGCTTACACCGTGATCATACAGAAAGTTGGGGGGAACGCAAATAATAATAACAACCGTATGTTCCGCCGAAATTCGTTGGCCGGAACCTGAGGAACAAACAGCAGATAATCAAAAGAAATAATAATAATAATAATAACGGTAGAGGTGCCTTGGTGCGCGCATCCATTCGAATTCAAACAGGGCAAAGCCCCGGTTACGAAATTGGATGCGGGCACCAAGGGACCGCAAACACTACACCGACACAGAGGGAGTCTCCGCTCCTATCATACCGATCGAAAAACTTAGTAATTCATTTTATTTTTTTTTTAAAAAAGGAAAAACAGAAAAGAAAACAACATCCCCCTCCACCGCACCACGATACGAGAGAACAAGAGAGAGAGAGAGAGAGCAATGCGTACCGAGCGTGCACCCGCTGTGCGGCGCTCGATTACAAAATATAAAAATTAAATTTAATAAAAAATTTAAGAAAGAAATAATAAAATTTAAAAATTAAAAAAAAATCAAAAAAAAATCGTACCTTAATTATATAGAAAATAAAAAATGTTGCGGCCTTGAGCGGCCGTCATGCCACAGGTGGCCTTGCCCCACCCGGACCGTTGCGGCCTTGGTGCCGTTGTTGTTGCGGGGCCTCTCCCCGATACCAATATAAATCCAAAAAAACGCAATAGCCGGCTGGCTACCATTAGTTGCGGATGCGGGGCCTCTCCCCAATACTAATATAAACACCAATGGCCGGCTGGCCACCCGTGTCGTTGCGGGGCCTCTCCCCGATACCAATAATATAATACGATGAAGTGGCCTCAACTGGCCACCCGGAAATAATTTGTCGCACCGATAAAAAATTGTGCCGTGATTAAATACAGCGTGTCCTTTACTACTGTTTATAATGCGGTGCTCATTGATTATAACGGCGAACCTTGGTCGGCAGCCCGTAATAAAAACACAATGAAAAATGAAAACGTGGCACTTTCGTAACACCAAACCACTTTTATTAAATCCGCAAACAAATCAAGTCGAGCTCTTGATAACCTCACTCCGTATCACCAGCAAACGGATTAATCGCCACACCACCTTCTTGTTATTTTTTCTAACACTCTAGTTACTTTTTATGTATTTTCAGAGATATAAAATAAATAACACTCTATTCCTCTTTTCCGACATATAATTTTTGTATTAATAGTTTTATTATTTGCCCATCTTACAATAATCAATATAATGATATTATATATAAAATTAATATTATTTTATAAATAAATCGCACTTAATTTAGTAATTGTCTCGTTTATTCAAAAAACAATTTTCCGACACAATTTTTCCAAAAAAAAAAAACAAACTAGGTACTGACTTTTTTTTTTTAATCCATCAAATCAAACTCGTTTTAACAAAACCAAAAACTCGAATCATGCCAACCAAAAAACTCTTACGCCGCACAGCTAGCAAAACGTTCTAGAAGAAAATAATCTCTCTTCTCTGTCTCTCCTTTATATCAAATTTTCGTTGATAAAAAAGAGAGACATATAAGAAAAACATTTTTTCCAAAACGTTTTACTTTGCACACACCCGATACACATGGTTATCTCTCTCTCTCGTTTTCTCTTCACCTCTGCGCCACCACACGATGGGGTTTAATAAAAATAACACAAAAATCGTAGTTGCGACCACACAGTCGTAACAAACACACCTGTATTTCAGATTGCTGTTTGCCGCGGCATGCCCGAATCTTCTAGCATTGATGGCATTGCATATAATCATATCTGTTTTTTCAATGTCTCCCAGGTCACGGATTGGTAATTAAGTGTTTTGATGTTGTATATCATTCCCATGTGTTAGTGTCCGGTGCGCATTGTACGATATATACTGGTAACTTTCTATTTTGATTTGTCGATCGTTTCGTTTTTAATTGTGTGACATTTTTCACTGTTATGTCGTGTTGTTGTATTAGAGTTTTTAATTCATTCGGGTCTTCATTTTCGTTTAGTCCTATAAGTGCAATTGTTTTCGGTTTTTCTTGTTTGGGTGTGTATGTGAAGTATATTGTGTTTACTTCATTTAGTATGTTTTTTGCTTGTTTGTAATTTTCGATGTTTTCTGTTTGTAATGTGTGTTTGTTGTTGTTAACTCTTTTTATACTGAAATTTTCGATGTTTAGCCCCTTGATGAGTTTTATTTTATCGTTCATTTGCTGATTGTGAATATGTATGGATAGTGTTCGTATGTTTTTTTTCTGTCCGTTGTTTTTATTCGTTTGTACATTTGGCTTGTCATTTATCTATGGTGCTTGTTGTTTTTGTGCCACCGGTTTTTTGTTACGATGATTGTTTACTTTTTTTGTCCGACTGTTTTTTGACGTCGAATGCAGGGAAGTCTTCGTCTTCCGATGTTATATCTGTTATATCGTTCGTGATATTCATACTGGAAAATCGGGTTTGTGCCGTTATTTGCGATTGAATGTTTGTTATTTGCAGTATATTTAGTTGGTGTTGTACCGTTTTTGTATTTTTGTTTGCGTTGTGTGTTTCTTTTAACTGTGTCACGATGTCTTTGAGTTCCGCTATTGTCGCATTCGTTTCTTTTAGCATATTTTTTAATTCATCGTTTTCTGCATTTAGAGTTTTGATTTTTTCATTTGCTATTGACGTTAGCGATTGTCTCCTTTTTCCTTGCGACTCGGTTCCCATGCCTGTTAATTCTTCAGCTGACTCTGCTATTGTTTGTCTCGTTTGCGTCTTTTTTCTGTTTTCGTGGAACTTGCGTCTTCAGTGAGCTTTATTACCATATTTGACCCGATTTCGGCATCCTCGTCCGACATAGCGGGCTTATGTATGCGTTTGGTGGTAGCACTACTCTTTTTTGGAGCGTTCTCTTCGTTTACCTCTATCGCACTCCTATGTTGTGCAGTACCACATGGTTCAGTGTGCATAGAGTAATAATTTGTTTTTTTTTTACTTTGGATACTCTTCGTACACATACATTTATTTCAGAGTAAAATTTGAAGGACCGATAGCAAATATAATATTGCCGATCTCATATACATTTTTTCGCCAAATTTTTTTTTAAAAGATGGAACCAATGCCAGTGTTGTGCAATTGTATGTAAAAAACTGTTTTGTACATATTTTACGTAACAAATGGTAATATACTTAAATTACTGTATAAAACGTATAATATTGTATAAAATCAAATGCGTATTTTAAAACCTTAGTAAAGTCGCAAACCTTAATATACGAAACGTAAATTTGTATCATATTAATACATACATTTAATTTTATTCGATAAAAACTATATTAATAAAAGATGCTAAGTTAAATTAATATAAAATACGACATAAGCATAACTACAGAAGTCGTTATCCAAATATTTACTTCGCAAATGCAATTACTGTGAGGAACACTGCGTAAAATATTCGTAACTAATTCAAAAACATCAATTCTTACGTACTCGTATATGAAAAAAAAAATTTGGATATATGATGTAAAATGAGAAATGGATTTGAAATCTTTGAATTTATTTATATTACTTCTAATTGATTAATTATAATTAAAAGTAGTTAAAGAAGCTAAAGTAGTTTTTCCATGTTGGAAAGTGTTTATAAGATTACATATGGGATCAAACAATTCTTTTGAGTTTTGTACGCTTTCGATAAAATCTTTATCAAAAATAAATTTTGATATATTTGCCATAACTATTTTGGTGTCTGTCAAATTTAATTGGCCACGGAAATTTGAGGATTGAGGATTGGCACATTTACAAAAACAAAGTGCAATTTTCCAAACTTTATGCTCAAAAGATTCCAGACATTTTTGGAGCACTGCAGCGAAGCCACCCAAACGTATCCAACATAGCACTGAAAATAGTAAATCTTCCAGCATCGACAGCGCAGATTGAACGGATATTTTCAAATCGGGGTCAAATTAATGCCTAATTCGAAATAGCATGACATTTAATAGGTCTAAAAAATTAATTCATATTTATTAATATTATTCTTTAAATAATAAAGAAATTCTAATTCGATTTGTTAATAGTGATGATAATGAAGATTTGCGATAAACAAAATTTCATTAATGTTACTTTTAAAAGTAAAACTGAATTTATAATATATAAATAAACAATTTTTTTGAAATACAACATATTTGTTTTTTATTAATAATTATTATAAGCATAAGTAATCAAAATATTTATTTTTCAGTCAAAATTCTACTTAGTTAAGAAAATTAAAATATTCGAGACAAAGAGCCATTGGTATAGTTTCATTTGACTTGTAATTTAATTAATAATAGAAAACTCACTCGAAAACGGTTAGTAAAATTTTAATATCTCGGGCCAAATTTTGATTTGCCGTATTCTTATAGCTAAGGCTAAGATGAGTGATACATAGAACAAGCATAGTTCTGAATTCTAACTCATTCATACGAAATATCGTTTTCAAGCAAATTTGCACTATCCTTGATTACTTGGCCGTAATAAAATCCTTTAGTTTTAGAGCTGGTGGATATAATTATATTATTTTGATATAATATAATATTTAAATTTTTATATACCTGATTTTATTTTTCGATTTTTATTTTTGTTTTTTGTGTTGACATTTGACAATAACAAATGACACCTAAATTTTTGGATTTTTTCTCCTCACGTCACATAGCGCAACAATTTTTTTATTTCGTTTTGCTACAATATTAGAGCAGTATGAAGTTGTTTATTTTAAGAAATGTAATTCTTATTTTAAGCAATAATCGATAGAGAACAAATTGCACTACAGATGGCTCTGTCTGTGTTAAGTTAAAAATAATCTTGTCGAAAGATAGCAATGATTTCTCGTAATCATCTAAACAATTTTTGTAACCGATAACATTAAAACGTTATAGCATTAATATGGAATGAGTTCGATGATTAATCGTTTTACACTTCAATCCCATAGTGTTGTGGATTTTGTTTTTCTATTCTAAAAAATAAGTTAGTAGCTGAGAAACAAACCATATTTTCTTTGAAACAAAAAATTTATTTTATTTATATTTTTCTACAAATATTTTACTTTTAATTATAATTAATAAATTAGAAGAATTATAAATAAATTCAATTCAATTCAATTATTTAAAGTTCAATTCTCATTTTACATCATACCTATATCCAATTTTCTTTATATAGATACGTAAGAATTGAGATTATGAACTATAAGTAATTTTGAATTAGTTACGAATAGTTTTTGTATTTTACATTTTGTAAAAAATTGTTATGTGTAAAATACGTATTTTACATGTAAAAAACCGAGTATATTACGTAACGTAAAAAACAGGCAAAACACTGACCAATGCACACTAACCCACCATACGGACACTTTTTTCATTAAAAAGTTTAGCTAAGACAACAATCTTTGTGAGACATCTAACGTTACATGAACAAAATTTTACGAACTTTAAATTTTTTTATCGATCTTTATTTTCAACGATTTGCACATGCTGGATGCACATGTTGAAGTATGTGCATATACTTGTTGAATAAAAACGTAAACAAGAAGCAAGATCAAGTTTGAATTTCTTCAATGGTTTTTGTTTTTCGTAAAATATTTTTTTTTTGTTTTGTGTCCTATATTACCTACGAGTATGTACCTTATGAATGAACTGTGAAAATATTTTATGATACGAGAGACTCCATTAAAAAGAAGTTATTGTAAATAAGACTTATTATTATTGTAAATGCAACATTGTTATTCATATTATTAAGCGATAATTTGTTAATCCGTGGATAATTGATAGTAGGGATAATAAATATGTAGATTATATTTTTTTATTATTAAATCTAAGGAAGCATGCACGTGTTAATTTTATCTTGTCTTTATGAGTGTGTATTTTAAAAACGCATATGAACAAAATCGACCTTGAACTAGTGTATGAACTAGACATTTTTGTTTTATAAACTTATTCTTAGTGTGGAATACCGTCGATGAGGTAAACTAGTTCAGCGTTGCACTTTTTTATTTATTTATTCTTGCATCGATTGGTTTTGGTATCGAAAAAATCTGAGAATGATAAAATTTTATAAAAGGGCCCCAATTTATTAATATAGTCTAGGAAGTAAGAATATTATTAAATTATAGGAGCCTATTATAATGTAAAATATTATTTCGTTAAAAAAACAGCAGCAGATAATTTTTTTTTATGAAAGCTGATGTTCGATAGGAACTAGAAGAAACTCGCGTTTATAGTTGATAAATTTGAATTTAGTTTGATTTCGGTTTGTTATTTATTTAGTAGAAATGTGGAAATGGGAATTGAAGGAAGACGAACAAATATGAATATTTATACAAAATATTTTTTTTATTTTTTCCTGTGATGTATGTGCAATAAACTTTTATTTAAAAAAGTCGAATATTATAAATGTATTGTTTCTCCAAAATTATTTTTCCGAGGAATTAAATTATTTTTCCTTTAAATATTATAAACAGAAAAACGAAATTATTTAAATTCCTATTTTGTTTCTTCTTATTTTTTACGTTGATCTTGTACTCTCGACTGCAATTTATTCTAATGCTAATATATAAACGATAGTTATTAATATAACATACAAATTACAAGATGTAATATACATTAATAATATTAAAAAGCAGGTAGCCAATGTTTTTAACGATTTAAGTATGAAATATGGACAAATTAAATAAACCTTAATTTTTTTAATATTTCTTAGCGGTTGAACAGATGATTGACTTATGTAATGATATCTGGATATTTTTTATTTTTTTATTTATTTATATTACGACTGAGTCTTGTACCCATTTAGTAATTTACATTGCATAATAAAGTATTTTGATAACTCGGCGTAATCAAGTGATTATCCCCAGTTTCGTGTAACTCCTCCTCAGATTTTTTGCCACAGTAAGTCTACTGACCTCCTGGTCGCGAAAAGTCCAGTGGTTTGGTAAAAATAAAAAATAAAATTACTGTTGATTACGAAAAATTTATCGAATGAGTAATTTCAACTAGTTGGGATTGTTTCACTTATTTAAGCGATTTCCTGGAACAAGGAAATAGTTCACTAATATTAATTCAAAATGAAAAATCTAATATGATTGGCAGGAAATAGAATCAGATTTTAGATTTAGATTTCTATATATATATATATATATATATATATATAGATTTTTTGTTTTAAAATAATAAGTTGCAACTGGTTGCATAACCAAATTTAATAAATGATTACATTTGGATTTTTTAACGATTGTTATTTAACTTTTTAAAATATCGTCACACAATTAAATGTAAATTAATTTTATGAATTTTTAAAATTGGAGCAATAAAAGAAGCATGGGGATGAAAATTAAAATTTATTATTTTATTTCCAGTAAAATTCCATAGTACAAGTTACTTATAGTATCATGTTACTAACCATTACGAGTATATTATATAAAGGAAACTTTTGTTGACATTTTTTGTAAACATTACGCATGAACGCCAGCATCTCCGTGGCAAATATTATTGGCACAAAGTGCATTGATGCAGAAAAACTTGTAAACAATTGGATTGGTGAATATGTTGTGGCCTACACCACACTTTTTTACCACGAATGTATACATAGATCTCGAATACATCAAACTTGATTTCTAAAGCGAAAAATTAAAGTTACTTGTCTTCTGGTAAAACTGTTTTGCACAATCAAAAATCATAATTCCCGCGTAAACTTCAGAAAACCAACAAAATCAACCCTTGTTGTAAATTTAATCTTTAAATTTATTTAAAACTTTAATCTTTAAATCTATAACTTTTTAACATCAGTGAAAAAATTGAAAAAGCTTCCGTGGAAGCTGCCACTTCTGGAACACAGATTCCCACTAAATCTCGCAAGAATCTCGCAATTAATACAAATTGATACAGATTAGTCAATCAGACTGGGCTATATAGATGTCGAACTTGTGTGAAATAAAGGTTTATTTTAGAAAAAGTCATCATTTCCGATAAAAATTAAAAATTAACCAAACTAATGTATTTGGAAAATATTTTATGAGTAAATAATTGTAAATATAAGGTTTTTTTGGTATATGGCTCAGATTTTAAATTTATAATAATTAATTTCTAAGCTTTCGATGTCACTTTAACATCATTATCAAAGCTAAACTTCAAACTAATGTGTTTGAAATTAAATTTACGAGGATGCTCGATTTTTAATTGTAAATAAAACATGTTGTGTGAAATTTTTTGTTTGTAATAATATTTTATGGTATTTAAGCTTGGAATATAACGTCATTCAAATGTCCGTTGGGGTTTTGCTTGGTGGGACGTATTGGGGAGGTACAATTTTCTATGAATCGAATAAATCTCGCTGAATTTGCTGGATGGCGTTCGTTATGTTTACTTTGAGGGCATCAATTGTTTGCGATTTACTCGCATAGATCTACAATTTAAGGTAGCCCCAATGGAAGAAGTCGATAAAGATGATTTTTTAGCGAAATTTGGGTTAACTTCTAACTGCTCCAGAGTTAAACCAGCTAGCTTACGGCGTTGTCTATGGTCGTTTACCTTAAGTTCTTAGGTCTGTTGGATTTTATACGGGTGTAGACCCAAGCCTCTACACTAAATTTGCCAAGCTGAATTCAAGATCTTGTGAATGACGAGAAATTAACTGCCAAGGAGTTTCCCGTACACTCTCGCACAGCAGCGATGTTTTCATCAGACCTTGCTTTTCTGTGACAAAATAACAAAAATCGCAAGATCAACATGTTTCATGGTTACTTTACTTTATTTTAATACGTAAAATAAATTAAAATGATCTGAACAAATTTTGTTTCAAATTTAATAATTTAATGTAATTAAATTTACCAATCTTTTGGTTTTTAATGGTTTTTTCGTGAATGTTATATAAAAGTATGTATATAATAATGCTGCCACTTCTAAAATTAACGCGGTCTCTTTATTTATAGTAAAGTCTGGCTGTACAAAGCCTGAATTTTGTTGATAAACAGTTTTCTGTTAAAATTACCATTTCCATTGAAACACTGATTTTAGCCAATATTATTGTGAATTTAATTTAGAATCTTTTAGTTCATAATGTTTTTTCTAATTATAATAATACACTTTGCAAAATATTTGCACAAACCGAAAATGCTCCTACGCCATTTCCGGACTTTCGGCTTAAAATAACTGGGATCTCCTAATTTATGAGAAAAGCTTAAGTATGAAGTTTCACTCCAATACAATGTAACAACTTCAAAAACAATTAATTTTAGAATCCAATTCCCGCAGATCATAGCAAATTTCATTTAATCTCTTTAAGCAATATTCAAGTTTCTGGTTAATTTGGAATCGTATTCCAGAACTTAAAAAATACAAGAAACTCAAACTCAAAATTTATTAAGAAATATTAAAAATTTAAGTAAATAAATCTTAAATTTTTATTATTTAAATATTTGCCCATATTTATATTAATTATCATCTATACATACAGGGTGTCCTTAAAGTAACTAACAAGAATGGTACCATTGGATTCCTTGATCAAAACGAAGGTAAGGTTACTTCTGTCACTTTGCACGTTAAAGCCCCCCTTTCAAGTTATACATGTTTAAAGAGCAGCCTTCCAACGCAGCACCTTGTATTAAAGAAACTTCAATATCTTGAGAAATAACTATTTTTATTTCCAAGTATTAATTTCTTTAAAAATTTGATATTATTTTCTTTTAAATAAGGTATAATAATTATTAATATTTAGTTAAAAAGTATTTCAAATTTAAACAAAACTTTTAGAATTCTATTTTTTTAAAGAAATTATTTTCTTTCTGTATCATTTAACTCTTAACATTACTTTACGTCAGTAAATATTTTTTGATGAAAATTTCAGAATCTCAGAAAAGCTAATTGTTAATCATATTTGCTATTTTATGTTACCTAAAAAATTAAAAGTTCACAATGAAAATGTTGTAGTTTCTTTATTAGACACTGCTGCGCAAAACCAAAAATGTAAGAGTAAAATTTAAAAAAAAAATCAGCACCTCATTCTTTGTCGAGTGTAAGGATTTCAGTGTGACACAAGCTGAAACTCTCGTAGTGACCTTTCTCGATGCCAAGCCCGATATTGCGAAGTTTGCCTTTGATCTCGTTGGTTTTAATCGCTGCATACATTCCTCGGTAATGAACAACGCTCGAGATCCCAAGTCCAGCAACATTCTGCATATATTTGTAGATTTCCAGATTCTAACTCGAACTACTGCTGTTGGCAATAATGATTGGAAACTTGATATGGTTGCTGCATTTGACAACGACATGAGTCATAGCCTCTTCTATGTTTTTTCTAGTAGCCGTGTTCGCTGTTGGCCTGACTGCATCTTCGGTGTGTAGCATAAGATGGTGTTTTCTGTGGCATTTACCGCATGTATAACTCGAGCTGCATACGATTGACTGATGGTTTGGAGTGAAACAGTTTAAGCACAGCTTTCTCTCATGCACAAAACCTACCTGTCTATCATTAAAGCTTAGGGAAAGAAACTGGTCACATTTACTGAGGTAATGGCCTTGCGAGCATTTAAGGCACAAAGGCTCTGCACTTGATTAGAAGGATTTAACTCGATTGCTGGTCGACACTTTATTGACTTCTATAGCATGCAATAAATCACTTCGTTTGCTTAAAAATCGGAAAAATCTTCTCATCGTAGGGAAATCCTCTACAGTTATCTCATTTGCCCTTAGTCACACTATCCAATTTGTTTACCAAAATATGAATGAGCCATGGGTCCCTTTTTCCGCTTCGGCTAACACCTTTCAATCCTCTCAAAACTTCATCCGATACGTCAGCTATTTGATGAAGCGCCTTAGCCGAAACCTTTGATATATCTGGCTTAAAACTGCTTTATGAGATTTGTCATCACGAGCCTTTTTTTATCGTATCTCTATTTAATCTTCTCCGTAGCCGCACTATGTTTGCCTCAGTTACTGCGATATGACGAACTAATGTGGCAGCATCTCCTGTTAAAAGTTTATAATATTTAAAGGAAAAATAATTTAATTCCTCGGAAAAATAATTTTGGAGAAACAATACATTTATAATATTCGACTTTTTTAAATAAAAGTTTATTGCACATACATCACAGGAAAAAATAATTTTTTTTTTTGTATAAATATTCATATTTGTTCGTCTTCCTTCAATTCCCATTTCCACATTTTTACTAAATAAATAACAAACCGAAATCAAACTAAATTCAAATTTATCAACTATAAACGCGAGTTTCTTCTAGTTCCTATCGAACATCAGCTTTCATAAAAAAAAATTATCTGCTGCTGTTTCTTTAACGAAATAATATTTTACATTATAATAGGCTCCTATTATTTAATAATATTCTTACTTCCTAGACTATATTTATAAATTGGGGCCCTTTTATAAAATTTTATCATTCTCAGATTTTTTCGATATCAAAACCAATCGATGCAAGAATAAATAAATAAAAAAGTGCAACGCTGAACTTGTTTACCTCATCGACGGTATTCCACTCTAAGAATAAGTTTATAAAACAAAAATGTCAAGTTCCTAAACTAGTTCAAGGTCGATTTTGTTCATATGCGTTTTTAAAATACACACTCATAAAGACAAGATAAAATTAACACGTGCATGCTTCCTTAGATTTAATATTAAAAAAATATAATCTACATATTTATTATCCCTACTATCAATTATCCACGGATTAACAAATTATCGCTTAATAATATGAATAACAATGTTGCATTTACAATAATAATAAGTCTTATTTACAATAACTTCTTTTTAATGGAGTCTCTCGTATCATAAAATATTTTCACAGTTCATTCATAAGGTACATACTCGTAGGTAATATAGGACACAAAACCAAAAAAACATATTTTACGAAAAACAAAAACCATTGAAGAAATTCAAACTTGATCTTGCTTCTTGTTTACGTTTTTATTCAACAAGTATATGCACATACTTCAACATGTGCATCCAGCATGTGCAAATCGTTGAAAATAAAGATCGATAAAAAAATTTAAAGTTCGTAAAATTTTGTTCATGTAACGTTAGATGTCTCACAAAAATTGTTGTCTTAGCTAAACTTTTTAATGAAAAAAGTGTCCGTATGGTGGGTTAGTGTGCATTGGTACCATCTTTTAAAAAAAAAATTGGCGAAAAAATGTATATGAGATCGGTAATATTATATTTGCCGATAGTAAGCACAGTTCGCAAATAAATACACAGTGTGCAGAGCAAAATTACTCAGGTTGATTAAAAAAGGCAGATTATTTTTTGACAGCGCTTGCTTGCTCAGGTGGATTTACAAAATAGGTCGAATATACATTTTTGAAAAAGTCATTTAAACAATTGATATCACTTTTAACTTTTTTTTAAAAACTGTGTCGTCCAGTTCTAATAATTTAACAGATTTCCAGTTAACGCCAAAACTGCAAGAACAGGAACAGAAGAATTTTGTAAGGGGTACGATCATCCTCTATAGATGTTTGTTGTTGTTATTAAACGATTAAGTTTTAAAAAAAACCGTCTCCAAAGATAAATAAAGTTATTAAAAAATTACGAATAGTTTATATAAAAATATTTCAATTTTAATATTTTGTTTTATTAAGATGAGGGTCCATATTTGGGAAATCGAATTCGATCAATCGAACGGCATTTTCGAATCATCGGTATTTGGGAATTCGAATTTTAATTAAACGAAAACGTATATAACAAGAAACAATCAAAAATTTCCCTTATCTGGCAATTGATTGCAGAATCTAGATTGCAATACATCTTTCATGATGGTTCGTGTCTAAATTTAACAAAGACCCAACAAAAATATAACTGCAATTAAACGTCAAAATATCGCCAAGATTTAAATTATTATTACAGGTTTAATGATTAAAAATAATTTCGCTAGTCTTTATTTGAGAGTGAAAGTTTTTATTTTCGGTCGAATTCCCAAATACCAAATCATGTTCGAATCGAATTGATCAATCGAATCGAAAAGCAATTCGAATCGGTTTCCCAAATAGGCCCCCAGCTCCAAATGACTGGTAGATTGCCCATCATTGGAACTGATGGTTGGCTCCTTAATCTACGACATGTAAAACAACTATTAGTGATTTTTCGTACTAAAGGTCTGGATTTGACAATCCAGTAGGAGAGTTTTGAATGATGGAATAATAGGGAAGGCCCGGGATGAAGATAGTGTTTGTGCAGATAGGTTAGAATTATGGTACTCAGGACATGAAATGGTGGCAAAATGATTGGATGCCTTTGTGAATATGAGCAAACCGCTCCGTTTAGTTTACCACCTACTCGTAGAACACCATTGTCATCCAGAAATGGAGCTAGTGATGACAACTTGCCCTTGGACACTCGCTTCTTAGCAGACAGAGAACGACTTTCTTCCTGGAATTCGTCTTGCTGTGCCCATTTGCATAGATACTGAGTTTAGTTGACCGATCTCTGATGATGTATCCCCTTTTTTGCGACAGTTGATGAAAAATTTGTAGCAATAGCTCAAAATCCGCTTGATTTGATTGTACGACGAATGCCGTTTTGTTAATTCGTCAAATAAACAGGGGTCAACCTGTATTGCATGACATTTGATTAAGTCAGTTGGCTCGATAACCTCTGCAAACGATTTAATTGTTGTTTGTGGCCAGGTCTCTCTTGTTTGTAGCAGCCACGGTGGCCCATGCCACGATAATTTATGATTGGTGAGTTCAGTTGAAAGAATTCCCTTGGAGGCACAATCGGCAGGATTATCTGCGGATCGGACTTGGCCCCAAATAGCGTTGGGAATTGTTTCGAGAACTTGGGCGGTTCTATTGCCGACAAAGACTGGCAGATGACAAAGAAGTTTGGTCAGCCAGTAAAGAAAAATTGCGGAGTCCGTCCACGCTGCATTTTTTAGAAGATGAGCTCCAGAGAATTCTATTCGAGGCACTGTCAACCGTGGTTTTGAAATTGGAGCGACTCTGGTTTTTGCAGCTATGAGATTAATATGCACATTACCGTTGCAATATGTGTCGCGACTGTACGCTACTGCCGAATATGCTACCTTACTCGCGCCCGAAAATCCATGTATTTCCATATTTGATTTAGCATTACGGTGTCGTGTATTTCTTTCCATTTTTTTAAATCATCCGATGGAAGCTCTTCGTCAAGGTGCAGTATCTAAAGCTGCTAGAAAAGTATTTTTGCAATTATCGTTACTGGTGATAACCATCCCAATGGGTCGAAAAGGCGGGAAGCATCTGACAGAAGACGGCGTTTTGTAAAATTTTTTGAAGGTTCTGGCATATTAACTTTGAACCGGAAACAATCGTTGTGCGTATCCCAGTGCAGTCCCAAGACCTTTTGATCCGATTCTTCGTACAACTCAACCAAAGTTTCGTTGTCTCGGTCCCTAGGTATAGATTCTAGGAACTGTGGTGAATTAGATGCCCATTTGTGAAGCGAAAATCCAAGTTGATGAACAGCTCTTGTTGCATGAAATGGAGCTGAGGCTGTTCCAAATGTTGCTGTTAGAAGTTGAAAGTGCTTCAGAAGCTGGTGAGGATCATCACGCCACACTATTCTCTGATATTTGCAGTCTTCATGTGCAATCCGAATTTGTCGATCCATTCGTGTGATATCGGCTGTGAAAGCTACTTGATGTAATCTGAATCGAATGATTATATCTTTAAAATCGGATTGAATAGTCGGCCCGATTAGTAGCTTGTCATTGAGTGAAATGGATTCTGTGGTTTTCGCAGAGCCGTCAAAAACTATGTGTACCTTCGGTGTTTTGCTTTCCAGCTTAATCACAGGGTGATGAGATAGATAAAAATGTTCAGTTTTTAAATTCGGATGTGATTTAAATTTAGGTACCCGTGCATAACTCGCTTGTATTTCTTGTTTAAAGTTGGATCACGTTGTAGACGGCGTTCGATGGAGCGAAATCGGGAAACTGCTTGCTCGAGTGAACTTCCTAGACGATGCGAATTCGCTAAAAAACGGCAATCTTACGATGAATCTTCCATCTGGTGCTCATGTATGCGATGTGGCGAATAGATTTTCGCAGAGCTGCTGATCTGGTGTGAGTTTACTGGCTATCGGAATTTCTTCGAGCTCCCAGAATTTACGCGGGCTGTCATCCACATGCATGAACTCTGCGTGAAGACTAATGCTATTTTGTTTACTGGTTGATTTTGCTCCAGAAACTATCCAGCCGAGTGCAGTAGTTTGAGCTGTTGCGTCGTTTTCTCCTACCACATATCCGGGTCGCAAAAGTATAATATTATGTCAATATCATGGTAAGCAGAGTCCAGTGGATCCGAAAGCGTTAGCGAATTAATTTCGGGCCATTTACTCAAGATATTTTTGCTCAATCTAGCCAGCCGTGACGTAAGCCGTTTTAAAATTACGACTTGAACTTCCATAGTGAAGTTGTTTTCGAAATGAGAGATTAGCCTTATATCAGTGCATGCATCCCCTTGACACAGCTTCTGATGTGACACCCTCGACTGAAATTCTTAGGTTTTTCCTTTGTATTTGCAGGCGTTAGTTTATGGGTTATGAATGAGCATCGAAAATATGCTCGTTTATAATTAGCAAATAATTACAGCGTTAGATTTTAAGAAATTAACGGTTCCGAATATTTTCAACTTACGGTTTGTCAAAAATGTACCGAGGCTGGTAAAATGAGTAGTTGTTTTGTGGGGGTTCTGATATAAATCCCATCCCAAAAATATTTCTCCATAGTAATTGGATATTGAATACTGCTTTTACATTTCATCTTCATATAATATGAGAAATATAGTAATGTCTCGATAACTAAAATCTTCATTTCAACATATGATCATATGAATTTTATTGAAATTTATTAAGGTTTGTCATTCGCCTGTTCAACTGTAATGAAGAATTTTATTATGGAATGTGTTAACCCATTATAAGCAAGAATATTGTTTTGATAGTAAATTAAATAAAAAATTATTTTTTTAGTATTGAAAGGGTTATGTTATTTCATATTAAATTGCTGTTGTTATCGTATACGATTGCATATTATATAGATAAAGATTAAAACATTGAATTTTAAAATTGAAACTGGAAACTGCGACATTGAATTTTATAATTGGTACTAGAAACTGCGAATAAGAAAGATAATACAATAGTAAACTTGATCTTGAAAAACGTAAAAAATTACATATCGTAACAACAACAACAAATTTTAAATAAAATTGTAGTTGAAATTAGAAGTGATTATTATTATTGTGTACGAATACATAATAATAAAGATTATTGAAATTGGATTTTATTTTTTACATACGTATAAAAAATGCATAAGTAAACTTGATCTTGAAAATCGTAACAATAAACACATGTATATATAACAATTAATTATTTTAGTAACTTTGGAAAACTTTTGGTTTTAAATTTCTATTTGATTTATTACTTTTAAAATTATTTCACACAAAACGACGTCCGACGTCCGACGTGCGACGTCCGACGTGCGATTTACAATATTTAATTTAGTAACTGTAACAAATATTAAATTTAAATGATAGTAAATGATTGTTGTTGTTATTGTATAGTATTCGCAAAATATATAAAGACTAATACAATTGAATACTGGTTTTGCATTTCATATTCATATAACTTGAGAAATATAGTAATGTTTCGATAACTAAAATCTTCATTTCAACATATGATCATATGAATTTTATTGAAATTTATTAAGATTTGTCATTCGTCTGTTCAACTGTAATGAAAAATGTTATTACATATATATTTGAATGATGTGTTATATGCAAGAATATTGTTCCGATAGTAAATTAAATAAAAAAATTTTTTTTTTTGATCTTCACATCGTATCACTATATTTTATTTTTAAGTAATCGCGAATAAGAAAGATAAAACTAAACTTGATCTTGAAAACGTATCGCTATATATCGTAACAACAGCAAATCTGATGGATGCAAATGAGAATTGAAAGTTATAATATAAAAAGAATATAGGTCAAATAATATTTTTTATCATATTTTTTTAATAATTGTTATTGTTATAATCGGGTTTCGAACATTTTTGTCACAATTATAAAAAATCATGTTTATTAACTTGTATGAACATTATTTCAGATATGTTTTAGTTGCAATAGTGTGGGATAAGACAATCGATTAAGTAAAAATGGAAAAAACGATGGTAAGTTATGTCGCATAACAATGCATAGAAACTAATAATCATTTTGTATTTAGGATAGCATGCATAATTGCATAGTCAACAGTAACAACGATGAAACGATAAAAAATTTTCACGAAATATTAGATCTTATATTTGGTTACGAATCACATTAGTGCATTTCACTTTTAAGTCATTATTTTATTATTATATTTTGTTATGATAACTAGCGACAAATCATTAATGAAAATTACTACTTAATTTACTAAAAACTACGTTATTTATCGCATAACAATATATCAAAAATTTAGTTTGCATGCCAATTTTAGAGTTTAATAAACTTAATTATGAAAACTCATACAAATTTTAATAAACCAATCAGGAAGTATTCTTAATAGCATATTTCATGTTTAAACTGATCACAGTATCATCAAAGATATTAAATATTCTACAACAAAATAAATGACAACGACCTGCGCAAGTACATTATCGCTATACAGTACAAAACTGATAAATAAGACATAGTGCAAAGCTGACAACTTTAACTTTATGCTAATTACACGTAACTTACAAACTTTTTGATATATTCAAAAGTTCAATGCAATAAAGTTACAGCATTTTTTTTTTACATAACCGAAATGAAATATAATATACATTTAAAATTATTTAAAAATGGGGCCTGACCACATTATAGAAGAAATTAAAGAACATTTTGATGACAGTGATAACAAAGCACAGGCTTTAATATTCAAAATTAATATATTTAAAAAAGAAAACAGCTGACAGAAATATTATTTTATTTTATTAGGCTAATGTCAATCATTCTTCAGTTAATTCGTAAATTGTGCTAAGTATTATAGTAGTATACAGCTTTACTCTAGATCAATGTCGATGTTTATAAAGTATGTTTAAAAAATTATAAAAGTAATTAAATGTTGTAAAAATTGCAATTTTTTTAAATTATAGAAATTTAATGAAAAGTGGCAAAAATGTATAAAATTTATAGTACCTTAGTTAAAACAATATAACAATATTGCTAATATAAAAAGTTGTGGAATTTATTAAAGTTATAAAATTAGTTATATATTGTTATTGTTATGAAAAGTTATAAACTTTGAACAAAAAATATGTTAAAAGTTATAATAACATTAAAAGTTATAAAAGAAATATCTTAAAAGTTATAATAAGTTAAAAAAATTATTAAAAAGTTATAAAAAATAATAATAAATTTTAAAAATTATAAAAGTTATTATAACTAACAAAAAACGTTATTAGTTTTTGTACATTGAGTTTGGATTTGTTTGTTTTTAAGTATTATATGAAACTATACTTGTTCCGACTCGGCAGATCTTTTATTCTGTTGTCCGCTATTTTAAAAGTATAATAACAAATTTAAAATTTATAAAATTTAAAACCTACCAGTTAATAACGAAAGATGAACAATAAATTTGCGTTGTTACCTGGCTATAAAAGATGGTAAGAAGAAGTTTCACATGCATAACTAGATGGTATGATAAGCTCGAACTTATATTTTATAAAATATATTTCGAGACTTATACATTTAGTATTGGGCCTGACCACATTATCGAAGCAATTGAAGAACACTTTCATGACAGCGATAACAAAGCACACGCTTTAATATTAAAAATTATTATATTTAAAAAAGAAAACTGGGCTAATGTACTACTATGTCAATCACTGTTCAGTTAATTCGTAAATTGTGCTAAGTATTATCGTAGTATACAGCTTTACTCTAGATCAATGTAACAAAAAAATGCTATCAAGTTTACGAAGTATGTTTAAAAAATAATAAAATTATAAAAGTAATTAAATGGTGTAAAAAATTGCAATTATTTTTTAAATTATACAAATTTAATGAAAAGTTGCAAAAATGTATAAAACTTATAGTACATAAGTTAAAACAGTATAACAATTATATTATAAAATATAAAGACATTTAAAGATATTAAAAGTTATAAAATTTATTAAAAGTTATAAAAATTAGTTTTTAGGGTTATGAAAAGTTGTAAACTTTGAACAAAAAATATGATGTTGAAAGTTATAAAAATACTAAAAAAGTTATAGTAAGATATAAAAATTATTAAAAAGTTATAAAAAATAATGAATCTTAAAAATTATAAAAATGTTATTTAAAGATATAATAAGTAACAAAAAACTTTATTAAGTTTATAAAGTATTTCTAAAAAATTATAAAAAGATAAAAATTGTACATTTTTTAAAAACTACGAGTCTAAAATGTATAGTACCTAAGTTAAAAAGTAAAGTTTAAGAGTTATAAAGAGTTGTAAAATTTGTATAAAAAATATGATATTATAAGTTATAATAAAATGCTATTAGAAGTTATAATAAGTAACAAAAAATTAATAAAAAGGTAACGAAACCATTATTAAATTAATAAAATATGTTAGAAAAATCAGAAAAAGAAGTAAAATGGTACAAAAATTAGAAATTTTTTAAAAACATATACAATATTTATGGAAAGTGACAATATTGAATAGTAAATTATATTAGGTAATTAAAAAAGAGTTATTAAATATAATAAAAAGTTAATACCATTGTTGTTGATAAAGATTGGTTGTTGCTATTTTTAATTGTACGATCTATGTACTTATGTAGCGAGAAAAAAGTTACAGCATTTATTTTTTTATATAACCGAGAGCTATTAATCAAATTTGATATAAATTAAAAAGTATTTAAGATTTAATTGTTTAATGCTCGTTCTAGCATAATCCCAATCCCAAAATGTGACATAGTCTTTGGTGTGTCTTTGAAACTGCATTATATATAATATAAGGGACTTAGGCTGTTTTCGAAACGAATACTTATTTGTGGAACCTAACTTATTCAAATAAGTATGCTGGCGAGGTAACTTGTTTTCTGTCTCTTTCTTGCAAGAAAATCTAATTTTATTGTCATTTTTTGTTGATATTTATATGTGAATATTTATTTTTTTTAGATTTAGGATGATATTTATAGAAAATAAATGGATCTTTGTTGACAGCAAAATATATAACATGATTAAAATAAAAATATACAGAGCCCGATTATATAATTTCGTATATAAATTATAAAAACGTTTTGTAAACAGCGAAAATGTAAACAGATGGTGCGCAGTCTCTATTATTTAAGAACGCAACTAAACCCTTTCTTGATTGCCTTAGCATCTCAAATATGTTATAAAAAATAAAAGGTGAACCAACTAAAATTCATATCAACATAAATACGATATTTAAAGAATATTTCGTTTTTATACTTCTTAATTGCTACTAAGCATTTTAGTTAGTACAAATATTATAAATATTTGTTATTTTATTAAATTGTATACGTTGAATTAATAAAAATAACAAATAAAATATTGGTTGAAGAATTTGCAATTGAAAATATTCAATGTTTTCGTGTTGCAGTCAAAATAAGTATGCAAACTCAATTCGAACGGGTTTTCTTACTTATTTAAGATAGCGGCAAATAAGTAAATAAATTTGAAATAAATATCCGTTTCGAAAAGGGTCTTATTATTTTATAGTTGTCTATAACCATAGAGTAAGTAATGTTATAAAGAGTAACGAAACAGAGGAAAAAATTTCATCAAAAATGCGTGGGTTATGAAATTTAAATGGTTTATACAATACACTTACACAATCGTGGCAGTTGTATTAAATAAATTGGAAATGTATTTCAACAAACCAATATATGTTGGGATGTGCATATTAGATCTAGTTAAAACTACATTCTATTATTTTCATTATGACTAATGGTGCCGAAGTTTGATAAAAATTTGTAATACTGAAACAGATAGTTTAGTTTACGAAGTGTTTTTTCCAGATGTATATGAACCCATCATAAAAGATTGTTATAAGTATCTCGATACAAGTGGTCTAATGAAGAATGAAAATTATGGAAAAATAATGGGTGAATTTATTGGATTAAGATCAAAAATGTATACTTTCAAAGTTGTTGACGCTAATGATACAAAAAATTAAAGGAGTAAAGAGACAAGTTGTGAAATTTAGAATAACGTTTAAAGAATTCAAAGAATGTTTAATTAATGACTCATCATAAATTCGTTCAAGAAATCAAGCAGTAAGCTCTGTTAGACAATTGAAAACCACACCTAACCCACACGATGATAAAATATATTTGATTTAAGATAGCTATGAAACACTACCTTTATAAAATAATGGAATATGATTATTGATTTCTGTGTAAATAGTTTTATATAAGAATGCTATTATAATAGCAAACAACTTTCTTACTTTTAACGGTTTCATTTTTTTAAGTTAAGTAAAGTAACAAATTAAAAACTTAAAAAATTAAAACTAAATTTAAAACTTACAAAATTAATTACAAAATGGTTAATGAAAATCAAAAAAAAAATAAATAAAAATATAAATAAAACCTTTAAAATATTTTAACATTTTTAAAATTTTTAATAATTGAAAAAATTGAAATTTAAAATTAGCAATAAAAAATGTTATGAAATGTATTAAAAGCGATCCAAATTGGCTATAAGAGCTATGAAAAGTTATAAAATTTGAATAAAAATATGATATTTAAATATTTAAAAATTGTGCATTTGAACACGCAATTACCTCGCATGTTTTAAAAAGTTTTGAAAAAGTTTTAAAAAGTTTTAGAGTTTTAAAAAAGAGTTTTAAAAAGATTTAGAATAAATTAAAAAAGTTTTAAAGGTTTAAAAAAGTTTTAAAAACTTTTCAAAAGTTTTTAAAAGTTTTAAACAGTTTTAGAGTTTTAAAAAAGAGTTTTAAAAAAGTTATAAAAAATTTAAAAAAGTTTTAAAAAGTTTTAAAGGTTTAAAAAAGTTAAACACTTTTTAAAAGTTTCAAATAGTTTTAAAAAGTTTTAGAGTTTTAAAAAAGAGTTTTAAAAGTTTTGAAAAAGTTTTAAAATTTTTTAAAAAAGTTTAAAAAAGATTAAAAAAGTTTTAAAAAGTTTCAAATGTTTAAAAAAAATTTAAAAAAGGTTTAAAAGTTTTAAAAAAGGTTTAAAAAGTTTTAAAGTTTTAAAAAGTTTTAAAGTTTTTAAATGTTTAAAAATTTATTTATTTTTATAGCTTCATAAGTAAAATTTATGTAAACGTCCATGATTTATATAGAAAATGTGGTAAAACGTACCCGCGCGTTTTCGAGTTTGATTTTTTTAGTTTGGACGAAAAATACGTAGACACAACCGGCTATGACTTAAAAAATTAATCATGTTACATATGCTAATTACCTTATTTTTAATTGCATCAAGAGAAAAAAGGACGTTAACGTTTATGACTGATAAAGAAAACGGCTATGTTTAATCGCATCATAAGAAAAATTGGCGTAATCGTCTATGATTTATATAGAAAATGCGGTGAATATCGAATCCGCGCGGAGCGCGGACTCGATATTCACTCTAAAGCGTAACCGCGCGAAGCGCGATATAAAATATCTCGAAATTTCCTGTAATTTAAAATGGTTGTAAAATTAACAAATTAAAAAATGCTATATTTACGAAATGCAGCGTTGGCTGAAAACGTACAGTTTTTTTGTTGATTTTACAGTGTTTTTTTTGTTAAAATCGCCGGATTTTTTTTTGAGTGTATCTCTATCTTTGATTTCTATATCATCCACAACATAAACCTTTTGTTTCTGGTTGTTTGCCTTTCAAAATAGAATTATTTGAAAATTTTACATAATTTGTGATGAAATTTGTGTGTAGAATACAATTTGTGATCAAATTTGTGTTTCTAATTTGTGCGTTATTAAAATAAAATGTATCGAAAAAAAAAAATTATTTGTTGTGGATGTTATGAATTATGCACAATATATTCCGCCAGTGTCGTACCGAAAACGTTTTCAGCCATGTATGTGGAAACAGACGGAAATGGCGCATTTTATTTTATTTTTTTTTTCAGTATTTTAATTAGTTATTTACACAGAAATCAATAATCATATTCCATTATTTTTAAATGTAGTGTTTCATAGCTATCTTAAATCAAATATATTTTATCATCGTGTGGGTTAGGTGTGGTTTTCAATTGTCTAACAGAGCTTACTGCTTGATTTCTTGAACGAATTTATGATGAGTCATTAATTAAACATTCTTTGAATTCTTTAAACGTTATTCTAAATTTCACAACTTGTCTCTTTACTCCTTTAATTTTTTGTATCATTAGCGTCAACAACTTTGAAAGTATACATTTTTGATCTTAATCCAATAAATTCACCCATTATTTTTCCATAATTTTCATTCTTCATTAGACCACTTGTATCGAGATACTTATAACAATCTTTTATGATGGGTTCATATACATCTGGAAAAAACACTTCGTAAACTAAACTATCTGTTTCAGTATTACAAATTTTTATCAAACTTCGGCACCATTAGTCATAATGAAAATAATAGAATGTAGTTTTAACTAGATCTAATATGCACATCCCAACATATATTGGTTTGTTGAAATACATTTCCAATTTATTTAATACAACTGCCACGATTGTGTAAGTGTATTGTATAAACCATTTAAATTTCATAACCCACGCATTTTTGATGAAATTTTTTCCTCTGTTTCGTTACTCTTTATAACATTACTTACTCTATGGTTATAGACAACTATAAAATAATAAGACCCTTTTCGAAACGGATATTTATTTCAAATTTATTTACTTATTTGCCGCTATCTTAAATAAGTAAGAAAACCCGTTCGAATTGAGTTTGCATACTTATTTTGACTGCAACACGAAAACATTGAATATTTTCAATTGCAAATTCTTCAACCAATATTTTATTTGTTATTTTTATTAATTCAACGTATACAATTTAATAAAATAACAAATATTTATAATATTTGTACTAACTAAAATGCTTAGTAGCAATTAAGAAGTATAAAAACGAAATATTCTTTAAATATCGTATTTATGTTGATATGAATTTTAGTTGGTTCACCTTTTATTTTTTATAACATATTTGAGATGCTAAGGCAATCAAGAAAGGGTTTAGTTGCGTTCTTAAATAATAGAGACTGCGCACCATCTGTTTACATTTTCGCTGTTTACAAAACGTTTTTATAATTTATATACGAAATTATATAATCGGGCTCTGTATATTTTTATTTTAATCATGTTATATATTTTGCTGTCAACAAAGATCCATTTATTTTCTATAAATATCATCCTAAATCTAAAAAAAATAAATATTCACATATAAATATCAACAAAAAATGACAATAAAATTAGATTTTCTTGCAAGAAAGAGACAGAAAACAAGTTACCTCGCCAGCATACTTATTTGAATAAGTTAGGTTCCACAAATAAGTATTCGTTTCGAAAACAGCCTAAGTCCCTTATATTATATATAATGCAGTTTCAAAGACACACCAAAGACTATGTCACATTTTGGGATTGGGATTATGCTAGAACGAGCATTAAACAATTAAATCTTAAATACTTTTTAATTTATATCAAATTTGATTAATAGCTCTCGGTTATATAAAAAAATAAATGCTGTAACTTTTTTCTCGCTACATAAGTACATAGATCGTACAATTAAAAATAGCAACAACCAATCTTTATCAACAACAATGGTATTAACTTTTTATTATATTTAATAACTCTTTTTTAATTACCTAATATAATTTACTATTCAATATTGTCACTTTCCATAAATATTGTATATGTTTTTAAAAAATTTCTAATTTTTGTACCATTTTACTTCTTTTTCTGATTTTTCTAACATATTTTATTAATTTAATAATGGTTTCGTTACCTTTTTATTAATTTTTTGTTACTTATTATAACTTCTAATAGCATTTTATTATAACTTATAATATCATATTTTTTATACAAATTTTACAACTCTTTATAACTCTTAAACTTTACTTTTTAACTTAGGTACTATACATTTTAGACTCGTAGTTTTTAAAAAATGTACAATTTTTATCTTTTTATAATTTTTTAGAAATACTTTATAAACTTAATAAAGTTTTTTGTTACTTATTATATCTTTAAATAACATTTTTATAATTTTTAAGATTCATTATTTTTTATAACTTTTTAATAATTTTTATATCTTACTATAACTTTTTTAGTATTTTTATAACTTTCAACATCATATTTTTTGTTCAAAGTTTACAACTTTTCATAACCCTAAAAACTAATTTTTATAACTTTTAATAAATTTTATAACTTTTAATATCTTTAAATGTCTTTATATTTTATAATATAATTGTTATACTGTTTTAACTTATGTACTATAAGTTTTATACATTTTTGCAACTTTTCATTAAATTTGTATAATTTAAAAAATAATTGCAATTTTTTACACCATTTAATTACTTTTATAATTTTATTATTTTTTAAACATACTTCGTAAACTTGATAGCATTTTTTTGTTACATTGATCTAGAGTAAAGCTGTATACTACGATAATACTTAGCACAATTTACGAATTAACTGAACAGTGATTGACATAGTAGTACATTAGCCCAGTTTTCTTTTTTAAATATAATAATTTTTAATATTAAAGCGTGTGCTTTGTTATCGCTGTCATGAAAGTGTTCTTCAATTGCTTCGATAATGTGGTCAGGCCCAATACTAAATGTATAAGTCTCGAAATATATTTTATAAAATATAAGTTCGAGCTTATCATACCATCTAGTTATGCATGTGAAACTTCTTCTTACCATCTTTTATAGCCAGGTAACAACGCAAATTTATTGTTCATCTTTCGTTATTAACTGGTAGGTTTTAAATTTTATAAATTTTAAATTTGTTATTATACTTTTAAAATAGCGGACAACAGAATAAAAGATCTGCCGAGTCGGAACAAGTATAGTTTCATATAATACTTAAAAACAAACAAATCCAAACTCAATGTACAAAAACTAATAACGTTTTTTGTTAGTTATAATAACTTTTATAATTTTTAAAATTTATTATTATTTTTTATAACTTTTTAATAATTTTTTTAACTTATTATAACTTTTAAGATATTTCTTTTATAACTTTTAATGTTATTATAACTTTTAACATATTTTTTGTTCAAAGTTTATAACTTTTCATAACAATAACAATATATAACTAATTTTATAACTTTAATAAATTCCACAACTTTTTATATTAGCAATATTGTTATATTGTTTTAACTAAGGTACTATAAATTTTATACATTTTTGCCACTTTTCATTAAATTTCTATAATTTAAAAAAATTGCAATTTTTACAACATTTAATTACTTTTATAATTTTTTAAACATACTTTATAAACATCGACATTGATCTAGAGTAAAGCTGTATACTACTATAATACTTAGCACAATTTACGAATTAACTGAAGAATGATTGACATTAGCCTAATAAAATAAAATAATATTTCTGTCAGCTGTTTTCTTTTTTAAATATATTAATTTTGAATATTAAAGCCTGTGCTTTGTTATCACTGTCATCAAAATGTTCTTTAATTTCTTCTATAATGTGGTCAGGCCCCATTTTTAAATAATTTTAAATGTATATTATATTTCATTTCGGTTATGTAAAAAAAAAATGCTGTAACTTTATTGCATTGAACTTTTGAATATATCAAAAAGTTTGTAAGTTACGTGTAATTAGCATAAAGTTAAAGTTGTCAGCTTTGCACTATGTCTTATTTATCAGTTTTGTACTGTATAGCGATAATGTACTTGCGCAGGTCGTTGTCATTTATTTTGTTGTAGAATATTTAATATCTTTGATGATACTGTGATCAGTTTAAACATGAAATATGCTATTAAGAATACTTCCTGATTGGTTTATTAAAATTTGTATGAGTTTTCATAATTAAGTTTATTAAACTCTAAAATTGGCATGCAAACTAAATTTTTGATATATTGTTATGCGATAAATAACGTAGTTTTTAGTAAATTAAGTAGTAATTTTCATTAATGATTTGTCGCTAGTTATCATAACAAAATATAATAATAAAATAATGACTTAAAAGTGAAATGCACTAATGTGATTCGTAACCAAATATAAGATCTAATATTTCGTGAAAATTTTTTATCGTTTCATCGTTGTTACTGTTGACTATGCAATTATGCATGCTATCCTAAATACAAAATGATTATTAGTTTCTATGCATTGTTATGCGACATAACTTACCATCGTTTTTTCCATTTTTACTTAATCGATTGTCTTATCCCACACTATTGCAACTAAAACATATCTGAAATAATGTTCATACAAGTTAATAAACATGATTTTTTATAATTGTGACAAAAATGTTCGAAACCCGATTATAACAATAACAATTATTAAAAAAATATGATAAAAAATATTATTTGACCTATATTCTTTTTATATTATAACTTTCAATTCTCATTTGCATCCATCAGATTTGCTGTTGTTACGATATATAGCGATACGTTTTCAAGATCAAGTTTAGTTTTATCTTTCTTATTCGCGATTACTTAAAAATAAAATATAGTGATACGATGTGAAGATCAAAAAAAAAATTTTTTTTATTTTATTTACTATCGGAACAATATTCTTGCATATAACACATCATTCAAATATATATGTAATAACATTTTTCATTACAGTTGAACAGACGAATGACAAATCTTAATAAATTTCAATAAAATTCATATGATCATATGTTGAAATGAAGATTTTAGTTATCGAAACATTACTATATTTCTCAAGTTATATGAATATGAAATGCAAAACCAGTATTCAATTGTATTAGTCTTTATATATTTTGCGAATACTATACAATAACAACAACAATCATTTACTATCATTTAAATTTAATATTTGTTACAGTTACTAAATTAAATATTGTAAATCGCACGTCGGACGTCGCACGTCGGACGTCGGACGTCGCACCCCGCGCCGCTTTTGAACACTTTTGTGTGAAATAATTTTAAAAGTAATAAATCAAATAGAAATTTAAAACCAAAAGTTTTCCAAAGTTACTAAAATAATTAATTGTTATATATACATGTGTTTATTGTTACGATTTTCAAGATCAAGTTTACTTATGCATTTTTTATACGTATGTAAAAAATAAAATCCAATTTCAATAATCTTTATTATTATGTATTCGTACACAATAATAATAATCACTTCTAATTTCAACTACAATTTTATTTAAAATTTGTTGTTGTTGTTACGATATGTAATTTTTTACGTTTTTCAAGATCAAGTTTACTATTGTATTATCTTTCTTATTCGCAGTTTCTAGTACCAATTATAAAATTCAATGTCGCAGTTTCCAGTTTCAATTTTAAAATTCAATGTTTTAATCTTTATCTATATAATATGCAATCGTATACGATAACAACAGCAATTTAATATGAAATAACATAACCCTTTCAATACTAAAAAAATAATTTTTTATTTAATTTACTATCAAAACAATATTCTTGCTTATAATGGGTTAACACATTCCATAATAAAATTCTTCATTACAGTTGAACAGGCGAATGACAAACCTTAATAAATTTCAATAAAATTCATATGATCATATGTTGAAATGAAGATTTTAGTTATCGAGACATTACTATATTTCTCATATTATATGAAGATGAAAATGTA